>CM033474.1:290177335-290299835 GCA_019447015.1 Hymenochirus boettgeri
TATAGTAATGGACTTACCCCTACTGGACACAACTATCCCTTCTGTATAGTTACTGACTTACTCCAACTGAACCCACCTACCCCTTCCATATAGTAAATGACATACCCCTACTTGACACAAGTACACCTTCCATATAGTAACTGACGTACCCCTACTGGACATATCTACCCCTTCCATATAGTAACTTACTTACCCCTACTGGACACAACTACTCCTTCCATATAGTAACGACTTACCCATACTGGACAAAACTACCCCTTCCATATAGTAACTGGCTTACCCCTACTGGACACCACTACCCCTTTCGTATAGTAAAAGACTTACCCCTACTGGACACAACGACCCTTTCCATAGAGTAACTGACTTACCCCTATTGGACAATGCTACCTTTTTCATACAGTAACTGACTTACCCCTACTGGACATGACCATCCCTTCCATATAGTAACTGACTTACCCCTACTGGACACAACTACCCCTTCCATATAGTAACTGACTTACCCCTACTGGACACAACTACCCCTTCTGTATAGTAACAGACTTACCTCTACTGCACACAACTATCCCTTCCATATAGTAACTGACTTACCCCTACTGGACACTACTACCCCCTTCCATATAGTAACTGACTTACCCCTACTGGACACTACTACCCCATTCGTATAGTAACAGACTTACCCCTACGGGACACAACTACCCCTTCCATAGAGTAACTGACTTACACCTATTGGACATGACCACTCCTTCCATATAGTAACCGACTTACTCCTATTGGACACAATTGCCCCTTCCGTATAGTAACGGACTTACCCCTACTAGACACTACTACCCCTTCTGTATAGAAACAGGCTTACCCCTACTGAACACACCTACTCCTTCCATATACAAGTACCCCTTCCATATAGTAACTGACATACCCCTATTGGAAAAAACAACCCCTTCCATATATTAAGTGACTTAACCCTACTGGACATATCTATGGGACATATCTATGCCTTCCATATAGTAACTTACTTACCCCTACTGGATACAGCTACCCCTTCCATATAGTAACTGACTTACCCCTACTGGTCACCACCACCCCTTCGATATTGTAACTGACTTACCCCTACTGGACACAACTTCCCCTTCTGTATAGTAACGGACTTACCCCTACTGGACACAACCATCCCTTCCATATAGTAACTGACTTACCCCTACTGGACACTACTACCGACTTACCCCTACTGGACACAACTACCCCTTCCATAGAGTAACTGACTTACCCCTATTGGACATGACCACCCCTTCCATATAGTAACTGACATACCCCTACTTGAAACAAGTACCCCTTCCATATAGTAACTGACATACCCCTATTGGAGAAAACGACCCCTTCCATATAGTAACTGACATACCCCTATTGGAGAAAACGACCCCTTCCATATATTAAGTGACTTAACCCTACTGGACATATCTATACTGGACATATCTATGCCTTCCATATAGTAACTTACTTACCCCTACTACTTACCCCTACTGGACACAACTACCCCTTCCATATAGTAACTGACTTACCCCTACTGGACACAACCACCCATTCTATATAGCAACTGATTTACCCCTACTGGACACAGCTACCCCTTTCATGTAGTAAATGACTTACCCCTACTGGACACAGCTACCCCTTTCATGTAGTAAATGACTTACCCCTACTGGACTCAAATACTCCTTCCGTATAGTAATGACTTGCCCCTACTGGATACAACTACCCCTTCCATATAATAACTGACTTACCCCTACTGGACAAAACTACCCCTTCCATATAGTAACTGACTTCCCCTACTGGACACTACTACCCCTTTCGTATAGTAACAGGCTTACCCCTACTGGACACAACTACCCCTTCCATATAGTAACTGACTTACCCATATTGGACATGACCACCCCTTCCATATAGTAACCGACTTACCCCTACTGGACACAACTGCCCCTTCCATATAGTAATGGACTTACCCCTACTAGACACTACTACCCCTTCGGTATAGAAACAGGCTTACCCCTACTGAACACACCTATCCCTTCCATATAGTAACTGACATACCCCTACTTGAAACAAGTACCCCCAAGTACCCCTTCCATATAGTAACTGACATACCCCTATTGGAAAAAATGACCCCTTCCATATATTAAGTGACTTAACCCTACTGGACATATCTATGCCTTCCATATAGTAACTTACTTACCCCTACTGGACACAACTACCCCTTCCATATAGTAACTGACTTACCCCTACTGGACACAGCTACCCCTTTCATGTAGTAACTGACTTACCCCTACTGGACACAACTACTCCTTCTGTATAGTAATGACTTGCCCCTACTGGATACAACTACCCTTTCCATATAATAACTGACTTACCCCTACTGGACAAAACTACCCCTTCCATATAGTAACTGACTTAAACTACCCATTTCCATATAGTAACAGACTTACCCCTACTGGACACAATTAGCCCTTCCATATAGTAATGGACTTACCCCTACTGGACACAACTATCCCTTCTGTTTAGTTACTGACTTACCCCTACTGGAACACAACTACCATTTCCGTATAGTAACTGACTTAACCCTACTGGACACAACTACCCCTTCCATATAGTAACTTGCTTACCCCTACTGGACACAACTGCCTCTTCCATTAAGTTACTGAATCACCCCTACTGGAAGAAAATTACCCCTTCCATTTATTAACTGGCTTACCCCTATTGGACACAACTACCCCTTCCTTATAGTAACTAACTTACCCCAACTGGACAACAACTACCCCTTCCATATATTAACGGCTTACCCCTACTGAACAAAACTACCCCTTCCATATAGTAACTGACTTACCCCTACTGTACACAGCTACCCCTTCCATATAGTAACTGACTTACCCCTACTGTACACAGCTACCCCTTCCATATAGTAACAGATTTACCCCTACTGGACACAACTACCCCTGCCGTATAGTAACAGACTTACCCCAACTGAATACAACTACCCCTTCCGTATAGTAACAGATTTACCCCTACTCTTCCGTATAGTAACAGATTTACCCCTACTTGACACAACTACCCCTGTCGTATAGTAACAGACTTACCCCAACTGGATACCCCAACTGGATACAACTACCCCTTCTGTATAGTAACAGATTTACCTCTACTGGACACAACTACCCCTGCCGTATAGTAACAGACTTACCCCAACTGGATACAACTACCCCTTCCATATAGTAACTGACTTACTCCTACAAGACACAACTACCCATTTCCATATAGTAACAGACTTACCCCTATTGGACACAACTACCCCTTCCTTATAGTAACTAACTTACCCCTACTGTACACAGCTACCCCTTCCATATAGTAACTTGCTTACCCCTACTGGACACAACTACTACCCCTTCCATATAGTAACTTGCTTACCCCTACTGGACACAACTACCCCTGCCGTATAGTAACAGACTTGCCGTATAGTAACAGACTTACCCCAACTGGATACAACTACCCCTTCCGTATAGTAACTGACTTACTCCTAACAACTACCCCTTCCGTATAGTAACTGACTTACTCCTACTAGACACAAATACCCATTTCCATATAGTAACAGACTTACCCCTACTGGACACAATTAGCCCTTCCATAAAGTAATGGACTTAACCCTACTGGACGCAACTACCCCTTCTGTTTAATAACTAACTTACCCCAACTGGAACACAACTACCCCTTCCATATAGTAACTGACTTACCCCAATTGGGCACAACCACCTCTTCCTTATAGTAACTAACTTACCCCAACTGGACCACAACTGCCTTTTCCGTTTAGGTACTGAATCAACCCTACTGGAAGACAACTACCCCTTCCATATAGTAACTTACTTACCTCTATTGGACACAACTACCCCTTCCTTATAGTAACTAACTTACCCCAAAGAACATTGTGACAACTGACTATGAAAAACGTGCGGGGTCCCACACACAGACCACGGGAAGGTGTGGGTTTGGGTCCTGGTAGTACTGGTTTCCACAGGCTGCTATCACAGGTAGAACTTTATCCATTATTTAATCGTCTATACAGACTATAATTGGAAGTATTAAAGTTATATATGTACAACTTATCGTGGATATTTGAACTATTTGAATTGTTGTTTTATTTAATATAATGTTACTTATTTGAGAACAGTCCCTATATTATTCGTTTGATTTTATTATTTAAAAATTATCTTTGGTTGACGTTTTTTATCTGCTATTTATTATACTTTGTTCTTCTCACTTTTTGTGTTATTTTTCAGGTTGTTATAAAAAAATCATGCAAAAAGTGTTAAATCATTTCAAAAACAGGGGTTTAAAACATATACAGCGTTATTCAATAAAAGTCTTGATCGTGTTAAATGGTGCTAATTTGCCCGCAACCAATCAGATCTTATGTTTAACCTTGAAAGCTAACATTGATTGGTCGGGGAAAAAATTAGCACCATTTGAAATGAATAATAAGAACTTATGTCAATTCCCTTTAAAGTGCAATTGGATTGTTACATTTCTACCAAGAGTCTCCCTACTTTCTCATAGAAGATGAACGAGATTCAATGACAGATCTCTAGGTAAGGGGGCAGTTAACACGGCCGCAATACCCAGTGACCCCAAGTAAACTGCCCACTTTCCGCAGCGCTAGAATCAATCATTTTAAGGTGTCAAAGGTCAGTGTTTTATTTGTCTGTCCTCAATTTCTTTCTCATAAGAGGACACAAAGGAAGAGGAAAGAAATAGGAACAGAAGCGAAGTCTAATGTGAGTAACCAGATAAGCTTAGTAAGGGTTATCGTCGGAAAAATCACATTACATTACCCCTGGTCATTACGTTTACTATAGCGGCTTCAAACAGACAATGGAAGAATAGATCCCAGCAAGAGATCCCGTCTAGTTGAATTGAAAATACACTGTTAAGTCCAGGGGGATCTTATTGTGCAAATAAATAAATAGAAATGTCCCAATGCCGTCCAACACTTGGTGCTAACCCATCTTAAAGGACAACTAAAGCCACAGAAACAAAACACTGAACCAGAAGGCAGAAAACCGTGAGAGAAAAACCAGTAATCGTGTCCTTACCCCTCATTTTGAGACGGGCACTGGGAAATTTATCTAAATAACATATGGTGTGCTTACTTACGCATTAGTATCACACAGTTGGTCACCGGACCATATATATTCTGAAATGATCGTCCTTACCTACGGCAGAAAACTGCACAGTTGGTCACACCCCATTAATAATTTCTCTAGCCAAACCTTTACAGAACAGATAAAGCAAGGAAGATGTGCTGAGGTCATAGGGTGTGGTCGGACATTGCCATACACACAAATTACTTCAAACAGTTCTTAACCGGCAGGGCGTGTTTGAGGGGATTCCTGTGCCTGGAATCCCCCCTTTCTGTCTGCTCAGTGCAGTATGCTGGGGTACCTCTCCTGGTGTCCATAGCTGTGCATAGATTGTTATATAGACGGTTACATAGACTGTAACGTAGATGTTACTAGATTGTTACATAGACTGATTACTAGATTGTTACATAGACTGTTTTCAATAGATTGTTATATAGCTGTTACATAGATTTTACATAGATTGGTACTAGATTGTACATTAATACTTGTACATAGATTGTACATATAACTGGTAACATAGATTGTTACATAGAATGTTAAATAGATTGTGACATATAGTTACATAGATTGTACATAGGAAGTACTATGGTTGTTACATGCTGTTACATAGATGTTCATTAGATGTTACATTAGACTGTTACATAGAGTTATTATAGATTGTTGCACATAGATTGATACATTTAGACTATACATAGATTGGACATAGACTGTACATTAGACTGTACATAGATTGTTATATAGACAGTTACATAGATCGTTATATAGACTGTTCTAAAGACTGTTACATAGATCATTACATAGACTGTTACATAGACTGTTCATAGATGTGACCGGTGTACATAGACTGTACATATATTGTTAATAGCATGTTACCTAGAATGTTCCTAGATTGTTACATAGACTGTTTACATAAAAACTGGTACATAGAGTGTTACATAGGATGTTACATAGATTGTAAATAGGGTACTCTTACTAGATTGGTTTACATAGACTGTTACATAGTTGTGCATAGAATGTTACAATAGGTTACAAGACGGTTACATAGATTGGTTACATAGATGTAAATAGACTGCTTAAATTGATTGTTACATTAGACTGTTAACATAGACGTTAATAGATTGTTACATAGAATGTTACTCTATTGTTACATGGGGCTGTTCCATAGATTGTTACATAGACTGTTACATAGATTTTACATAGACTGTTACATAGATGGTTACATAGAATGTTACATATATGTGTTACCTAGACCGTCCATAGATTGTTACATAGACTTTACATAGATTGTTAAGAGACTGTACATAGTTGTTGACATAGATTTTTACATTAGATACAGATGGTTGACATAGATTGATTACATAGGACTGTTATATGATTGTTACATAGACTCTACATAGTTGTTACATAGACTGTACATAGGACGGACATAGATTGTTTACATAGGACTGTTTACATAGATTGGTACCTAGATGGTTACATAGACTGTTACATAGGTTGGAATAGATTGTTTACATAGATGGTTATAAGATGTACATGACTGGTACATAGTTGTTTTAATAGACTGTACATAGATTGTTACATAGATTGTTATATTAGATTGTTACATAGAATTTTTACATTAGTTTGTTACATAGAGGTTACATAGATTGTTACTTGTCAATTGAAGCAGTGAGTGGAGCAGCATTGTATGTTTCAATAAATGTATCAAGTCTGCCCTGACCTCTGTGATTGACAGCCATAGAGATCTGATCAGGGATTGCTGAGGACTGAGTCTATGTACATTTAATTTCTGTACCTACTGCCACGGTGAGATTGTTAGTGAAATCCTGGAGGTGGTTGTATGATAGCTGAGTGTCAACAGTGCATTATTATAGATACACCGTCCAATAAGTGGGCATATCCCTTCAGATATTTTAAATGGGTTTAGCTTTCAACTACCCCGGTTGCTACCAGCAATGAGATATATAAAATATTTTGAAAAATCAGTGCACTCTATACCATACTCCAAAAAACTGCATTTTTTTCAATGGCCAATTAAAGGCATTTGTTTGACTGAAAAACTAAACCCAGGAAGTTGCACTGGAATTTCTCAAAATATTTAGATAGATATACATACATTACTTTACAGGAGTGGAGTGATGTTGCCGTATATTATTTTTTAGAAAGAAATGATTGTCAATGTGTACATAATGTCTCCAATGTATAGGCTTCTACTGCAAATTCGGTCAGTCCACAGTCAGTGTCAACAGCGCGACTTGTAAAAGGCACAATGATAAAGTAGTGAATGTGGATTTATCAGTAAAAACAGGAACATTAGGTTGGGGACACACAGACACATTTCTTGCCCTTACCTTCGCCGCTATAAAGTGGCTCGGCCACTGAAAATGTATACTGGGACACAGCGTTCATACCACTGCCGAAATCACCCTCAGATTTTTTCTGGCCGGGACCAACAAAACGGATAATCGGTTGGTTTGTGTGTACCCAGTCCTTAGTAAGTATACACTGATAAAACAAAAGAAAAGGGAATATTGGGTATGGCCAACTGTGATGAAATTATGGCAATTAGAGAATATATAAGGGATAATACATTACCTACAGTGTAATATAAGGATATTACGCCACAGAGGAGTTCCCTGATATATGTATATATAAATATATATATATATATATAAACACGAAACCTTATAGAGGTCAGGGAATTCCGAGGTGAAGTAATATCTGTATATTATTCTGTAGGTAGCATATTATTCCATATAATACATAAGGGCTAAGAAAGAAAAAGAAATCCAAGCACAGCCACTATGTCTCCCTCCCTGTATAGGATGTAGCATAACAAATACAGATAGTTAACAGCCATTTATATATCAACTAAAAAACAATACATCGTCAATACATCACCTGGTGCAGTTCTAGTTGTACAAGACTGACTGAATACTGTGCTGAATACGGAGCAAATTATCAGTAATTCAGTCAGGTCAGTCAGTCCAGTCAAGAAAAAGGCTTGGTATATACATTTACTAATTACAGGCAGGGATGAGAGAAATGGGGGAGGGGCAGTGGGAAATGGAATGGACTCAGAAGTCTCTCAGGGACATCACTGGGTGACTGATTATATAGATTCTCACCCACTGTACCTACCCATTGAAATGCCAGAGGAATTATGTATTATCGATAATCTATCGTAATATAAGGCAAACAAAGCCCTCACTCCTCACTCACACATTCATTTCACTAATTCTCCAACTTGCCGTGGGAGGCAGACAGCTAAGTGGGCGGCTCATTCATGCAACCGTACTTACAAAAAGTTAAGCAGGTTTCGTTTCAAAATTCCACCTGTAACGGTGAGTACTGAATGGCACAGACTTATGGTTTACCTAGCTTACAAGCTATACAAATCTATATGGTTGGTCCGATTAACCCAAACCCTGTACCAGTAAAAGGTTAACGAAATATTTTTTAGGGGGGGGAGTGATGGGGTGGGGGGAGGGAAAAATAATAGATTTTGAACTTCCTGCACAATAACGGCTGGAACCGATTTTTACCAAAATTAGGCGGTTTGTGGTGCGCGGGGGGGACTGGCTGAGTTGTCTTTGAGGTTGTAAGGGGAGGGGTTGGAGGGTGGACAAGAGAGGAATAGGGGGGGTATTGGGGCGACGGGGGAGGGGTGGTGGGGGTTATTTTTCACCAAAATTGTCGTAGTTGAATAAAAACAAGAATATTAAATTAAAGTTAATGGTGTTGCATTATCGTAAAGATATTGAATGTCTTCTTAATATATCAAGTGCCGAGTGATTCAGCAACTGATACATCATGCTTTCTTACTAAAAACGTTATTATTTCAATACATCTCCACTGCGAAGCGCGGGTATGTGCTAGATTATATATGATCAATATTAATAGAACCACATGACGGTATTCGGTCGTAACTCCTTCGGGGCGTGTCAGTGAGTGGTAACCATTTAGGAATCCCCTTTAAAAATCTACGCTTGCCACTGAACAGGCTTACATTTACTTAATACAATTTACTGGGAGTGGTTATTATAGCTTATTGGTTGTTTTTAGGGGTTGTTTTTCAGATCGTAGTCTAAGAGTGTTGAGTATAGTTATAGTAAGTATAGTACAGTATAGATAGTATAGTAGGATAGTATAAGTATAGACAGAACAGTTATAGATAGTATTAAGTACAAGTACAGTAAGTATAGATAGTAGTATAGCAGTTAGTTAGTATAGTATAGTATAGCTACAGTTTTACAGTACAGTATAGTAGAGTATAAGGACAGACCGTATAGGTATATTAGTTAGTATATCGTGATAGTACAGTTATAGTATAGTAAAGTACAGTATAGTGTATAGATAGTATAGATAGTATAGTAGTATAGACAGTATAGTACAAGTATAGGTATAGACAGTACAGTTACAGTCCCAGTATAGTACGTATAGTATAGTAGAGTATAGTACCAGTATGTATAGATAGTATAGTACAGTATAGTATAGTATAGTATAGTATAGTACAGTACCCCCCTGATAGTATAGTACCAGTATAGTATAGTATAGTACAGTTAGTATATTATAGTACAGCTACAGTATAGATAGTAGTTATGTATGAGGATAGTACAGATAGTATTAGTATAGTACATACAGATAGTTATAGTATCGTATAGTAGTATAGTTACAGTATAGTATAGTACAGCTTACAAGTATAGTAGATAGTATAGCTAAGTATAGATAGTATAGCTCGTATAGTACAGTATAGTTATAGTTACAGTAAGTATAGTTACAGTACAGTACAGAATAGTACAGTATAGGATAGATAGTATTAGTATAGTTACAGTACAGTCAGTATAGTATAGTACAGTATAGTCAGTATAGTATAGTATAGTATAGGACAGTCAGTATAGTATAGTACAGTATAGATAGTATAGTACAGTATAGTATAGTATAGTACAGTACAGTATAGTATAGTAGCAAGTATAGTATAGTATAGTACAGTATAGTATAGTACAGTACAGTTTCTAGTACTAGTACAGTATAGTTATAGTACAGATAGTATATACAGTTACAGTATAGTGGCAGTATAGTATAGTATAGGTATAGTCTAGTACAGTAGAGTCTATAGTATTAGGTAGTATAGTATTAGAACAGTAACAGTATAGTATAGTATAGTACCAGATTAGTTAGAGTATATATTAGTACAGTACAGATAGTCAGTAGAGTAGTATAGTAGTAGTATCGTATAGGACAGTATAGTATAGTATAGTACAGTATAGTATATTATAGTATAGAATACAGTATAGTATAGTATAGATAGATAGTATAGTAGTTAGTACAGTATAGTACAGTATAGTATAGTACAGTAAAGTACAGTACAGGATAGTTAAGTATAGTAGTTATAGTTGCAGTATAGTATCGCTATAGTATAGGACAGTATAGTACAGTATAGTATAGGTATGTATAGTATAGCTATAGTTACAGTATAGTTACAGTACAGGATAAGTATAGTAGTATAGTATAGTATAGTTAGTACGTATAGTAGTATAGTACAGGATAGTATAGTATAGTAAAGATAGTATAGTATAGATAAGACGCATGAGTATAGTATAGTGGTAGGATCGTATAGTACAAGTTATAGTATAGGATAGGACAGTTTATAGAGTAACAGATAGTATTAGTCAGTACCGTAAGTACCGTACAGTATCGTACAGTTATAGTATAGTATAGTTACAGTATAGTATAGTAAGTAAAGTATAGGTACAGGATAGTATAGATAGTATAGTATAGTTACAGTACAGTATAGTTCTAGTACAGTATAGTATAGTATATATAGTTATAGTACAGTATAGTATCGTATAGTACAGTACAGTATAGTATAGTAGTCATAGTATAGTATAGTATAGTACAGTATAGTATAGACAGTATAGTTTATAGTACAGTACGAGTGTTTTACAGTATTATTTTGCAGTTAAGTATAGTTTATAGTATTAGTATTAGTACAGGATAGTATTTAGTATAGTAAGTAGTATAGTATAGTACAGAAAGTATAGTATAGTTTTTTATAGATTTAGTTATAGTTATAGTACAGTTAGTTTATAGTTATATAGTAGGTTTAGGAGTTAGTTATAGTAGTATAGTAGTATAGTTTACCAGACCAGTATAGGGTATTTATAGTAGTAGTACAAGTATAGTATAGTGTAATCGTATAGACAGTATGTATAGTATATAGTTTTATAGTGTATAGTACAGTAGGAGTTATAGTTACAGTTACAGTACAGTCAGTTCTAGTATAGTTTTTTTATGTATAGTACGTTTTACAGAATAGTATAGTTTTTTAAGTTCTAGGGTTTATTTATTTAGTATAGTATCGTTATAGTACAAGTTTTATTTGTTATAGGTATAGTATAAGTTACAGTACAGTCTAGATTTTTTTTTTTTTTTTTTATTTTTTATTATTTTATAGTTAAAAGAAGCACATGAAAGAGCCCAAGTAGAGTATAGTATAGATACAGTATAGTTTTATAGTACAGTACTAGATAGTATAGTTACAGTTATAGTTTATAGTACAGTCCTATAGTATTGTACAGGACAGTATTAGGGCCATTATAATTTTATAGTTAGTTATTAGTGACAGTATTTAGTTCTAGTTTATATGTAGTATTAGATAGTACAGAACAGGATAGTATAGATAGTACAGTCTATTATTATAGTCTAGTATAGTACAGGACAGTATTAGTATTATAGTTAGATAGTAGGATAGTAGTAGTATAGTACAGTATAGTTATAGAAGTTACAGTTTAGTATAGTATAGTATAGTATAGTTATAGTACAGGTATAGTATAGTATAGTATAGTTAGTATAAGTAGTATAGTATAGTAGAGGTAAGTACAGTATAGATAAGGATAGTTACAGTATGTATAGTATAGTTTATAGTACCGTATAGTTATGTATAGCTTATAGTATGTATAGTATTTAGTAGTATAGTACAGTAGTAGTATACAGTATAGTATAGTACAGTTACCAGTACAGACAGATAATTATAGTATAGTAGTTATAGTATAGTATAGTATAGTATAGTACGTTATAGTATCAGTACAGTATTAGTACTAGTAATGTATAGTATAGTATAGGATAGTGACAGTAGTCATGTACAGTTATATTAGTTAAGTCTAGATAGTATAGTCTAGTATAGACAGTTAGTATATAGATAGTACAGTTATAGGACAAGTACAGTATAGGACAGTTATCGGTATAGTATAGTACAGTATTAGTTATAGTTAGTACAGTATAGTACAGTTATAGTATAGGAGTATAGTATAGTACAGGACGTATAGTTATAGTTTAGTACAGATAGTATAGGTATAGTACAGTATAGTATAGTATATACAGTACCGTAGTTAGTTTAGTAGTATTAGATAGTATAGTAAGTACAGTATAGATAGTTACAGATAGTATAGTACAGGACAGGACAGTATAGCTGCAGTATAGTATAGTATAGTATAGTACAGTATGTATAGTATAGTAGTATAGTATAGACAGAACAGTATAGTGAGTATAGTACAGTATAGTATAGTATGATAGTATAGTAGTATTAGTATAGTACAGTATAGTATAGTATCGGATAGTCAGTTAGTATAGTATAGTATAGTATAGTACAGTATAGTATAGTATATCAGTACAGTATAGTCTAGTATGTGTATAGAGTTATTAGTACAGTATATGTATAGTACAGTACAGGACATACAGTTAGTATAGTATAGTAGTATAGTATAGTATAGGATAGTATAGTATAGTACAGTATAGTATAGTATAGTATAGTATAGTACAGTACAGTACATACAGTATAGTATAGTATTAGTGTATAGTACAGTATAGTATAGTATAGTAAAGTATAGTATAGTATAGTTTATAGTATAGTATAGATAGTATAGTATAGTTATAGAATAGTATGATTAGTTATAGTATAGACATGTATCGTATGAGTCTAGACAGTTATACGTATAGTATAGTTATAGTACAGTATAGTATAGTATAGTATAGTACAGTATAGTAAGTAATTGTACAGTATAGTTAGTACGTGATAGTATAGTATAGTACAGTATAGTACAGTAACGTATAGTACAGTAAGTATTTAGGTGAATAAAGACATACGTCCATCCGTCCCAACCCCACTAGCATATCCTCATTTCCTAACCAACTGTTCCTCAGAGGAAGGCAAAAAAACAACCCACCAAATGTATGAAGGGGAAAAATTCATTCCTTTAGGAATGTTGAGTTCTCCTTTAATGATGATTTTTACCACAAAAAATCCCACAACAGAAGAAACACAGAAAACAACCCAGGAACAAACAAGGGTGGAAACATATTTATTGCCCCAAATGTATCTGAATAAACAACACAATATTAACAACTGTTGCCACTATGTTATTGTAACACAAAAGGGTTAACTTCTGATTTAAGAAAAACAATAAAGATGTGCAATATTAAATAGTTAGAAGCGATGCTGTGGCTCGGGTAAATCTCACTGTATACTAATTACAACCACAAACAATAAGGGAATGTAAAAATCTCCATAATTGCTTATATTCTATATTATCCTTTTACACGTTGTTACAATGGACTTTATTTTAAATTAAAGGCCATGTCTACCCTGAAAATAAATAATGAAAATATATATATTAAAATATAATAAACTTTAGGAGCTCTCCAAATATAATGGAAAAAACTCCAGTCTTCTGTATGAGGTCATTAAGAGCTCGCACATGCACAGTGAGCTACGAGCGCATTCAAACCTAAAAGACTCAAACTCCCTTCCCCATCCTTTTGTGAAGGGCAATATCAGGATACAATACAGTATGCAGACAGGATGATAGCCACATGTACAATGGGATCAATTTAAAAAAAATAGGATTTGGGAAGTTTCTTAAAGTGGTTGAAATCAGTTGTCGATTACAGCCTTTAAAGGGTAACTGTGGTCCAGAATGACAGGATGACAGGATTGCTTCCTGAGTATTTTTGCAATTACTTTCATTATTTATTTTTACATAGTTTAAAGATATTTACATTTTTATGTGTGATATGGAAGCAGCATCCCAAATCACCTGCACTTCCTGCTCTGAAACCACGTGTCAGTCCCTCCCTGTGTGGGAAGTATAAAAAAAAGGTAAAAATGTTACACACCTTACACTCTTAATGTGGGCTGTGGCTGTGACCCTTACCTTCAGTCCTCATTCAGTCACGTAACTCGATCTCTCCTGGTTTCTTCTGCTTCTCCTGCACTGAGCACTGTGCCAACCCGCGATAGATGAGGAACTAGTATTTGACTGCAGATTCAGACCCTCCCACCACCCTAACTTTAGATCAGTGATTTATTATATCTTGGGGTGTGCAGCAGAGCAGAGGTGTTGATGGCTAGTTAAAGGGTAGAAACTTAGCCTTTCATTTAAACTCAACTTGGTTGGAGGACCACAGTTGCCCCTTTAACATTTATAAACCATGGGCCTTCCTTTTCACATGTTATAAACCCATTGTGTGTTGTGTATCCATGGTATGGTAATGCAGAAATCAACAGCAATGGAGGAATATAATATATTTGAAGTAGATTTGCACTAATATTCTATTTTGGTGCACAGATTAGTTGCACTTATGTGTAGATGTTCAAAGGATAACCTTTGTACCTGTATATTGTGTGCACTTAGTACACACAATCGCGACGGGGGATTAGAAGGAAATTCGCCTTTATCTTATAAACCACTACCCTGGGGAAATCTGTAGAACGTTCTCAATCGGAGTGACACCATAAGCTTGGTCGATAATTAGACACCACTTCTCAGTCTCGGTCCTGTCTAAGAACCAGGGAGATTAGGATCCAGAGTTTAAAGAATAATTATCTTCAGTCTTTTGAGACCTTTAAAGATTCAATGGCGGCTACTGTAGGGAGAAATCCCGATGATCTTCAAATCCCTCCTTTGAGTGACAGACGGCAGTTGGAGCAGGACAGCCAGGAATTAGGAAAGTTTAAAGCGGGCAGGAGTACATGTCAAAAGTAACTCCACAAATTTATCTAAAAATGTCGTGTTTGCTATTCAGAATAGCTCAGTCCTGGCTATGTCTAATGATGCGGATTTGAAGGTTCCATGGTCAAAGTGTACTAGTAGTTACCATATTAACATGGTAATCTGACAGTTATTACTTATTAAACATTGTATGGGAACTATTACTTATAACATTGTACTGACAGTATTTACTTATTAACATTGTACTGACACTATTACTATTAAAATTGTACCTACAGTATTACTGATAACCTTGTATCTTGACAGTATTACTTATTAAACATTGTACTGACAGTATTACTTATTAACATTGTAACCTGACAGTGTTACTTATTAACATTGTAATCTGACAGTATTACTTATTACATTGTTACTGACAGGATACTTAGAACATTGTATCTGCACCGGAGTACTTATTAACATGGTACCTGACAGTTATTAATTATTAACATTGTACCTGACCAGATTACTTATTAACATTGTACCTGGGACATATTACCTATTAACAGGGTATCTGAAAGTATTAATCTATTAAACATGTACCTGACAGTATTAACTTATCACATTGTACCACCGTATTACTTATTAACATTGTTACCTGACACTATTACTATTAACATGGTACCGGACACTATGACTTATTAACCTTGTACCTGACCAGTATTAACTTATAACAGTATCTGACTGTATAACTTATTAAACATTGTATCGGACAGTATACTTATTTAACATTGTATCTGACAGTATTACTATGAACATTGTATCTACTGTATAACGTATTAACATTGTATTCTGATGTAAAAAAAAACTATGAAAAATGTATCTGAACATATAACTTATCAACATTGTATCTGACATATAACTTATTAACTTATTAATTTGTTGAAGACATAGTGAAAGGGACAGTGGCATCGATTGTGTGTAGGTATCTATGTAGTAGGATCTGAGAATAATAGTGTGACCTGGATATAGCAGGGGAGGGGCAAAAATTTGTTTGTTTTGTGTGTTTGTTGTGGTGAACCCCCCCCCAATTCTGAATGACAAAATTGATACAAATTAGGGTAGTGTTATCATGTTAATTTTCATCCTATGGCATAGATTTTAACATACAACACAGTGCACAACCCATTGAGGATTTAAATTTTTGCTTTGGGATACAAGGATGTTCCTGACATTTTTTTAGTGGAGAATGTCAGGGTCAGTGGCATTTGTAGGAGGGAGGGACTAGAAGTTGAGTAAGCCTTGACTTTAAACATGTGTAAAATTACTAGAAATGTATTTCAGGGGGGGAACATACTATTGCATGTTTTGGTGCTGCTACTGAACAAGTAAAATGATCTTTTCTAATGCATAGGGCCCCATCAAATTAAGTCAACCTATGTTAGTGTAATTATAGATGTTCAATCAAAAACTGTTGAGTTTCGTTTCATTTTAAATTTTCAAATTTCTGAAATTTCGAAAAAGTTTTTGAAGTTTTTGTTTCGAAAATCGCGTTTTTGAAAAATGTTCTTTGCGATTTTCGAAATATCTAATTTTCGATAAAATATCGAAAATTCGATAAAGTCGGGTTTTTAATGCAATTCGGGAGTCCAAAAGTTTTGCGGTACTTTGAAACTTAAGATTCCGATTCAAAACGGGTTCTAAATCGAAACCACATTACATCTCCAGAGTAATTTTCTCCATAGGTTTTATCAGAACAGTAAAACTCTCTGCACACTCGACCTGATGATTTGGATGGTTGTTTTTTTTTTTTTAAATGATGCAGAGTAAACCTCTCACAAATGATTAGAGGAAGGAAACTGCAGGAAAAGGGTTTTAAAACAGCGAGAGATGCAATGAATGTTCCATGGCAATATCCACGGCAGACGGCAATGACAGTGCAGACATCAGTGACTCAGAAAGGTGTGACAGATAAACATAGGTGATGGAGCAAAGTACAGCGTTATCAACTGTAGATAGGGGGGAACTTCTATAGGGAAGTCAAGAGGGGACTCTTAACCAGAAAGTATTATCTGTGTATTCAATTAGATCAATGGACTTGAAATGTAGTTTTGAAGATGTTCGTAGTCATCCGACTGGGCTTTCTCAATCCAGAATGACTGTACAGAATCGGTGGCAAGTATGTACCATGGAAAATCCCAATTAGCAATCACAGCCAGGTGTTAAGGCATGATTGTGATGTGCATGTTATAGGAACGCCCCAGAGTAAGGTGTTAAAACAGCATTTGTACATGGCAGACAGTTGCGTGTCGACCCCCCCACCTCTATTTAGGCTTGGTTTCTTATTTTCACATAAATGGACTCCTAACACCTTCTCTTGAACCAGTCACGTTCATTTGCCACTATGTTAAACATACAAATCTTCAAAGGTTTGTCCTTTATCCTTAAGATGCAGGTACACGGTCTGAGTCCTGACCCGAGGAATTGGATTTCTGGCTGGCCATACATGACTGCAGGTGTTGTTTGGTCTCCCCCACATAAAATCAGAGGCATTATTCAATGCACTGCGTATTTATGATGTCACTCTTCACTGCACTGCGTATATGATGTCACTCTTCACTGCACTGCGTATATATGTCGCTTTTCTATGTTTCGGTATTGGGTCTTGGATTACCAATTGCTGCCTCAGCGTGTTGCTCGGTTTAAAGCAGCAGGGATACGATGTTTATTAAAAACTCTTCTAATTTCTCAGAGAAACCCTGCTAATATGGGATGGACCCATGTCTTCTCCTGTCTTGCTTTTCCCCTTCACTGTGGTATTCGTGTTCTTTTCTTTTCCTTTTGCGTCTTTTGACAAAGGCCCAGTCTGGATTATCCATCAAGTTTTAAGGGCTCCCTGAGATGTTTCATTTCTTTGATTCGCCTATGTGATAGTGGGGATCTTGCTAGGGGGATGTTCTCAAGCTCTGTGTTGCAGGGTTTTTCTGATGACCCCCAGCTTGTGATCTAAAAGGTGGTGGGGAGTCAAACATTCAAATACTGATCTGGTTGTGTTGGTTTCTGTAAACCTCTACTTCCGTTTACCATTTTCCTTAACTTCTTTACCAGAAAAAGCCACCACACCCACTCCATCAGTCCAAGAAAGCCAAGTTGTTGTTTTGTACCTCTCCCTTTGTAAATTTGTGGTTTGGTCACCGCAATTAAATGTGGTTCTGTGGAAACTTGTACTTCCTTCTGGTGGATTTAACCCAGGTGTCATCCACATATTCTGAACCAGTGATGGTTCAGATATGTGGATGAGAAACCCAAGGCCTAAATAGAGGGTGGGGGGTTCGAACCATCTGTTAAATGTACAATTTGCTGTTTTGACACCTACTCTGGGAGACGTTCCTATAAACCACCTCGTAGCCACTTATCTAATCACGCCCTTAACACCTGGCTTTGCAATATGGTAATTGGATTTCCAGGGTACATTAATTTCCACAGATACGTGTACAAGTCATTCTGAATTGGAAAAGAAAGCCAGTCGGTGACTAGCGAAACGGTCTCAAGAACTAAAACTTCAATGTCCAGTTCGATCTAATTTGAATACAACAGACATGTACCATGACCTGGATGAATGAGAAACCTTCACAAGTTAACCAGAAATGAAACATGTTTAAAAGGATTCCCATTTATAGTAATTGTCAGTAGAACATGGATTAAAACTTTGCAAAGAAAAAGGGGCAATCATGGAAATGGGGTGAATTGGGGTTATAAAAGGAAGTTAAAAGGGAAATGGGGGGAGTAGATAACAGGGAATATTGAAAGAGGAGGGCGACTAAAACAGGGAATGTGAAAAGGAGCTGATAAAAGGGAATGTGGGAAAGGGGAGCTGATAAAAGGGCATGTTAAAAGTGGAAGCCAAAAACAGGAAATGTGGAAGTGGAGGATGAGGATGCTAACAGGAAGGTGGAAAGGGGAGATGATAACCATGGAAGGTGGAACGTGAGGATGATCACCATGGAATGTGGAAGAAAGTGGAGATGGATACCATGAGAATGTGAAAAGTGGAGATGATAAATTGAATGTGGAAATGGGGAGATGATAAACATGGAATGTGGTGGAAAAGTGGAGCAGCTGGATTGAAGGGAATGTGGAAAGTGGAGTAGATAACGAATAGTGTAAGAGGAGTCGATAACAGGGAATGTGGAAAAAAGGGAAATGCGGACAGAAGAGATTCATTAAAGGGAGAATGTAAAAAAGTGGATCAGATATAAAAAGGAATGTGAAAGTGAAGTTGATAACAGAATATGTTAAGTGAAGAAGATAACAGGATAGTGGGTAAGATATAAAAGGGGAATGCGGGGGAGTCGATAACAGGGAATGTGGAAAGTGAGCTGAGTGATTGAAAGGGAATGTGGAAAGTGGAGCCATAACAGGGAATGTGGAAAGTAGAGTAGATAACGGAATATTGAAGAGGAGCCTATTAACATGGGAATGTGAAAAAGGAAGCTGATAAAAGGGAATGAAGGAGAGTAGAAAATAAGGGAATGTAAAAAAGGGAATTCAGGGGGCATGAAAAGGGAATGTGGAAGGAAAGCGGAGAAGTGGAGAATATGTAAGTGAAGAAGATAAAAAGGATTCGGGGTAAGATAAAAAGGGCGTAGATAACAGGGAATATTAAAAGTTGAGCTGATACAAGGGCTGTGGGAAAGTGGAGCCATAACAGGAATGTGAAAAGGGAGAAGATAAAAGGGAATGGGGCGTAGCTAGAGGGATATTAAAGTGGAAGCTAATAACAGGAAATGTGGAAAGGTGAGGGATTAAAAGGAAATGTGAAAAGTGGTGGGAACGATACAAGGGGAATGTAGAAAAGAAGAAAGTGGGAGATGATAAAAGGAAATGTAGGAAAGTGGAGATGATAAAAGCCCAATGTAGAAAGGGAGATGATTTAAAAGGATGTAGTCAGAAGTGGGAGATGATAAAAGGAATGTGAGATAGTGGAGATGATAAAAGGAATGTGGGGATGGGGAAAATGGAACTGATAAAAGGAATGTGGAAAGTGAGCTTGATAAGGGACTGTGGGATAGTGGAGATGAGAATAGGGAATGAAGAAAGTGGAGATGATAAAAGAAAAGGGGAGTAGATAACAGGGAATATGTAATCTGGAACCGATAATGGAATGTGGAAAGTGGAGCAGATACCAGGGAATGTGGAAAGTCAAGAAGATAAAAGGGTAGAGTGAGGAAGTGGAGAATAGAAAACAGAATGTAGAAAGTTGAGCCAATAAACAGGGGGATGTGGAAAGTGGAGAAGATAGATAACAGGGAATGTGGAAAGTGGAGCAGAAAACAGGAAGTGAAAGTGGAGCAGATAAACAGGGAATGTGGAAAGTCAAGAAGATAAAAGGAGTGGAAGAATAGGATAACAGCGAATGTAAGTGGTTGAAAGTGGAACCAAAACAGGGAATGTGGAAAGTGAGTTAATAACAGGGCCAGTAAATGGAGGGTGGAAAATGGGGCAGATAAGGGGGAGATAGGAAGATAGATTGTAAGGGTCAAACCAGGGGAAGTAGGGGGGACGGAAGGATAGGGGTGCTTCTTCCCAGCTGGCGATCCCAACAGATTTGCCTTTTAGGCGAAGATGTGGAGGGCGCTGACTCGGAGCAGCATGTATGGAGCGGCCTTTCCCTTGAGCACCCAGGGACCGGCCCATCTCAATACAAGGGAGGTGAGAGAGAAACTGGGGCCTAGGAAGATAGGCAGGTGGTAGTGGTAGGGGACTCCTATTAGAAGGGAGATCGGCTGATCTGTCGCCAAGACTCCTACATTGCCGACAGTGTGGTGTTGTCTGCCTGGGCTAGGGTGCGACTATGTGGTGGATGTGTAGATAGATATGGGATGGGGCTGGAGGGCCACGGCGGTCGTGGTTCACAGTGGTGCCAATACAAAGTTAAGAGGTGAGGTGAGGTCTTAAAAATGATTTCCGAGAATTAGGGGCCAAGTTAAAAGCCAGGACCTCCAGGGTAGTGATTTCAGAAAATACTACCGCGCCAGGCTACGATAGGGAGACAACGGAGCTCAGGAGTATAAATGCGTGGGGCTCAGGAGGGGGTGTAAGGAGATTGATGGGGGTTTGGGTTTTTAGAGAACTGGGCTGATTTTTCTGTTGCTACAGGCTCTTAGTGAGAGGACGGTATTGCACCTCAATGGTGAGGGTGCAGCTGTTGGGGGAGAAGATGGACTAGGGGGTTGGAGCGAGATTTTAAACTAGGTATGGGGGGAGGGAATGTTTAAATCAGCGGTAGAGAGAGAAGTAGGGATTGGGGCTAGTAACAACCAAGGGAGGAGGAGAAGGGGGGGGGGAAGCATAGAGGAATAAGGCGGCATGTACGACCATGTATGGAAGTAAATCAATGATAATCTAAAATGCTATAGGTTACAAAGCAGGAGTCTGGCGGGAAAAACCGGAAGAAGAAAATTGAAATTGAAATAATAGCATAAGGAAAGGTATGAGTAATTGGATAGCAGAATCATGGCTTAATGATTCACAGAACTGGACAGTAATATTGAAGGATTACTCCTTATTTAGACATGACCGACGTTAATAGAAAGGAGGAGGAGTATTATGTAGTTAAACAGGAATTGAAGCCCCAAAATTTAAAAGATGAAGAGGATGGGGGAGCAAACGATACGGCAGAAAGAGAAACATTATGGGGGAAACTGTGACAGAAGCAAGAAGGTAGGTAAATTAATTGTTGGAGTATGTTATAAGCGCGCAAATGCCGAGGAAGAGGGTGGAAGAATCTCCATATGCAGTTGGCGAAGGCGACTGGTATGGGGCATGTTGGTCATGGGGATTTTTAATAGGTTTTTACTGGAGAATCCTTGTCCTTCGGTAGGGATGTACAATATGCAGGGAAAAATGAAGAGTTTTCCCATTGGATAAACGGAGGATATGGTATGGAAACAATTAGACAAAGTTAAATCAATTAAAGCGCCAGGACCAGATGGATGCTCCTAGGATTTAAAAGGAGGCTTAGTGCAGTCTAGCATTAGACCACTATTTCAATTTCGCTTTTGTCTGGGGCCTGGGCGCTGGATTGAAAAAGACAATGTAATACCCTATTTCAAAAAAGGTTAGTCGTTTCACAGTCCTGGTAACTATAGACCTGTAGCTAACATCAGTGGTAGGGAAGGGATGGAACTTTGTTAAGGGATCATATCCTTGATTTGTCTCAGAGATCCATCTTATTAGATAGTAGCAGCATGGATTTATGAGAAATAGATCATGCCAGACAAAGTCATTGGTTTTTATGAAGAAGGAGTAAGAAGTTGGGATTCAGGCACAGCAGTGGCTGTGTATATTTGGATTTGCAAAAGCTTTTGCTGATACTGTGCCAAACATAGGCGACTAATGTATAAATGAGGGACATGTTGCCTTTGAAGAAAACATTGTTCATGGATTTAAGAGAACGGGATAAGATCGCAAACGAGGGGGGCCCCCAGTGGTGTAATGGAGCTCCATCTATGGTGGCTAAGTTCGAAGCGGAGTGCCTCAGGGTTCTGTAATGGGGCGCTCTGTTTAATCTGTTTATAACATGACTTGAAGCGGGCATTTGAGAACAATGGTTCTCTGTGTTTGCTGATGACAACTAGAATTTAGCAGATGCTTGGAAATTCCCAATGATGTTGCAAGTGCATGCAAGCAGACCTAGAAGATTATCAAAATGGGCAGCAGATGGGCAGATGAGAATTCATGTAGATAAATGTAAGGTGATGCATTTGGGATTTAATATCCCTGTGCCATCTACACCATAAATAAACTGTGTTAAGTATATGTTTGTAATGGAAAACAGATTGGGGGTTCTGGTAGTTCTGGTAGATAACAGACTTGCGTAGCAAACAATGCAAGTAGAGCAGCTAGAGCTAGCAAGGAATTGTCTTGTATTAAAAAAATGGGGGAATAGATTCAAGAGAGAAAATATTATTCTCCCCTGACAAGGCACTGGTAAGGCATCATTTGGAAATATGCGGTGCAGTTTTGGATCCCATATACAAAAGGACTCTGGAAGGGAAATGAGGCAGTTCAGAGAGGGCAACTAAATTTAATAAGGGATGGAGGGGCTTGAATATGCAGGCAGATTTAGACAAGTTAGGGCTGTTACATTGGAGAGAGGGCGGTTGACGTGGGGGGATATGATTAAACCTTATACAAAAATATTAATAGGCCATACAATGAACTCCGGGTGCATTGTTCACAATAGGTCTATCAGAGGGACACGGGGACATCTTTAAGGTTGGAGAAGAAAAGAAGTTTCATTTCAGGTTAGGAAAGGTTTCTTACAGTGAGAACGGTTTGAAGGGGTGTGATTGAGGAAATGTGGAAGCAGGACAGCGGGGGTAATGGCAAGTTAATGAATAAACTTTAAAAAAAGGTGATGGAAACTTGTGAAGGTGTTGTGGACTTGATGGACGTATGTGTATCCAACCTTAATGACTAGGTTAATAGGTTACTATGAATGTGGAATGAAAAGGGGGGCCAATAAAGGGAATGTAAAAATGGAGCCGGTAACAGGGAATGTAAAGATGGAGCAGTAACAGGGATGTGGAAAGTCAAGAAGATTAAAAGGGAGTGGAGAAGATAACAGTGAAGGTAGAATAGAAAGTGGAGCCAATAACAGGGCAGTGGAAAGGAGAGCAGATAACAGGGAATGTTGAAAGGTGGGGAGCTGATAAAAGGGAGATGCGGGACACTATACATAATTAAAGTGAATGTTAGAGAAAGTGGAGAAGATAATAGGGATGTGGAAGTGGGAGCAATAACAAGGAACGGGGTATATGGAGCTCAGGGCCCAGTTAAAAATGCGAGAAGTGGAGCCAGAAAAGAGGAAATATGTAATGTAGTAAGAAAATTAATGTGGAAAGTTGAAAAGATAACTGGGAAAATGTAATGGGTAGGATAAAAGAGAAATGTGGAAGTGGAGCCAAAAATAGGGAATAGTTTAAAGGGGAACAAATAACAAGGAATAGGAAAGTGGAACACAACGGAATATGTAACGTGGAGCAGATAACAGGGAAATATGCAAAGTGAGAAGCAGATACAACTTCATATAGTTCGGTCTGTATTCGAACTTTCGAACTCAGCAAAAGTTTGAAAGGTCAAAATTAGGATCCCATGACATTAAGTCAAATGTTTACAGGGTGATTACAATCAACTAATAATGGTGGTAACTTATGTAAATGGCTGTGGCACCTGGGAAATGGTTCTGGGGCCCCAGTCCGTCACCCCAACAGTGTTACACTCATCCACGAGTCAGAGCAACATCCCTGCCCTGATTCGGGGGCTCGGGAGACCAGTAAGACAGTCGCAACTTACGGGTACAGACTAGACGGACGACAACCGGAGGACGAGTCAACCGCAGCGAGACGACTTCATAGGAAAGGGAGCGTATGTCTGACGGCACGCGGGGCCCGCCCAGGGGAGGTGGTGCGGTCAGGCACCCATTCCCTGTCAGAGATGAAAGCGAAGCGAACGGCTCTCTACGAGTAAGGGTGTTAGCGAGTGACCATAGAACATGTATAGGGGGACAGGAGCACGGGACGACACCAGAAACACGTGACCACACACATACCACATGAGGCCAGGCGAAGAGATACTTTTGCAGGAGTAGCGAACGAACATCAGGGTTAGAGTAAACATCCATAATACAAGGAGTTACTGAAAATAAACATACTGTTCGAGGGTTGAGAGTAAAAAATCCATACATAACAAGGGTATTACTGAAAATAAACAAGTACTTTCGAGGGTTAGAGTAAAACAATCCATACATACAAGGTTACTTGAAATAAACAATACTTCAGAGGTTAGAGCAAAACAATCCATACATACAAGGTTACTGAAAATAAACAATACTTTCGAGGGTTAGAGTAAACAATCCATTACATACAAGGGTTACTGAAAATAAACAATACTTTCGAGGGTTAGAGTAAACAATCCATACATACAAGGGTTACTGAAAATAAACAATACTTTCGAGGGTTAGAGTAAACCAATCCATACATGCAAGGGTTACTGAAAATAAACAATACTTTCGAGGGTTAGAGTAAACAATCCATACATACAAGGGTTACTGAAAATAAACAATACTTCGAGGGTTAGAGAAAACAATCCCTAATACAAGGTTACTGAAAATAAACAATACTTTTGAGGGTTACGAAAATCGAAGGCACATCCAAGGGTTAGCGAAACATTACATTCTAGGGTTTAGCGAAAACGAAATCATACATTCGAGGGTTATCGAAAATGAACGATATTTCGGGTTAGCGAACGATACATTCTAGAGTAAGCGAACGGCCATGAATTTGGATTATTATCGAATTTACAATAATTATCGAAAATACAGCCGCGGAATCCGGGAAAAAAAACTAGTTCGAATAGTTCGAGCTCGCCCATTCTTGAAAAGTTTGGCTCAAACTCAAGTTTTGTGTCCATCTCTAAATACAAAGAAATGCATAGTGGAGAAGAGATCAGGAAAGTGGAGCCAACAAACAAGGAATATGTACGGTGGGAGTACATAAAGCAAACTGGAGCCTATTTTGCAGGGGATGTGGAAAGTAGAGCAAATAGCAGGGATGTGGAAAGTGGAAATAAATATCAGGGAACGGACATTCTCATATAGGAAAGCGAGTTACACCTACTGGACACAACTACCCCTTCCATATATAAACAGACTAACCCACTTCCTGCGGACAACAGCTACCCCTTTGTATAGTACAGACTTACCCCTACTGAACACAAATTACCCCTTCTATATAGTAACTGATTAACCCTATTGAACAATGCTACACTTTTCATATAGTAACTGACTTACCCACCTATAGACACACCTACCCCTTCCATATAGTAACTGGCAAACCCCAACTGGACACAACTACCCCTTCCATATAGTAACTGACTTACCCCTACTGGACACAATTACCCCTTCCATATAGTAACTGACTTACCCCTACTGGACACAATTACCCCTTCCATATAGTAACTTAATTACCCTTACTGGACACAACTACCACTTCCTAATAGTAACTGACATTACCCTACAGGACACAACTATCTCTTTCTATATAGTAAATGGTTTACCCCTACTGAACACACCTACCCCTTCCATGTAGAGAAACTGACCTTACCCTATGCACGACCATCCCTTCCATATTGTTACCGACTCACCCCTACTGGACACAATACCCATTCCGAATAGAACTGACTACCCCTACTGGACACAAACTATCCCTTCCATACAGTAACTGATACCCCTACTGGACACTACTACCCCTTTCATATAGTAACAGGCTTACCCTACTGGACACAACTACCCCTTCATAGAGCATATGACTTACCCCTATTGGACAATGCTAACTTTGTCTTAAGTAAATGACTTACCCCTATTGGAAAGGACCACCCTTCCATATAGTAACCGACTTACACTACTGGACACAACTGGCCCCTTCCGTATAGTAATGGACTTACCCCTACTGGACACAACTATCCCTTCTGTATAGTTACTGACTTACTCCACTGAACCCCCTACCCCTCCATATAGTAAATGACATTACCCCTACTGACACAAGTACACCCTTCCATTAGAACTGAAGTACCCCACTGGACATATACTACCCCTTCCATATAGTAACTTACTTACCCCTAGGACACAACTACTCCTTCCATATAGTAACGACTTACCCATACTGGACAAAACTACCCCTCCATATAGTAAACTGGCTTACCCCTACTGGACACCACTACCCCTTTCGTATAGTAAAAGACTTACCCCTACTGGACACAACGACCCTTCCATAGAGTAACTGACTTACCCCTTGGACAGCTACCTTTTTCATACCAGTAACTGACTTACCCTACTGGACATGACCATCCCTTCCATATAGTAACTGACTTACCCTACTGGACACAACTCCCTTCTGTATAGTAACAGACTTACCTCTACTGCACCACAACTTACCCTTCCATATAGAACTGACTTACCCATACTGGACACTACTACCCCATCGTATAGTAACAGACTTACCCTACGGGACACAACACCCCTTCCATAGAGTAACTGACTTACACCTATTGGACATGACCACTCCTTCCATATAGTAACCGACTTACTCCTATTGACACAATTGCCCCTTCCGTTAGTAAGGACTTACCCCTACTAGACACTACTACCCTTCTGTATAGGAGAAAAGAGCTTACCCTACTGAACACACCTACTCCTTCCATATAATAACTGACATACCCCTACTGAAACAAGTACCCCTTCCATATAGTAACTGACATACCCCTATTGGAAAAAACAACCCCTTCCATATATTAAGTGACTTAACCCTACTGGACATATCTATGCCTTCCATATAGTAACTTACTTACCCCTACTGGATACAGCTACCCCTTCCATATAGTAACTGACTTACCCCTACTGGTCACCACCACCCCTTCGATATTGTAACTGACTTACCCCTACGGACACAACTCCCCTTCTGTATAGGAACGGACTTACCCCTACTGGACACAACCATCCTTCCATAGTAACTGACTTACCCTACTGGAACTACTACCCCTTTGATAGTAACAGACTTACCCACTGGACACAACTACCCCTTCCATAGAGTAATGACTTACCCCTATTGGACATGACCCAACCCCTTCCATATAGTAACGACATTTTACCCCTACTTGAAACAAGTACCCCGTCATATAGGAAACTGACTACCCCTATGGAGAGGAAAAAGACCCCTTCCATATAGTAAGTGACTTAACCTACTGGACAATCTATGCCTTCCAGATGTAACGAATACCCCTATTGGAGAGAAAACGACCCCTTCCATATATAGTGAATTAACCATACGTGACATATCGATTGCCTTCCATTATGTAACTTACTTACCCTACTACTAACCTACTGGACACAACTACCCCTTCCATATAGCTAACTGACTTACCCCTACGGACACAACACCCATTCTATATAGCAACTGATTTACCCCACTGGAAACAGTTACCCCTTTCATGTAGTAAAATGACTTACCCCTACTGGACTCAAATACTCCTTCCGATAGTAATGACTTGCCCCTACTGGATACAAAACCCTTCCATATAATAATGACTACCCCTAGGACAAAACTACCCCTTCCAATAGTAACTGACGTCCCTACTGGAACTACTACCCCTTCGTTATAGTAACAGGCTACCCCTATGGACACAACTACCCCTTCCATATAGTAACGACTTACCCATATTGGACATGACCACCCCTTCCTATAGTAACCGACTACCCCCTACTGGACACAACTGCCCCTTCCATATAGTAATGGACTTACCCCTACTAGACACTACTACCCCTTCGGTATAGAAACAGGCTTACCCCTACTGAAACACACCTATCCCTTCCATATGTAACTGACTACCCCTACTGAAAACAAGTACCCTTCCACTAGTAACTGACATACCCTATTGGAAAAAAATGACCCTTCCCATAGTATTAGGACTTAACCCTACTGGACATATCTATGCCTTCCATATAGTAACTTACTTACCCCTACTGGACACAACTACCCCTTCCATATAGTAACTGACTTACCCCTACTGGACACAACCACCCATTCTATATAGCAACTGATTTACCCCTACTGGACACAGCTACCCCTTTCATGTAGTAACTGACTTACCCCTACTGGACACAACTACTCCTTCTGTATAGTAATGACTTGCCCCTACTGGATACAACTACCCTTTCCATATAATAACTGACTTACCCCTACTGGACAAAACTACCCCTTCCATATAGTAACTGACTTACCCCTACTGTACACAGCTACCCCTTCCATATAGTAACAGATTTACCCCTACTGGACACAACTACCCCTGCCGTATATAACAAGACTTACCCAAGGGATCAATACCCCTTCCGATAGTAACTGACTTACTCCTATAGACACACTACCCATTTCCATATAGTAACCAGACTTACCCTACTGGACACAATTAGCCCTCCATATAGTAATGGGACTTACCCTACTGGACACAACTATCCCTTTGTTTAGTTACTGACTACCCCCTACTGGAACACACAACTACCATTTCCGTATAGTAACTGACTTAACCCTACTGGACACAACTACCCCTTCCATATAGTAACTTGCTTACCCCTACTGGGACCACAACTGCCTCTTCATTAAGTTACTGAATCACCCCTACGGAAGAAAATTACCCCTTCCATTTATTAACTGGCTTACCCCTATTGGACACAACTACCCCTTCCTATAGTAACAAATACCAACTGGACAAAAACTACCCCTCCATATATTAAACGGCTTACCCCTATGAACAAAAACTACCCTTCCATATAGTAACTGACTTACCCCTACTGTACAACAGCTACCCTTCCATATAGTAACAGATTTACCCTACTGGACACAACTACCCCTGCCGTATAGTAACAGACTTACCCCAACTGAATACAACTACCCCTTCCGTATAGTAACAGATTTACCCCTACTTGACACAACTACCCCTGTCGTATAGTAACAGACTTACCCCAACTGGATACAACTACCCCTTCTGTATAGTAACAGATTTACCTCTACTGGACACAACTACCCTGCCGTTATAGTAAACAGACTTACCCAACTGGATACAACTACCCTCCAGTATGTAACGACTTACTCCTACAAGACACAACTACCCATTTCCAATATAGTAACAGGACTTACCCCTATTGGACACAACTACCCGTCCTTATAGTAGTAACAACTTACCCCTACTGTACACAGCTACCCCTTCCATATAGTAACTGCTTACCCCTACTGGACACAACACCCCTGCCGTATAGTAACAGACTTACCCCACATCGGATACTAACTACCCCTTCGTATAGTAATGACTTACTCCACTAAGACACAAATACCCATTTCCATATAGTACAGACTACCCCTACTGGACACAATTAGCCCTTCCATAAAGTAATGGAACTTAACCCTACTACGCAAATACCCCTTCGTTTAATAACAATACCAACTGGAACACAATACCCCACCCTTCCATATAGTAAATGACTTTACCCAGTGGGCACAACCACCTCTGCCTTATAGTAAACTAACTTACCACAAACTGGACCACAACTTGGCCTTTCCGGTTTAGGTACTCTGAATCAACCTACTGAAGACAAACTTACCCCTTCCATATAGTAAACTGGACTTACCTCTATTGGGAACACAAGACACAACTACCCCTTCCTTATAGTAACTAACTTACCCCAACTGGACCACAACTACCCCTTCCATATATTAACTGATTTACCCCTACTGAGCAGAACTACCCCTTCCATATATTAATTGGTTCACCCCTACTGAAAACACCCACCCCTTCCATATATTAACTGGTTTACCCCTACTGAACACAACTACCTCTTCCATAAAGTAATGGACTAAAACCTACTGGACACAAATACCCCTTCAGTTTAATTACTAACTTACCCCTACTGGAACACAACTATCCCATCCATATAGTAACGGGACTTACCCCTACTGGAAAACAACTACCCATTCCATATAGTAACTGACTTACCCCTACTGGACACAATTTCCCCCTCCATATATTAACAGACTTACCCCTACTGGACACAACTACCCCTTACATATAGTAACTGACTTACCCTACTGACACAACCCTACCCCTTCCATAGATTAACTGACTTACCTCTATTGGGAAACCACCCCTTTTCTATAGTAAACGGACTTACGTCTACAGGAACCAACTACCCTCCGTTTAGTACGGACTTACCCCTACTGAAATACAACTACCCCTTCCATAGTAAACTTTCTTGCCCTTGTGACACAACTACCTCTTCCATAAAGAATCTGACTAACCCTTCTGGACACAACTACCCCTTATGTGTAATTATTAACTTACCCCACTGCAACACAACTACCCCTCCTTATAGTAAACTGATTACCTACTGGACACAACTACCCCTTCCTTATAGTAACTGACTTACCCCTATTGGACACAACTACCCCTTCCTTATAGTAACTGACTTACCCCTACTGGACCACAACTGCTCCTTCTATATATTAACTGGCTTCCCCTACTGAACCAACTACCTCTTCCATATAGTATAGGACTAACACACCCTGCGATTTGTTTACTTAAATCCTTATTTATTTTATTTTTCTAAATTTGGCATTGTAGCAGTCGTAGATCATGTGCAATAGTTATTGTTTCGTTCTACAGATATATAGTATAGGACTTACCCCTACTGGACACAACTACCCCTTCCATAGAGTAACTGACTTACCTCTATTGTCACAACCACCCCTTCCATATAGTAACTGACTTGGCCCTATTGACACACACTACCCTTCCATATAGTAACAGATTTTACCATACTGGACGAATATACTACTCTCCTTCCATTTAATACTGACCTACCCCTACTGACACACAACTACCCCCTTCCATATAGTATAGATTGCCCCTATTGACACAACTACCCCTTCCATATAGTAAAATACTTAACCCTATGGAACACTACTACCCCTTCCGTTTGTCACGACGTACCCTACTGGAACACAACTCCTTTCCATATAGTAACTGACTACCCCTACTGGAACACAAACTACCCCTTCCAATAGTAACTGACTACCCCTACTGAACACACTACCTCTTTCATATAGTAACATACTTACCCCTACTGGACACACTACCCCTTCCATTTAATTACTACGCTTACCCCTACTTACACAACTAACCCTTTCTATAGTAACTGACTTACCCTCTTGGACACAACTACCCCTTTATTAGTAACTACTTACCCTAATGGACCAAAACCACCCCTCCCTATACTAACTGGCTTACCCCTACTGAACACGACTACCCCTTCCATTTAGAAATGGACTTACCCCTAATGGACACAACTGCCCCTTCCATATAGTAACTAACTTAGCTCTACGGGACAACAACTACCCCAATCCATATAGTTTCTGACTTACCCCTACTGGTCACAACTACCCCTTCCATATAGTAAACTGAACTTAACTCTACTGGACACACTACCCCATCCATATAGTAACTGACTTACCCCTACTGGACACAACTCACCCCTTCTTTAGTAACTGACTTACCCCTACTGGACACAACTACCCCTTATATATAGTAACTGACTAGTAACCACATTCTATTGGTACCCTTGCTTCAAGTAACATCACCCCTTCCCAGCCCTTTAGTTATTATCCCAGTAGCTTGTGCCTTTGCACCCATGCCTCCTCCTCCATTGTTTTTACAGTAGACACATGAGACGCTGGAGAAGCCACACTGAACATACCCAGAGCATTGTATAGACTTTGTCAGTTTTGCGGTCTTCATGAAACCCTTATCCACATATTAGGATCCTGTCTTAGAGTGTAGCGAAGGACTGGGTGCTCCATGCCCCCTTTTTCAATTCCCCACAATCAGACATTTCTGGACCCTCCACTGTGATGTTCTTGGTTTCAGCACCAAACCTGGACAGCTCCCTCTGTACCTCCACCAGGATTCTTCTCAGTCATGGCTCATCACCTGTTCAGCACTGCTCATTGGACAGCTCTCAGTTAAAGTAGATAAAGGGCAAGTGACACTGGATGCCTGGGGAATCGGGGAAAAAAAATCTCACCACTTTCAAAATAAACTCAAGTAGAACTCAACCATTCCCCCCCCCTCCGCTCATGCCCAGCCCCCTCCTATTCCTCACCATCCACTGCACAGGAGATCAGCCTTCAGCCCCTTAGCTAAATGCTCCACTTTCAACAATTGCCTTGAGCTGGGTAGTGAATTGATATCTCCTCCCCTTGCAGCTGCAAACTTGTTTAGGAGGATCTACCAGTTGGCTGCTAATCTTTATCCCCTGTCTCTGCAGAAGGTTGTCCATGTGCATAGAGAGAGAGTGGAGCAGTAAACATGCAGGGATCAGAGTTTTCCATCTTTGCTCTGTCTATGAGTATTACATTGATCCTTGCTGTAGGAATATAGCATTGTATCCTGCACTCTCTCTATCTCTCTCACACACTCTCACTCCCTCCTCTTCTCTATTCCCCCTTCTCTTCTGTCTCTCTCCCACTCTTCACTGCCTCTACTCTCTCTCTCTCTCTCTCTCTCCAACACACACACACACACCACTAATGTGTGATTGGAAAGCTTATAAAGCCTGATGTAATTTTAATGCAGCCCCTGGCTACAAAGACTGGATCTAGTTCACAGTGTGGCCAGGAATCAAACCATAGAAAAATAAACACAGGAAAGGGAAAGCAGCAGAAGAAGAAGAAGAAGAGAGAAGAAAAGTCAAATACTGTTGGATTCTAAGCAAACATCTCTCCTGGAAGCCAATTGCCAGGCGTTGAGGGGAGACAGCGCCTGAATTATTCTGAAGAACACTTTCATGTCTTATTGGATGTAATGATTCTTGGCTTTAACTGAGAGCTATTCAAGGGAATTTTATTCTCTACTCCTAAGCTGAATTCTCTGCATCTCCCTGTGGTTCTGCTAAACAGCTCAATGTTCCATTCAAGTTAAGACAAAAATAAGGAGGAAAAAAAGTGACCATTATTATCATCTTCTTCTATTTTGTCCCATAAGGAATTGGTTGGAGCGTTATAGGGTTTGTTGTACTGGTGTTATTTCCTCGGAAGTTATAAAGGAAAAGACACATGCAATAAAAAGAGAAGAAGAAAGAAAGAGTAGGTAAGGAAAGCTTATTTTTTTTTTTACATTTTTTAAATTTGGAAAATTATAAAATTTCATGATAGGGAAAATGACATTTTGGGGATTTTGCTGCATAACGTGGAGAAGATTTCTCCCACCACTGGGCGCAAAGCCCCAATCATTTAACATTTCAGAAAAAAGAGGGAACCAGCAGGTTATTGGGGGTTTTCTTTAACTTTCCTGGTCTTATTTGTAGACGGAGAAGAGGGATATTTCATGGGCAGCAGCTGGATACACTGGAGCTCTGTCTAGCTTTAAGGGATGAGGCCTGCACATGTATGGGGGGTATGATATTGCTGTAGGATCAGTTAAAAGCAATGCGGTTGTGGTTGTTTTTTCCAAATATTAGAAGCATTTTCCTACAAAACCAGCAATCTAAACAGGGGAAACACATGTCATTAAGGGGTTAACTCGGAATCATATATCATGAATAAAGAGGTTAATATTTGTTAATGATTGACTCCCTGGTTCCAATTGCTGCCCTATTTGGTCCCCTCTACAGGCAACACACAAGGGACAACCAGGACCTCTGACCTGCCTTGTGGATGCTGCATTCAGGTGCTCCAGGGTGTATTTCTCATTGTTCATCTGCAATATCTGCCTGTCTGTATTGAAATTAAAGTAATTGTGAGAGAAATGAGCAGTTCTTCATTCTAATGATTTCCAACCCCCATAGACCTTCATGTTACCAATGGGAATGTCCATCATGTCCTGGACTGGAGAGCTGGGTACTAAGTTCTCAGTTGGTGATATCAAATTCACTAAAGCCTCCTTATTTCTATGGCGAAACTCTTTTGTATTCCATAGAAAATCCCTTTGCAAGGTTCCTTGTCCAATCACTAATGGAACATCCTGTCTACTACTGTGAACACATTGTCAGTAATTACTAGGTAATCGTGTGTGGAATCACCATGCAGACATGACAGTATGTAGGAGTAATGGCAATTGCTCATCCTTCTGCAATTTTAGTGCACTCACATCTTTATATATTTATGCAATCTAGATCCGACGGTAAGTCGATCTGATGGTCTGAAAACAGACTTTGTCATTACTTATTAAATGCAAATGAGAGAGAAAATAAGACCAGAAATTGACTTCAAGGTGAGAGAGTATTCTGGCAAGAAATGCTTCTATGATAATGCTTGCCTTTAACCCTTAACGCCCTTGTTGGGAGGGGGGGAATGCAGATTCTGTATTGGTTATTGCACGTGTTAAAGGCACATCGTATCTATCAATGTGCATGGCAGTGTAATCCTGGTCCATGTAGAATGCTCTGTACTTGTTGAGCATGTTCCTTTACTGTGCACTGAAAAGAGCTGTTAGCTCAAAATGAATCTGAATTAACTACACATGTCCCCAATAAAGAGCCTGTCCTCTACTTTCAGCTTCCCAATGGAAGGAATGATGGGGATGACAGTGTTGAGGTGGACCCCCTACAGACCGCAAGAGGTCCATCAAAACCTTTCAGCCATGTGTTAACGTGGTCGCATTTTCTGTGTATATATATTTTTCACTATATATATTTATATGAGAGAGAGATATTTTGGGACTGTGTCTTCCTTAGAAGTGAGAATTTCTCAGTTTGCCATAACACTTTGGTTGTAAGAATCTGCTAATAAGGTTCGGAATTACACGAGGGAACTCTGGTATTTTAAGTAGGAAAAAAAAAAAAAAATCCACATCATTTAATTTCCCCATTGTGACCGGTTTTATTTTGAACTGATGTCTGTATTGATAGGAATGGCGCAGAATAGATTGTTTATTTTTTTCTAATATGGAAAATTCCATGGAGGTGTTTGGCTGATAATGGATATTACAGTTTAATAGAGTTCACCAGTGATGATTTAATCAATATCAAATGACTTTACCCAGAGTCTTTATGGTTAGTTACTTCATCTACTTGTTACATAGTATATAGATGTGTGTGTATGCACTGCACATATCGGCTTTTCCCATCGGGGTGGTGGTGTGTGGGGTGGTGGTGGGGGAGACCCTGTCTAAATATGAAACATAAGGGTCATTAGACATAATTCAGCCTTGCGGCAGAAAGAAATTTACATATAGAGACCAATGGAAGGAACAGAAACTCTAAACATAATGACCAGAAGTCTATTACTCAGAAGACGCCTCTCTCCGTCTTAGGCAGTAGGAGATAAGTCTTCTTCTTCTTCTCCCTCTTCTTCTTCTTCTTCCTCTTCTTTTCTTCTCTTCGCTCTCTACTCTCTCTTCTTCTCCTCCTGTCGTCTCTTCTTCTTCTCGTTTCTTCCCTTCTTCTTTTCTTCTCGTCCTCCTTTCTTCTTCTCGCCTTCTTTCTTCTTCCTCATGTAACTTTTTTTTTGTTCCCTCTTTTTTTTCTTTACTGTGCATTAGGTTTATATTGCTATGAGAAATGCCTTATTCCTATAATAGAATAGAAGTAAATGACTTTATGCTAAGTCTATATTTAATGGACAGAAATAAATCATTTACACATTGCCAGGGATATTTAATGGCAATAGTGTTGGAAAACTCTTAATGACTCTTCCTCTTGGTGAGTCTCTGGGTTAGATGACTAGGTCAATACCAGATTTCTGTTTGGATGTTTGCAATTAAATTGGTAATTGTCGGATTGGTGGGGTTAACATAACAAGGGATCGTTGTGATGACACATTCGTCTTATGATCTTAAACAAATAAAGATTTGTTGTCTGAATTTTAATTATACATTAGGCTCTGAGGGTCTTGGTAAAACACTAATTAAAAACAGGTCAGGATTATCTTACAAAGACACCAAATGATTTTTTAACCATGAAATTGAATATCTATGAAAAAACACACTCGGCTGGATTCATTTATTTTAAATCCTTATTTATTTAATTTTTCTAAATTGGATTGTAGCAGTTGTAGATCATGTGCAATAGTTATTGTTTCATTCTACATATATAGGTGTAGAGTCACAGGGCTGCGATATAATAGAATTCTTCTACTTAGATGGCCATCACGTAGGATCGAACTCATGGTTCTCCTGCTTCATTTAGCAAACTAGTGCACTTGTGCTCCGACAACACTGAAGACTTAAATGTTTGAAACCAGCAAAAATATGCAAAAGACAGCTACATTTCCCCCCTCTTCATATAAAATAACAGATTATTTTTTTCTGTTTTAAGAGTTAAACTTCTGGCTCATTATTAAGACACCATGAGAATTATTAACTTTATCAAGCATGGGAAGGGAGTTGCCTTCAGAAAATGCTAGAGGGCGCTAAAGACAGCATTTTTTAAAAAAATCTCTCCAATAAATAGTGTAAGGATCCTGTATCTGGTTCTTTACAACTTACTAATATACTAATAACATGCAGACAAATAAGACAATTCAGCTAATAGACGTCTTGCAAGCCAGATTTTCTTTTTTATACGTGCACTAATGATAATAAAATGCACCGTGCAGACGTCATTAGCATCTTCTGTGAAGTCTAAGGGTTAATCCAGCATTGCAAATAGAGGCTTCATTGCCTGCTGTGTATTTCCATTTATCAGTTGAATACGAGAACCTGTATTATTTATTGCTTGTAGTTATGCTGATTGCCTGATTGGCCTGTTTACCGGTGGTGGCGATATAAGGTGGGATCAATAGCAAGATTGAGAGAAGATGGGGTAACCACTGCCAGAGACCGTTATCTGCAATCCTTTCATTGTGTAGTGCAGAGGGAGAAACTGCCAACGCAGCTACATAATGAAATGTCTCCTCTGATTGGTTATGAAGTATGCGTGCTTGCTGATAGGCTGCCTCCCCAATGTGTTTAATCATCAGACAAGGTGGTTTATACCTGACATTTGAAGTTTTGCCGTCCCGATCGTGCAGACTTGGTACACTTGCTGTGAAGAAAAAAAATATATATATATTATATTTCCGAACCTAACGTGCCTGAAGTATCCAACAACAATGGTGCCATCCCCTAGTTTTTATTTCTGTTTTTGTTATACCCACATTCTTGTGGTGCGGAAGAGGTGGCTCCCAGAGGTTTTCTTCTGGTGTTGAGTAAACTCTAAACATTTCTCTTTGAGTCAGTTACTTCGACGCTGGGGTGCGGTTGTAATCTTGCACCCTTATCTTGGCATTTTAATTGGTTTGCTGTATAAAGCCAGACATACATTGGTTTCCTGTTTAAAATGTAAGATGAACCTTTTCTTAAGATAATATCCTTTTTACCACAAAATGGAACGCGTCAATTCTTTCACCTCCTGATTATATGTGAAATTTGTTTTTCCTCTATTTTACTGACAAATAATCTAGCTGCGAATGAAATGGTACTAGGTTTTCCGGTATATTATCCATGGCTTGGTATTGAAGAATTCACATCGGGAGAAAGTTGACAAGTAAGCACCAGTGTATGAGTATCCTTGTGCATGATTATAGCTGGAATAATTATTAGATATTCATCATTTATCAATATTGATTTGTTGATAATGTCACTTCGTTGGTGGACCTGATTATCTCTGGGCTTTCCCCTTTAAAGAGATCACGGCTTTTCATTTCCATCTGCTAAAAGCGTTCCCTTTAATATTTTATTCAAAAGCTGGATCCTCGTTCCCAAACCTTAATCGTCTCTTTTACTGGCCAATTCCCAAATACACATCCATTATGATGTACTTAAAGATTACTACTACAGTTTGTTTAAACCTTTAACTTGAAGGATAGCTCGGTGAATTCTCAAGAGCAAGTTGTGAAACATCCTAAAAAGTGTCTGTTGCTTAGGAGCAAAAAATGTAAACTTTGCATAAAGTGGACCTGCACGACCAATTGAAAAATAGATTAAATTACTTACAATCATAGTTAACATTGAATTGAAGATGTGAAATCAAGTTCCAGTGCATATGGTCATGTTACATGAGAAGTCTCATAGTGATACATACATGACACCTCTTCCACTACTATGTAGATTAAAATTCATCATTGCCCTATAAACAACGGTGTCACCAAATAAGTTATAAAAGGATCGGGAGTATTAAAGTGCTTTGACACTCCCCTTTTAGCAATATGCAAATAAGGAACAAGACTTCTGGGTATTATCCATTGTCAATGGAAGCCTTTTTAGGAATAAGCTATATTCTTTAAAAAGGGACTTTATCAGCATTCCACGAGTCTTAATGCAAAACCAGAGTGCCTAACCTACAGATACGGTTTCAGCTTATTGGAGCCATCATCTGTGTAGTGACTACAAACAACATAGAATCTAAAAACATTAACCAAAGCAGAAAGGTGTGCGTGTGTGTGTGTGTGTGTGTGGGGGGGGGTCCTTTTCTATGTTGACATAAAAAATAACGTAGGTAGAAATATGGCTCAGTGGGTATATTAACAATCACTTACATGTATGTTGAGATGATTAAACGTGAACATCTGTTTTTTGTATCAATAGATGTAACCTTCGGTACTCGTAGAATTTAGTTCTTGAAGACGTTTCGCTAGTCATCCAACTGGCTTTCATCAGATCATCCATTCTGAATTAGAAAGCCATCGGATGACTACGAAACGTCTTCAAGAACTAAACTTCAAGTCTCAGTTCGGATCTAATGAATAAACGATGTACCATGACCTGGATGATGAGAACCTTTCACAAGCAAAAAGTGCACTAGTTAGTGATCTTTTGAAGAGGGGAAATTAACCATTAGTACAGTCTCAAAGAGTTTTTTTAATGATATTGTCCACTCATTATCATAAAAAAAAAAAGGTGATCAACAGAAGATAAAATGTTTCAATGTACAGTAGAGTTGTGACTGGGATGAGTCCTCATGTGTAGTAGGCTATTGTTCTGTTTTTAATTGCATCGTAGGACAAAATCTAAAATGCACTCAAAGCAGTAAATGAACATTCATAAACAATGATAGTTATTTTCACTTTTTATTGGTCCAGTATGCGCTATCTTCTTTCATTTATTTCAGATGAGAGCATTTATCTCCACCTATAGTCAATGATACTTTGTTGCCTTTTGTGGAAATGAGGGCTGTGGTCAAGATTAGTTTCATGAAAAAAGTTATTTGTTAATTATGCACTATAATGATGCCTAAGGAGTTGATAGTTTAGCTATCCTGCGAATTTACAATTCCACTCGAACCAAGAAGATTATTTTGACTCAACGCTTCAAGTTGGTGATATCATTTGACAGACCTTCTGTCAAGAAAATAATGAATTAATCATTGTGCCCACAACTTGTACTGTTGAGGTATTCATGTCCAAGATAAACCCTATAAATATATTTTCTGTAGTAATTTTAAGTAAAGAAAAATTCCCTCCAAAAGGCCTTATATATAGATGTTACTCTACATATTTTTATTTATAAATAACAGACACAAGAACTTCCAGTGTTATACCGTACAGACCCCACTTCCACGCACAAAAGGGACCCTTTAGTATTTTCTAACAGAATTCATATGGATTCCTTCATGGCAAAGGCATGCTCAGGATCTAACATCATATATTCATGGCCTCTACTGGTATAGAGTACACAAAGACGCTAGTATTTTTTCTGGCATTTGTTGAAGTGATATCGTTCTTTCATCCCTAAGGCTTTGTTCTGTGGGGAATGTAAATAAATATAGTGGCAGATTGGGATGCATTTTGCAGCCAATGCACCGTGCCTTAACAATTATTTACGCTGGGTTGCTATTGCGTGTCAAAATATAAAGTGGTGGAGGAGGAGTGGATAGGGTTCGAAAACGTGTAGTGAACATGTTTATTGTATGGTCAAGGTACCCAGGGTTTATTTGATATACTAGTACAATGTTTTCATGGAATAACAACCATAAGTCCTAACTTGTCAAAGAGGTGCCATAGAAGGCACTCAATTTTTATACAGGTTTTACTATTACTGTTATACAGTACATTATTGGGAGGGTATAAAGGTTGGACTAGAGGAGGTAATGTCGTTATACACCTCGACACTATTTCCTGTAACTGTTATACCAGACTTTATGGGTAGGGTAAAAGGTTGGACTAGATGGATGTAGGTCTTTAAACAACATCCAAACTATGTTACTATGTAACAGTTTATACAGACATTATGGGTAGGGTATAAAGGTTGGACTATATGGACGTATGTCTTTTATTACACCTCCAATCTTTTTTACTATGTAACTGTTATACCAGACTTATGGTAGGCTATAAAGGTTGGCTAAGTGGACGTATGTCTTTATACACCTCCAATACTATGTTACTATGTAAGCTGTTTCCAATCCAACATTATTGGTATGGTATAAAGTTGGACTAGATGTGCGGTATGTTCTTTATACAACCTCCGACACTATGTTACTATGTACGTTTATCACTTTGGGAGGGTATAAAGGGTGGACTAGATGGGTAATGTCTTCTATAACAACATCCAATACTATGTTACTATGGTAACAGTTATAACAGACATTATCGGGTATCGGGTATAAGGGGTTTTTTTTTGGACTAGATTAACGTATGTCTTTATACAACCTCCAATACTATGGTATAGCTATGTACTTGTTTTTATAAAAGACTTATGGGTAGGCTCTAAGGTTTGGACTAGATGGACGTATGTCTTATGTAACCTCCAATACTATGTTATTATGTAACTGTTATATACAGACATTATTGGTAGGTATAAAGGTTGGACTAAGGGTGTATGTCTGTATACAACTCCAATACTATGTTACTATGTAACTGTTTACAGACTTATGGGTCGGGTATAAAGTTGACAAGATGTAACATATGTCTTTATAAACCCCAATACTATGTTACGATGTAACTGTTAACCGACATTCTTGGTAGGGTATAAAGGTTGGACTAGAATGTGTATGTGGAGGTTCTTTATTCAACCTCCGATCTATGTTCTATGTTCTGATCCAGACTTATGGTAAGGTATAAATTTGGACGAGATGGATGTAGGTCTTTATACAAACTCAATACCTATTTTACTATGTAACTTTATAAAAGACAAACATTATGGGTGGGAATAAAGGTTGGGCCTAGATGATATATTCCTTAATACACTCCAATACTATGTTTACATGTACTGTTAGACAGACATTATAGGTAGGGTATAAGGTTGGACGAGATGGATTGGCTGTATGTCTTTATTCAACCTCCCCTACTATGTTACTATTTTTACATGTTATAACAGACATTATGGTAAGGTTAAAGGTTGGACTAGATAGATGTATGTCTTTATTCCAAACTCCATACTATGTTACATGTAACTGTTAGACACATTATGGGTAGGGTATAAAGGTTGGACTAGAATGGACGTATGTCTTTATACAACCTCCAATACTATTTCCGATGTAACGTTATACAGACATATGGGTCGGGTATAAAGAATGGACTAGATGGACTTATGTCTTTATACACCTCCCATACTATGTTACTATTACTGTTCTGCAGACATTAATTGGTAGGGTTAAAGGTTTGGACTAGATGAGTATGTCTTATCCAACTCCAATACTATGTTACTATGGAACTGTTAGACAGGCATTATTGTTAAGGGTATAAAGGTTTGGAACTAAATGGGACATATGTCTTTATACAACCTCAATATATGTTACTAATGTAGGCTGTTATACAGACATTATGGGTATGGTATAAGGTTGGACTAGATGGATTGATGTCGTTATATAACCTCCAATACTATGTTACTATGTACTGTTTACAGACATTATGTGGTATTGGTATAAGTGGACTAGATGTATGTCCTTCTTTATACAACCTCCAATACTATGTTACGATGTCAACTGTTTAAGACAGACATTAATGGGTAGGTTAATAAAGGTTGGACTAGCTGGACGATGTCTTTTCTACAACCTCCAATATTAATGTTATATGTACTGTTAGAAACCAGACATTATGGGTAAGGGTATAAAGTTTTGGACTAGATGGACATATTTCTTTATACAACCTCCAATACTATGTTACTATTACCTGTTATAACAGACATTATGGGTAGGGTATAAAGGTTGGAAAGATGACGTATCTTAAAACCTCCAATACTATGTTACTATGTAACTGTTATACATACATTCTGGGTAGGATATAAAGGTTGGAATAGAGGACGTATGTCTTATCAACCTCCAATACTATTTCTATGTAACTGTTCTACAGACATTATGGGTAGGATATAAAGGTTGGAATAGTGGACGTAATGTCTTTATACAACCTCCAATACTAATGTAACTATGTATTGTTTAGACAGACATTATTGGAAAGGTAAAACAATTGGACTAGAGGACATAGGTCTTTGTTCAATCTCCATACTATGTAGGATGTTAACTGTTAGACAGACATTATGGGTAGGGTTAAAGGTTGGCTAGATGGCGTTTCTTTATACCACTCCATACTATTTAGTAATGTAACTGTTTAGACAGACATTATGGGTAGGTTACCAATTGGATAGGTGGAAAGTATGTCTTTATACAACCTATCCAATACTATCAAGGCCATTCAAATAAAAGTTTCTCATCGTTAAAAATCATGCTAAATTTTTGCCCCAACCATTCAGATCTTATTTAAAATTTGAAAGCCACATTTTGATGGTTGGGACAAATTATCACAATTTGTAACTATCAGAACTTTTATTGAATACCCTGTAGTTATATGTACTGTATGAACAGACATATAATTAGATATAAAGGTTTAAAACCAGAAGGACCTTTATTTAAAACCCCCCACTACTATCTACAATTTATAATTACTAAATTACAAATTATTTGCTAGGATTATTTGTAATGGTTTCCTACTCAAAGTGACATTTTTGCTGACATTTTCTTTGATAAAAGAAAACATATACATACTGTAATTGTTCCCTTAAAGTAATAAACAGTAATATTAGTATAGTAGTATTATGAGTATTATAAACCCATATAATTCTCTAATAATTAATTCTTATTTATGGAGATTAGCAATGTCATAATTTACACAGGTAATAATGCACCCTCTGGTATAAATTAGAGGGTACCAGACATTATACATTTTCAGCACTCTCACTCAGATGAAAAAAAAATACTTTGGCCCTGTGGTATTCGCTTTAGGGTCTTGAACTCAATAACGTTTACAAAGGGGATCATTGTTACGTACCACAAATATAGCCCACCATCTCCTCTTCTTTCCCTCCATATATTAACAGACTTACCCCTACTGGACACAACTACCCCTTACATATAGTAACTGACTTACCCCTACTGGACACAACTACCCCTTCCATAGATTAACTGACTTACCTCTATTGGAAAACCACCCCTTTTCTATAGTAAACGGACTTTACGTCTACAGGAACCAACTACCACCTCCGTTTAGTTACGGACTTACCCCTACTGAAATACAACTACCCCTTCCATAGTAATGACTTGCCCCTTGTACACAACTACCTCTTCCATAAAGAATCTGACTAACCCTCTGGACACAACTACCCCTTATGTGTAATTATTAACATTACACCTACTGCAAAACACAACTACCCTCCTATAGTAAGACTGACTTACATCTACTGGACACAACTCCCCTTCCTTATAGTAAACTGACTTACCCCTATTGGACACAACACCCCTTCCTATAGTAACTGACTTACCCCTACTGGACCACAACTGCTCCTCTATATATTAACTGGCTTACCCCTACTGAACACAACTACCTCTCCATATAGTATAGGACAACACACCCTGCGGATTGTTTTCTTAAATCCTTATTTATTTTATTTTTCTAAATTTGGCATTGTAGCAGTCGTAGATCATGTGCAATAGTTATTGTTTCGTTCTACAGATATATAGTATAGGACTTACCCCTACTGGACACAACTACCCCTTCCATAGAGTAACTGACTTAACCTCTATTGTCACAACCACCCCTTTCCATATAGTAACTGACTTGGCCCTATTGGACACAACTACCCCTTCCATATAGTAACAGATTTTACCATACTGGACAGAATAACTACTCCTTCCATTTATACTGACTTACCCCTACTGACAACAACTACCCCTTCCATATAGTATAGGACTTGCCCCTATTGGACACAACTACCCCTTCCATATGTAAAATACTTAACCTAGTGGACACTACTACCCCTTCCGTTTAGTCACAGACGTACCTCTACTGGAAAACACAACTCCCCTTTCATATAGTAACTGACTACCCCTACTGGAACAAAAAAATACCTTCCAATAGTAACTGACTACCCCTACATGAAACACAAACTACCCTTTCATATAGTAACAGACTTACCCCTACTGAGACACACTACCCCTTCCATTTAATTACTGGCTTACCTACTGTACACAACTAACCCTTCGTATAGTAACTGACTTACCCTCTTGGACACAACTACCCCTTTATAGTAACTGACTTACCCTAATGGACCAAAAACCACCCTCTTATACTAACTGGCTACCCCTACTGAACACGACTACCCCTTCCATTTAGAATGGACTTACCCCAATGGACACAACTGCCCTTCCATATAGTAACTAACTTAGCTCTACTGGGACACAAACTACCCCAACATATAGTTTCTGACTTACCCCTACTGGTCCAACTACCCCTTCCATATAGTAACTAATTAACCTATGGACACAAACCCATCCTATAGTAAACTGACTTACCCCTACTGGACACAACTACCCCATTCATTAGTAACTGACTTACCCCTACTGGACACAACTACCCCTTAATATAGTAACTGACTTAGTAACCACATTCTATTGGTACCCATGCTTCAAGTAACATCACCTTCCCAGCTCTTTAGTTATTATCCCAGTAGCTTGTTGCCTTTGCACCCATGCCTCCCTCCCATTGTTTTACAGTAGACACATGAGACGCTGGAGAAGCCACACTGAACATACCCAGAGCATTGTATAGACTTGTCAGTTCGGTCTTCATGGAAACCCTTATCCACATATTAGGATCCTGTCATTAGAGTGTAGCGAAGGACTGGGTGCTCCATGCCCCCTTTTTCAATTCCCACAATCAGACATTTCTGGACCCTCCACTGTGATGTTCTTGGTTTCAGCACCAAACACGGACAGCCTCACCTCTGTACCTCCACCAGGATTTCCTGCAGTCATGGCCATCACCTGTTCAGCACTGCTCATTGGACAGCTCTCAGTTAAAGTAGATAAAGGGCAAGTGACACTGGATGCCTGGGGAATCTGGGGGAAAAAAAATCACCACTTTCAAAACTCAAGTAGAACTCAAACCATTCCCCCCTCCCTCCTCATGCCCAGCCCCCTCCTATTCCTCACCATCCACTGCACAGGGAGATCAGCCTTCAGCCCTTAGCTAAATGCTCCACTTTCAACAATTGCCTTGAGCTGGTAGTGAATTGATATCTCCTCCCCTTGCAGCTGCAAACTTGTTTAGGAGGATCTACCAGTTGGCTGCACATCTTCTCCCCTGTTTCTGCAGAAGGTTGTCATGTGCATAGAGAGAGAGTGGAGCAGTAAACATGCAGGGATCAGAGTTTTCCCATCTTTGCCGTCTATGAGTATTACATGTATCCTTGCTGTAGGAATATACATTGTATCCTGCACTCTTCGCTATCTCTCTCACACACTCTCACTCCTCCTCTTCTCTATTCCCCCTTCTCTTCTGTCTCTCTCCCACTCTCTGCCTTCTCTCTCTCTCTCTCTCTCTCTCTCACAACACACAACACACACTAATGTGTGATGGAAAGCTTATAAAGCTGATGAATTTTAATGCAGCCCCTGGCTACAAAGACTGGATCTAGTTCACAGTGTGGCCGGAATCAAACCCATAGGAAAAAATAAACCACAGGAAAGGGAAAGCAGCAGAAGAAGAAGAAGAAGAGAGAAGAAAGCAAATACTGTTGGATTTAAGCAAACATCTCTCCTGGAAGCCAATTGCCAGGCGTTGAGGGGAGAGCAGCGCCTGAATTATTCTGAAGAACACTTTCATGTCTTATTGGATGTAATGATTTCTTGGCATTAACTGAGAGCTATTCCAAGGGAATTTTTATTCTCTACTCCAGGCTTGAATTCTCTGCATCTCCCTGTGGTTCTGCTAAACAGCTCAATGTTCCATTCAAGTTAAGACAAAATAAGGAGGGAAAAAAAGTGACCATTATTATTCATCTTCTTCTTATTTGTCCCATGAAGGGAATTGGTGGAGCGTTAATAGGGTTTGTTGTACTGGTTATTTACCTCTGGAAGTTATAAAGGAAAAGACACATGCAATAAAAGAAGAAGAAGAAAGAAAGAGTAAAGGTTAAGGAAACTTATTTTTTTTTTTAATTTTTTAAATTTGGAAAATTTATAAAATTTCATGATAGGGAAAATGACATTTGGGGATTTTGGCTGCATTAACGTGGAGAAGATTTCTAACCACCACTGGGAGCAAAGCCCCAATCATTTAACATTTCAGAAAAAAGAGGGAACCGGCAGGTTATTGGGGTTGTTCTTTAACTTCCTGGTCTATTTGTAGACGGAGAAGAGGGATATTTCATGGGCAGCAGCTGGATACACTGGAGCTCGTGCTAGCTTTAGGGATGAGGCCTGCACATGTATATGGGGGTATGATTTGCTGTAGGATCAGTTAAAAGCAATGCGGTTGGTGTTGTTTTTTCAACAATATTAGAGCATATTTCCTACAAAACAGCAATCTAAACAGGGGAAACACATGTCATGTAAGGGGTTAATCGGAATCATATAGGTGTAATAAAGAGGTTAATATTTTGTTAATGATTGACTCCCTGGTTCCAATGCTGCCCATTGTGGTCCCCTCTAACAGGCAACACACAAGGGACACCAGGACCTCTGACCTGCCTTGTGGCTGCATTCAGGTGCTCCAGGGGTATTTCTCATTGTTCATCTGCAATATCTCCCTGTCTGGTATGAAATTAAAGTAATTGGGAGAGAAATGAGCAGTTTTATTCTAATGATTTCAACACCCCATAGACCTTCATGTTACCATGGGAATGTCCATCTGTCCTGGACTGGAGAGCTGGTACTAAGTTCTCAGTTGGTGATATCAAATCACTAAAGCCTCCTTATTTCTATGGCGAAACTTTTTTATTCCATAGAAAATCCCTTTGCAAGGTTCCTTGTCCAATCACTAATGGAACATCCATGTCTACTACTGTGAACACATTGTCAGTAATTACTAGGTAATCGTGTGTGGAATCACCATGCAAGACAGACAGTATGTAGAGGTAATGGCAAGATTGCTCATCCCTCTGCAATTTTAGTGCACTCACATCTTATTATATATGCAATCTAGATCCGAGGTAAGTCGATCTGTATGGTCTGAAGAACAGACTTTGTCATTTACTTATTAAATGCAAATGAGAGAGAAAATAAGACCAGAAATTGACTTCAAGGTGAGAGAGTATTCTGGCAAGAAATGCTTCTATGATAATGCTTGCATTTAACCCTTAACGCCCTTGTTGGGAGGGGGGGGAATGCAGATTCTGTATTGGTATTTGCACGTGTTAAAGGCACATCGTATCTATCAATGTGCATGGCAGTGTAATCCTGGTCCATGTAGAATGCTCTGTACTTGTTGAGCATGTTCCTTTACTGTGCACTGAAAGGCTGTTAGCTCAAAATGGAATCTGAATTAATACACATGTCCCCAATAAAGAGCCTGTCCTCTTTTAGCTTCCCAAAAGGAAGGAATGATGGGGATGACAGTGTTGAGGTGGACCCCCTACAGACCGCAAGAGGTCCATCAAAACCTTTCAGCCATGTGTTACGTGGTGTGCATTTTCTGTGTATATAATTTATTCACTATATAATTATTATAGAGAGAGAGATATTTTGGGACGTGTCTTCCTTAGAAGTGAGAATTTCTAGTTTGCCATAACACTTTGGTTGTAAGAATCGCTAATAAGGTTCGGTTACACGGGAGGAAACTCTGGTATTTTAAGTAGGAAAAAAAAAAAAAAAAAAATCCAAATCATTTAATTTCCCCATGTGAACGGTTTTATTTTGAACTGATGTCTGTATTGATAGGAATGGCGCAGAATAGATTGTTTTTATTTTCTAATATGGAAAATTCAATGGAGGTGTTGGCTGATAATGGATATTACAGTTGTAATAGAGTCACAGCAGTGATGATTTATATATCAAATGACTTTACCCAGAGTTTTATGGTTAGTTACTTCATTACTACTGTGACATAGTATATAGATGTGTGTGTATGCACTGACAATATCGGCTTTTCCATCGGGGTGGTGGTGGTGGGGTGGTGGTGGGGGGACCTGTCTTAAATATATGAAACATAAGGGTCATTAGAAATAATCAGAGGCGGCAGAAAGAGATTTCATTAAGAGACCAATGGAAGGAACAGAAACTCTAAAATAATGATCCAAAGAGTCTATTATCAATAGAACTGATTGATACTGAGACACGAGCATAGCTTAGTCTTAAACTAAGGATGAGAGGGGATGGAGGAACAGCAGACAGGAGTGAGGAGAAAAGGGGAGGTCGGACGGACTGACGGATGAGGCTTCTTAGGACGTAGGAGGATAAGCTGTTAGACTGCTGAGGAGAAGTAAGCATGCTGTGGTAGGCGTGTATGATCTTCCCTTCTTCTTTGTCTTCTCTCTCTTCTTCTGTTCTTCTTCTCCCTTCTTTCTTCTTCCTCATGTAACTTTTTTTTGGTTCCCTCTTTTTTATCTTACTGTGCATTGGTTATTATGCTATGAGAAATGCCTATTCCTATAATAGATAGAAGTAATATGACTTTTGCTAAGTCTATATTTAATGGACAGAATATAATCATTTACACATTGCCAGGATATTTAATGGCAATAGTGTTGAAAAACTCTTAATGACTCTTCCTCTTGGTGAGTCTCTCGGGTTAGATGACTAGGTCAATACCAGATTTCTGTTTGGATGTTTGCAATTAAATTGGTAATTGTCGGAGTGGTGGGGTTAACAAAACAAGGGACGTGTGTGATTGACATAATTCGTCTTATGATCTTAAACAAATAAAGATTTGTTGTCTGAATTAATTAATAAATTAGGCTCTGAGGGTCTTGGTAAAACACTAATTAAAAACAGGTCAGGATTATCTTACAAAGACACCAAATGTGTTTTAACCATGAAATTGAATATCTATGAAAAAACACACTCGGCTGGATTCATTTATTTTAATCCTTATTATTTAATTTCTAAATTGGATTGTAGCAGTTGTAGATCATGTGCAATAGTTATTGGTCATTCTACATATATAGTGTAGAGTCACAGGGCTGCAGATATAATAGAATTCTTCTACTTAGATGGCCATCCGTAGGGATCGAACTCATGGTTCTCTGCTATTAGCAAACTAGTGCACTTGTGCTCCGACAACACTGAAGACTTAAATGTTTGAAACCAGCAAAAATATGCAAAAGACAGCACATTTCCCCCCTTTCATATAAAATAACAGATTATTTTTTTCTGTTTAAGAGTAAATCCTGGCCATTATTAAGACACCATGAGATATTAACTTTATCAAGCATGGGAAGGGAGTTGCCTTCAGAAAATGCTAGAGGGCGCTAAAAGAGCAGCATTTTTTAAAAAAAATCCTCCAATAAATAAGTGTAAGGATCCTGTATCTGGTTCTTTACAACGTACTAATAACATGCAGACAATAAGACAATTCAGCTAATAGACGTCTTGCAAGCCAGATTTTCTTTTTTATACTTGCACTAATGATAATAAAATGCACCGTGCAGACGTCATTAGCATCTTCTGTGGAAGTCTAAGGGTTAATCTCAGATTGCAAATAGAGGCTTCATTGCCTGCTGTGTATTTCATTTATCAGTTGAATACGAGAACCCGTGTAACTGACTTATCCATAATGTTTACACAGCTACCCCTTCCATTATAGTAACAGATTTACCCTTACGACACAACTACCCCTGCGTTATGTAACAGAATTACCCTCACTGGCTACAACTACCCCTTCCGTATAGTAATGACTTACGCCATACTAGACACACCTAACCATTTTCCATATAGTAACAGAACTTCCCCTAATGGACACAATTGCCCTTACATATAGTAATGGACTTACCCCTACTTGGACACAACTACCCTTCGTTTAGTAATGACTTACCCCTCACTGGAACACAACTACCATTCCGTATAGTAACTGACTTAACCTACTGGACACAACTAACCCCTTCCATTAGTAACTTGCTTACCCACTGGACACAACTGCCTCTCCATTAAGTTGACTGAAATCACCCTCATGCGAAGAAAATACCCCTTCCATTTATTAAACTGGCGTACCCCTATTGGACACAAACTACCCCTTCTTTATGTAACTAACTACCCCCAATGGACAAACAACTACCCCTTCATATATAACGGCTTACCCCTAATGAACAAACACCCCTTCCATATAGTAAACTGACTTACCCCTACTGTACACAGCTACCCCCTTCCATATAGTAAACAGATTTACCCCTACTGGACACCAACTACCCCTGCGTATAGTAAACAGACTTACCCCATGAATGACAACTACCCCTTCCGTTAGTAAAAGATTTACCCCTACTTGACACAACATACCCCGTCGTAAGTAACAGGCACCTTACCCCAACTGGATACAAACTACACCTTCTGTATAAGTAAAAGATCATTTACCTCTACTGGACACAACTACCCTCTGCCGTATAGTTAAAAAGACTTACCCCAACTGGATACAAATACCCCTTCATATAGAACTGACTACTCCTCCAAGACACAACTACCCATTCCATATAGGAAACAGGGATTACCCCTATTGGAACACAACTACCCCTCCTTATAGTAACTAACTGACCCCTATGTACACAGCTACCCTTCCATATAGTAACTTGCTACCCCTACTCGGACACAACTACCCCTGCCGTATAGTAACAGACTTACCCCAACTGGATACAAACTACCACTTCCGTATAGAACTGACTTACTCCACTCGATGCACAACAAATACCCATTTCCATATAGTAAAAGACTTACCCCTAATGGACACAATTAGCCCTTCAATAAGAGGAATGGAACTTAACCCTTGTCTCTGGACGCAACTACCCCTCTGTTTAAAACTAACTTACCCAACTGGAACACAACTACCCGTATCCATATAGTAATCTAACTTACTTTTTGACTTACCCAATGCGGCACAACCACCTCTTCAGTATAGTAAACTAACTTTACCCCAAACTGGCACCACAAACTGCCTTTTCCGTTAGGTACTGATCAACACTACTGGAAGACAACTGGAGTACCCCTCCCATATGTAAACTTACTACCTCTATTCGGACACACGACCCCTTCCTTATAGTAACTAACTTACCCCAAACTGGGACCACAACTACCCCTTCCATATATTAACTGATTTACCCATACTGAGCAGACACTACCCCTACATATATTAATTGGTTCACCCCTATGGAAAACACCCACCCTTCCATATATTAATGGTTTACCCTACTGAACAACAAATACCTCTTCCATAAAGTACTGACTTAAAACCTACTGGACAAAATACCCTTAGTTTAAGTACTAACTTACCCCTAATGGAACACAACTATCCAATCCATATAGTTAAAGGGACTTACCCCTAGGAAAACAAACTACCCATTCCAGATGTAACTGACTTACCCCTACTGGACACAATTCCCCCTCCATATATTAACAGACTTACCCCTACTGGACACAACTACCCTACATATAGTAAATGACTTACCCCGACTGGACACAACCTACCCTTCCATAGATTAAACTGACTTACCCCTATGGGACACAACCACCCTTTGTTTAGTTACTGACTTATCCTATGAAAAACAATACCTATTTTTATATAGTAGCTGACTTGCCCCCTATTGGACACAACTACCTTTCCATCTGCTAAAACAGATTTAACCCTACTCAGGGAAACCATATACCTCCGTAGTTTAATAATGACTTGACCTCCTACTGAAAACAAAAAAAACTACCCATAATATAGTAACTGACTTACCCTGTATTGGACACCAAACTACCCCTTCCATATAGTAAGGGACTTCCCCTAATGGACACTACTACCCCTCTGTTTCATACTGACTTAACCCTACAGGAACACAACTACCACTTCCTTTTAGTTACTGACTTACCCCTACTCTAACACAACTGCCCCTTCCATATTGTAACTAAATTACCCTACTGGACACAACTACCTTTCCTTAATAGAAACTGACTTACCCCTAAGGACCACAGCTACACTCCATATCGTACAGACTTACCACTACTGGAACACAACACCCCTCCATATAGTAAGTGTGACCTTACCCCTACTGGACACAGCATACCCTTCCAATAGTAACAGACTTACCCTTACTGGACACAATGTTCCCCCTCCATATATTAAAGACTTACCCCTACTGGACACAAACTACCCATTACATTATAGTAACTGACTTAACCTACTGACACAACACCTCTCTTCCTAGATTAACTGAATTACCTGATTGGGAAAACCACCCCTTTTCATATAGTAAAGGACTTACGTCTACAGGAACCAACTACCCCCTCCGTTTAGTTACGGACTTACCCCTACTGAAATACAACTACCCCTTCCATAGTACTGCCTGCCCCTTTGACACAACTACCTCTTCCATAAAGAATCTGACGTAACCCTATGGACACAACTACCCCTTATGTGTAATTATTTAACTTACCCCACGCCAACACAAACTAAAAACCCCTTCTTATGAGTAAACTGGACTTACCTTATGGACACAACTACCCCTTCCTTATAGTAACTGACTTACCCCTATTGGACACAACTACCCCTTCCTATAGTAACTGACTTACCCTACTGGACCACAACTGCTCCTTTCTATATTAACTGGCATTACCCTACTGAAAACAACTACCTCTTCCATAAGTATAGGACTAACACACCCTGCTGGATTTGTTTTACTTTAAATCCTTATTTATTTTATTTTTCTAAATTTGGCATTGTAGCAGTCGTAGATCATGTGCAATAGTTATTGTTTCGTTCTACAGATATATAGTATAGGACTTACCCCTACTGGACACAACTAACCTTCCAAGAGTAACTGACTTAACTCTATTGTCACAACCACCCCTTGCCATATATAATCTGACTTGGCCCTTTGGACACAAACTAACCCTTCCATATAGTAACAGATTTACCATACTGGACAGAATACTTCCTTCCATTTAATTACTGACTTACCCCTACTGACACACAGCTCCCCTTCCAATAGTATAGGACTGCCCTATGAGGACACAAATACCCTTCACATAGTAAAATACTTAACCCTAGGGGGACACTACTACCCCTTTCCGTTTAGTCACAGACGTCATCTACTGGAAAACAAAAAACTCCCCTTTCCATATAGTAACTGATACCCAATACTGGAACACAAATACCCCTTCCAATAGTAACTGGATCTTACCCCTACTGAACCCAACTACTCTTCATATAGTAACAGACTACCCTACCTGGACACTACTACCCACTTCCATTAATTACTGGCTTACCCCTACTGTACACAATAACCCTTCCATAGTAACTGACTTAACCTCTTGGACCACAACTACCCCTTTATGATAGTAACTGACTGACCCTAAATGGACAAAACCACCCCTTCCATATACTAACTGGCTTACCCAACTGAACACGACTACCCCTTCCATTAAGAAATGGACTTACCCCTAATGGACACAACTGCCCTTCCAAAGTAACTAACTTAGCTCTACTGGGACACAATACCCCATCCATTTAGTTTCTGACTTACCCCTACTGGTCCCAAACTACCCTTCCATATAGTAACTAAAGTAACTCTTATGGACACATACTACCCCATCCTATAGTGAACCTGACTTACCCCTTATGGACACAACTACCCCCATGCATTAGTAACTGACTTACCCCTAATGGGACACAACTACCCCTTATATATAGTAAACTGACTTAGTAACCACATTCTATTGGTACCCATTGCTTCAAGTAACATCAACCCCTTCCCAGCATCTTTAGTTGATTATCCCAGTAGCTTGTGGCCTTTGCACCCTGCCTCTCCTCCATTGTTTTTACAGTAGACAATTGAGACGCTGGAGAACAACACTGAACATACCCAGAGCATTGTATAGACTTTGGTAGTTTTCGGTCTCATGGAACCCCTTATCCAAACCATATTAGGATCCTGTCATTCGAGTGTAGCGAAGGACTGGGGCTCCATGCCCCCTTTTTCAATTCCCCACAATCAGACCTTTCTGGGACTCCTCCACGTGATGTTCTGGTTTCAGCCACCAACAGGGAAGCTCCCCTCTGACCTCCACCAGGCTTCTCGCAGTCAGGCCATCACCTGTTCAGCACTGCTCATTGGAACAGCTCCAGTTAAAAGTAGATAAAGGGCAAGTGACACTGGAGCCTGGGGAATCTGGGGGAAAAAAATCTCACCACGTCATAAACTTCAAGTAGAACTCAAACCATTCCCCCCTCCCTCCTCATGTCCCAGCCCCCTCCTATTCCTCCCACCATCCAATGCACAGGAGATCAGGCCTTCAGCCCTTAGCTAAATGCCTCCACTTGTCACCAATTGCCTTGAGCGGGGTAGTGAATTGATATCTCCTCCCCTTGCAGCTGCCAAACTTGTTTAGGAGGATCTACCCGTTGGATGTAAACTTTATCCCTGTTTCTGCAGAAGGTTGTCATGTGCATAGAGAGGAGAGTGGAGCAGTAAAAACACTGCAGGGATCAGAAGTTTTCCATCTGCCTTCTGTTATGAGTATTACATTGTAGTCCGTGCTGTAGGAAATACTACATTGTATCCTGCACTCTCCTATCTCCTCACACACTCTTCACTCCCTCCTCTTCTCTATTCCCCCTTCTCTTCTGTCTCTTCCCCACTCTCTGCCTCTCTCTCTCTTCTCTCTCTCTCTCTCTCAACACTACACACACACACACACTAATGTGTGATTGGAAAGCTTAAAAGCCTGTCATGTAATTCTTTAATGCAGCCCCTGCTACAAAGACTTGGATCTAGTTTCACCTCAGTGTAGGCAGGAATATCAAACCATAGAAAAATAAAAAACAAAGGAAAGGGAAAAGCAGCAGAAGAAGAAGATCCAGAAGAGAGACAGAAAGCTAAATACTGTTGGATGCTAAGCAAACATCTCCCTGGAAGCCTAATTGCCAGGCGTTGAGGGGAACAGCGCCTGAATTATTTGAAGAACACTTTCATTGTCTTATTGGATGTCATGATTTCTGGATTTAACTGAGAGCTATTCCGAAGGGAATTTTATTCTCTACTCCAAGGCTGAATTCGCTGCATCTCCCTGTGGTTCTGACTAAACAGCTCATGTTCCATTCAAGTTAAGACAAAAAAGGAGGAAAAAAAGGACCATATTTCATCTTCTTCTTATTTTGTCCCATAAGGAATTGGTTTGGAGCGTTACTAGGGTTTGTTGTACTGGGTTATTTAACCTCTGTGGAAGTTATAAAGGAAAAGACACATTGCAATAAAAAGAAGAGAAGAAAGAAAGAGTAAAGTAGGAAACTTTATTTTTTTTTTTACATTTTTTAATTGGAAAATTATAAAATTTCATGATAGGGAAAATGACATTTGGGGATTTTGCTGCATTAACGTGGAGAAGATTTAACCAACCACTGGGAGCAAAGCCCCAATCATTTTAACATTCAGAAAAAAGGGGAACCAGGCAGGTTATTGGGGGTTTCTTCTTTAACTTTTCACTGGTCAATTTTGTAGACGGAGAAGAGGGATATTTCATGGGCAGCAGCTGGATACACTGGAGCTTGTCTAGCCCCTTAGGGATGAGGCCTGCAATGTAATCTGGGGGGTATGATATTGCGTAGGATCAGTTAAAAGCAATGCGGTTGGGTTGTTTTTTTCAAAAAATTAGCAAGCATTCCTACAAACCAGCAATTAAACAGGGGAAACACATGTCATGTAAGGGGTTAATCTGAATCATATTCAGGTGAATTAAAGAAGGTTAATATTTGTTAATGATTGACTCCCTGGTTCCAATTGCTGCTATGTGGTCCCCCTATACAGGGCAACACACAAGGGAAACCAGGACCCGACCTGCCTTGTATGCTGCATTCAGGTGTCCAGGTGTATTTCTCATTGTTCATCTGCAATATCTGCCTGTCTGCGTATTGAAATTAAAGTAATTGTGAGAGAAATGTTCGTCATCTAAGGAATTTCAACAACCCAGATAGACCTTCATGTTACCAATGGAATGTCCATATGTCCTGGCTGGAGAGCTGGGTACTAGTTCTAAGTTGGGTGAATATCAAATTCACTAAAGCTCCTTATTCCTATGGCGAAAACTCTTTTAGTCCATAGAAAAATCCCTTTGCAAGGTTCCCTTGTCAATCCCACTTAATGGAACATCAATGTCTTACTACTGTGAACACATTGTCATAATTACTAGGTAATCGTGTGTGGAATCAACCATGCAAGACATGACAGTATGTAGGAGTAATGGAAGATTGCTCCATTCCTTTCTGCAAGGTTAGTGCACTCACATCTTTATATATTTATATGCAATCTAGATCCGAAGGTAAGTCGATATATGGTCTGATGAACAGCTTTGTCATTGACTTATTAAAGCAAATGAGAGAGAAATAAGACCAGAAAATTGACTTCAAGGTGAGAGAGTATTCTGGCAAGAAAATGCTTCTATGATAATGCTTTGCCATAACCCTTAAGCCCTTGTTGGGAGGGGGGGAATGCAGATCTGTATTGGTTATGCCGTGTTAAAAGACACATCGTATCTATCAATGTGCATGGCGTGTAATCCTGTCCATGTAGAATGCCTTTGTACTTGTTGAGCATGTTCCTTTACTGTGCACTGAAAGAAGCTGTTAGCTCAAAAGGGAATCTGAATTAAACTACACTGTCCCCATAAAGAGCCTGTTCCTCTCCTTTTCGCTTCCAAAATGGGAAGGAATGATGGGGATGGCAGTGTTGAGGTGGACCCCCTACAACCGCAGGAAGTCCATCAAAACCTTCAGCCATGTGTAACGTGGTCGCATTTTCTGTGTATTATATTCTTTACTTTCCACTATATATATTTATATAGAGAGAGAGATATTTTGGGACTGTGTCTTCCTTAGCAAGTGAGAAATTTCATCAGTTTGCCATAAACTTGGTTGTAAGAATCTGCTAATAAGGTTCGGAATTAAACGGGGAAAACTCTGGGCTATTTTAATTAGGAAAAAAAAAAAAAAACTCCACATCATTTAATTTCCCCATTTGTGACCGGTTTATGTTGAACTGATGTCCGGTATCCCTCGATAGGAATGGCGCGAATAGATTGTTTATTTTATAATATGGAAAATTCCAATGGAGGTGTTTGGCTGGAAATGGATATTACAGTGTAATAGAGTCTACAAGCAGGATGTACTGTTATATCAACTGACTTTACCCAGAGGTCTGTATGGTTAGTTACTTCATCTACTTGTTGACATAGTATATAGATGTGTGTGTATGCACGCACAATATCGGCTTTTCCATCGGGGTGGTGGTGGTCTTCCGTGGGGTGGATGGTGGGGAGACCCGTCTATAATTATGAAACATAAGGGTCATTAGACATTAAATTCAGCCCTTGGCGGACAGAAAGAAGATTTTCATATAGAGACCAATGGAAGGAACAGAAACTCTAAAAATAATGACCAAAGAGTCTATTACGAAAAAGAGAAAGGGAGGAGAAGGAGAAGGAGATAGGAGGAGGAAAAGGAGGAGAGGCGGAGGAGGAAGAAGAGAAGGAGGAGGAGACGCATAAGGCGGGGAGGAGGACGATGAGTAGGAGGAGGAGGAGGAGGAGGCGAAAGGAGGAGAAGGAGGGAGGGTAGGAGAGAAGATAGGAGGAGGAGGAAGATTTCTTCTTCTTCTCCCTCTTCTTCTTCTTCTTCCTCTTCTTTTCTTCTCTTCATCTCTCTTCTTCTCCTCCTTCTTCTTCTTCTTCTCATGTAACTTTTTTTTTGGTTCCCTCTTTTTTTATCTTTACTGTGCATTAGGTTAATTGCATGAGAAATGCCTTATTCCTATAATAGAATAGAAGTAATATGACCTTTATGATAAGTCTATATTTAAGGACAGAAAATATAATCATTTACAAATTGCCAGGGATATTCAATGGCAATTAGTGTGAAAAACTCTTAATGACCTCTTCCTCTTGGGTGAGTCTTCGGGTTAGATGACTAGGTCAATACCAGAATTTCTGTGGATGTGTTGCAATAAAATTGGTAATTGTCGGATGTGGTGGGTAACATAAACAAGGGATCGTTGTGTGACTACTCTTATTTTGTCTTATGATTCTTAAACAAATAAAGATTGTTGTTGAATTTAATTAATACATTAGGCTCTGAGGGTTTATTGGGTATAAAACACTAATTAAAAACAGGTCAGGATTATCTTACAAAGGACACCAAATGAGTTTTAACCATGAAATTGAAATATCTATGAAAAAAAAACACTCGGTGGATTAATTTATTGTAAATCCTGATTTCATTTATTTTTCTAAATTGATTGTAGCAGTTGTAGATCATGTGTCAATAGTTATTGTTTCATTCAAATTCAGGTGTAGGAGTCAAAGGGCTGCGAATTATAATAGAATTCTCTACTTAGATGGCCATACGTAGTGATCGAAACTCAGTCTCCTGTTCATTTAGCAAAACTAGTGCACTTGTGCTCCGACAAACACTGAAGACTATAAATGTTTGGAAACCAGCAAAAATAGGCAAAACGGACAGTACATTTCCCCCCCCTCTTCATATTAAAATAACAGATTTATTTTTTTCGTTTTAAGAGTTAAACTTCTGGCATTTATTAAGAACATGAGGAATTTATTAACTTATCAAAGCATGGGGAAGGGAGTTGCCTTCAGAAAATGATAGAGGGCGCTAACGAGCAGCATTTTTAAAAAAAAAATCTCTCCAATAATAGGTGAAGGATCCGTTATCTGAGTTCTTTACAACTGTACTAATAACATGCAGACAAATACGACAATTCAGCTAATAACGTCTTGAAGCCAGATTTTCTTTTTTATTGTTGCCAATAATGATAATAAAAGCAACGTGGCAGACGTCAGTAGCATCTTCTGTGAGTTCTTAAAGGGTTAACTCAGCATTGCAAATAGAGGCTTATTGCCTGCTGTGTATTTCCATGTATAAGTGAAGACGAGAACCTGGTATTATTTATTGCTTGTTAAGTTATGCTGATTGCCGATTGGCCGTTTACCGGTGGTGGGAATATAAAGGTGGGAATCAATAGCACAGTGGAGAAGATGGGTAAACCACTGCAGAGACCGTATCTGCAATGCCTTTCATTGTGTAGTGCAGAGGGAGAAAAAACTGCCAACGCAGTACATAATGAAATGTCCTCCTTCGATTGGTTATAAGTATGCGTGCTTGCTGATAGGCTGCTCCCCAATGTGTTTAATCATCAGCAAGGTGGTTTATAGCCTGACATTTGAAGTTTTGCCGATCCCGATCGTGTGCAGACTCTGGCTACACTTGCTGTGAAGAAAAAAAATATATATATATATAATTTCCGAACCTAAGTGCAGGAAGTTACTCAACAAACAATGGTGCCATCCCCTAGTTTATCTGTTTTTGTTGATACCCACATTCTTGTGGTGCGGAAGAAGTGTGGCTCCCACGATGCTTTTATTCTGGTGTTGAGTAAACTCTAAACATTTCTCTTTGAGCAGTTACTCTCCTTTCCTGACCTGGGGTGCGGTTGTAATCTTGCACCGCTTATCTTGGCATTTAATGGTTTCTGTATAAAGCCAGAAAAATTGGTTTCCTGTTTAAAATGTAATGATAACCTTTTCTTAAGAATATCCTTTTTACTCACAAAATGGAACCCGCGTCAAATTCTTTCACCTATGATTATATGTGAAATGTTGTTTTTCTCTATTTTACTTGACATATAATCTAGCTGCGAATGAAATGTACTAGGCTTCCGGATAATCATGGCTTGGTAGCTTGAAGAATTCAAATCTGGGAAGAAAGTTGACAAGTAAGCACCAGTGTATGAGTGTCCTTGTGCATGATTATAGCTGGCAAAAATTATTAGAATTCATCATTTATCAATATTTGTATTTGTTGATAAGTGTCACTCGTTGGTGGACCTGATATCTCTGGCTTTCCACTTTAAAGAAGTCACGGCTTTTCATTTCCATCTGCTAAAAGGCGTCCCTTTAATATTTTATTCAAAGAAGATGGGATCCTCGTTCCAAACCTTATCGTCTCTTTTACTGGCCAATTCCCAAATACACATCCACTATGAATGTACTTAAAAGATTACACTAAGTTGTTGTAACCGTTTAACTTGAAGATAGCTCGGCGAATTTCTCAAGAGCAAGTTGTGAAACATCCTTAAAAAGTGTTGTGCCTTAGGAGCAAAAAAATTAAAACTTTGCTAAAGTGAACCTGCACGCCAAATTGAAAAATAGATTCAATTACTTACAATCATAGTAACATTAAAGTGAAATGTGAAAGCAAGTTCCAGGCCATATGGTCATGTACATTGAGAAAGTCTCATAGTGATAAGTAACATGAACACCTTCTTCCATACTATGGTTAAGATTAAAAATTCTCATTGCCCTATAAACAACAAGGTTCACCAAATAAGTTAAAAAAGGATAGGGAGTGATTAAAGGCTTTGAAACTCCCCTTTAGCAATATGCAAATAAGGAACAAAGACTCTGGGTATTACCATTTTCAATGGAAGCTTTTAGGAATCAAGCTATACTATCTTTAAAAAGGGACTTTACCAGCATCACGAGCTTAATGCAAAAACCAGAGTGCCCTAACTACAGATAGGTTTCCAGCTTATTGAGCCATCATATGTGTAGTGACTACAAACAACATAGAAATCTAAAACATTAAACCAAAGCAGAAAGGGGGTGCGTGTGTGTGTGTGTGTGTGTGTTGGGGGGGGGGGGGGTGTCCTTTTTATGTTGACATAAAAAAAATAACTTGTAGGTAGAAATATGGCTCAGTGGGTAATTAACAATCATTACATGTATGTGAGATGATTAACATGTTGACATCTGTTTTTTGTATCAATAGATGTAACCTTCGCGTGACTTAGAAGTTTAGTTCTTGAAGACGTTTCGCTAGTCATCCAAACTGGCTTTCATCAGAATCCATTCTGAATTAGAAAGCCAGGTCGGATGACTAGCGAAACGGTCTTCAAGAACGTAAACTTCAATGTCCAGTTCGATCTAATGAATAAAACGGATGTACCATGACCTGGATGAATGAGAACCTTCACAAGCATAAAAGTGAACTAGTTAGTGAGCTTTTGAGAGGGGAAATTAGAACCTATTAGTACAGCTCAAAGAGTTTTTTAATGATATTGTCACTCCATTATCAGTAAAAAAAAAAAAAGGGATCACAGAGATAAAATGTTTCAATGTACATAGAGTGTGACTGGGATGAGTCCTCAATGTGTAGGTAGGCTATTGTTCTGTTTTAATTGCATCGTAGGACAAAATCTAAAATGCACTCAAAGCAGTAAAATGGAACATTCATAAACAATGATAGGTTAGTTTCATTTTTATTGGTACAGTATGCCTACTTCTTCATTTATTTCAGAATGAGAGCATTTATCTCCCCTATAGTCAAAATGATACTTTGTTGTCCTTTTGTGGAAATGAGGGCTGTGGGTCAAGATTAGTTTCATGAAAAAAGTTATTGTTAATTATGCACTATACATGATCCAAGGAGTTGATGAGTTTAGCTATCCCTGCAATTTACAGTTCCATCGAACCAAGAAGATTATTTTGACTCAACGCTCAAGTTGGTGATTCACTTGACGAGACTTCTGTCAAGAAAATATGAATTAATCATTGTGCCCGACAACTTGTACTGTTGAGGTATTCATGTCCAAGATAAACCTATAAATAATTTTCATTAGTAATTTTAAGTAACAGAAAAAAATTCCCTCCAAAAAAAGGCCTTATAATATAGTGTACTCTACATATTTTATTTATAAATAACAGACAAAGAACTTCAGTGTTATACGTACAAGACCCCACTTCCAAGCACAAAAGGGGACCCTTTAGTATTTTCTAACAGATATCATATGGAATTCCCTTCATGGCAAAGAATGCTCAGGATCTAACATGCAGTAATTCATGGCCTCTACTGGGTATAGAGTACACAAAGACGCTTAGTATTTTTTTGGCATTTGTTGAAGCGATATCGTTCTTTCAATCCCTAAGGCTTTTTGTTCTGTGAGGGAATGTAAATTAAATTAGTGGCAGATTGGGATGCATTTGAAAGCCAATGACACCGTGCCTTAACAATTATTTACGCTGGGTGTGCTATTGCCGTGCAAAATATAAAGTGGTGGATGCGAGGAGGGATAGGGTTCAGAAAACACGTGGAGGTAGAAACAGGTTTATTTATGGTAAGAGGTATCCAGGGTTTTTTGAGATACTAGTACAATGTTTTTCATGGAAATACAACCAGTAAGTCCTAACTTGTCAAGAGAGGATTGCATGAGAAGGAATTCTTATAAAAAAGAAAAGAAAAACAATTTCCATTTGCTCATTGAAACTATGAAGGAAGATGTGGTGTAATGAGAGCAAATACATTTCTTTATATAGGAGTTAAGGGCACTCATGTTATTACTATGTTACTATGTAACGTTATACAGACATTATGGTACGGGTATTAAAGGTTGGACTGATGGAGGTAGTCTTTTATACAACATCCAATACTATGTTTACGATGTAAAGTTATATAGACATTATGGGTAGGGTATAAAGGTTGGCTTAGATGGAGGTATGTATTATACAACTCCGACACTATTTGGACTATGTAACTGTATACAGACCTTAGGGTAGGGTATAAGGTGGACTAGATGGAGGATGTCTTTATTACAACCTCCGACACTATGTTGACTATGTAACTGTTATACAGACATTATGGGTAGGGGAAAAGGTGGATAGATGGATGGATGTCTTATACAACATCCAATACTATTTACTAGTAATGTTATACAGAACAGTATTGGAGGGTATAAAGGTTGGATAGATGGATGTAGGTCTTTATACAACATCCACACTTATGTTACTATGTATACTGTTAGACAGACATTAGGGGTAGGGTATAAAGGTTGGAAGATGGAAAGTATGTCTTTATACAACCTCCAAATTAGTTATTATGTAACTGTTAGACAGACATTATGGGTAAGGTTTACCCCTACTGGACAAAACTACCCCTTCCATATAGTAACTGACTTATCCCTACTGTACACAGCTACCCCTTCCATATAGTAACAGATTTACCCCTGTCTGTCGGTCTATCTATTATCTATCTATCTATCTATCTATCTATCTATCTATCATCTGTCTGTCTGTCTGTCTGTCTGTCTATCTACCTATCTATCTATCTATCTATCTATCTATCTATTATCTATCTATCTATCTATCTAAATATCAATCATCTTATCTATCTATCTATCTATTATCTATCTATCTATCTAAATATCAATCATCTTATCTATCTATCTATCTATCTATCTATCTATCTATCTATCTATCTCTATCTACCTGTCTGTTTGTATGTCTATCTATCTATCTATCTATCATCTATCTATCTATCTATCTATCTATCTATCTATCTATCTATCTATCTATCTATCTATCTATCTATCTGTCTATCTGTCTATCTGTCTATCTGTCTATCAGTCTATCAGTCTATCTATCTATCTATTTGTCTGTCTGTCTATCTATCTATCTATCTGTCTGTATGTTTGTCTGTCTATCTATCTATTATCTATAATCTATCTATCTATCTATCTATCTATCTATTTATCTATCTGTGGCTATTTGCTTTCTATCAAAACAACAGTACATTTTAATTGTCTTTTCAATGGAGGACCATATTTGTGTTGTAAAGCTGCTATTATTAAGTGATTAACCTACTGGACATATCTATGCCTTCCATATAGTAACTTACTTACCCCTACTGGGACACAACTACCCCTTCCATATAGTAACTGACTTACCCCTACTGGACACAACCACCCATTCTATATAGCAACTGATTTACCCCTACTGGACACAGCTACCCCTTTCATGTAGTAACTGACTTACCCCTACTGGACTCAAATACTCCTTCCGTATAGTAATGACTTGCCCCTACTGGATACAACTACCCTTTCCATATAATAACTGACTTACCCCTACTGGACAAAACTACCCCTTCCATATAGTAACTGACTTATCCCTACTGTACACAGCTACCCCTTCCATATAGTAACAGATTTACCCTACGGACACAACTACCCCTGCCGTTATGTAACAGACTTACCCTACTGGATACAACTACCCCTTCCGTATAGTAACTGACTTACTCCTACTAGACACAACTACCCATTTCCATATAGTAACAGACTTACCCTAATGGACACAATTAGCCCTTCCATATAGTAATGGACTTACCCCTACTGGACACAACTATCCCTTTGTTTAGTTACATGACTTACCCCTACTGGAACACAACTACCATTTCCGTATAGTAACTGACTTAACCCTACTGGACACAACTACCCCTTCCATATAGTAACTTGCTTACCCCTACTGGACACAACTGCCTCTTCCATTAAGTTACTGAATCACCCCTACTGGAAGAAAATTACCCCTTCCATTTATTAACTGGCTTACCCCTATTGGACACAACTACCCCTTCCTTATAGTAACTAACTTACCCCAACTGGACAACAACTACCCCTTCCATATATTAACGGCTTACCCCTATGAACAAAACTACCCCTTCCATATAGTAACTGACTTACCCCTACTGTACACAGCTACCCTTCCATATAGTAACAGATTTACCCCTACTGGACACAACTACCCCTGCCGTATAGTAACAGACTTACCCCAACTGAATACAACTACCCCTTCCGTATAGTAACAGATTTACCCCTACTTGACACAACTACCCCGTCGTATAGTAACAGACTTACCCCAACTGGATACAACTACCCCTTCTGTATAGTAAAAGATTTACCTCTACTGGACACAACTACCCCTGCCGTATAGTAACAGACTTACCCCAACTGGATACAACTACCCCTTCCATATAGTAACTGACTTACTCCTACAAGACACAACTACCCATTTCCATATAGTAACAGACTTACCCCTATTGGACACAACTACCCCTCCTTATAGTAACTAACTTACCCCTACTGTACACAGCTACCCCTTCCATATAGTAACTTGCTTACCCCTACTGGACACAACTACCCCTGCCGTATAGTAACAGACTTACCCCAACTGGATACAAACTACCCCTTCCGTATAGTAACTGACTTACTCCTACTAGACACAAATACCCATTTCCATATAGTAACAGACTTACCCCTACTGGACACAATTAGCCCTTCATAAGAGAATGGAACTTAACCCTTTTCTGGACGCAACTACCCCTCTGTTTAAAACTAACTTACCCCAACTGGAACACAACTACCCCTTCCATATAGTAATAACTGACTTACCCAATTGGGCACAACCACCTCTTCTATAGTAACTAACTTACCCCAACTGGACCACAACTGCCTTTTCCGTTTAGGTACTGAATCAACCCTACTGGAAGACAACTACCCCTTCCATATAGTAACTTACTTACCTCTATTGGACACAACTACCCCTTCCTTATAGTAACTAACTTACCCCAACTGGACCACAACTACCCCTTCCATATATTAACTGATTTACCCCTACTGAGCAGAACTACCCCTCCATATATTAATGGTTCACCCCTATGGAAAACACCCACCCTTCCATAGTATTAACTGGTTTACCCCTACTGAACAACATACCTCTTCCATAAAGTAATGACTTAAAACCTACTGGACAAAATACCCTTCAGTTTAATTACTAAACTTACCCCTACTGGAACACAACTATCCATCCATATAGTAACGGGACTTACCCCTACTGGAAAACAACTACCCATTCCATATAGTAACTGACTTACCCCTACTGGACACAATTTCCCCCTCCATATATTAACAGACTTACCCCTACTGGACACAACTACCCCTTACATATAGTAACTGACTTACCCCTACTGGACACAACTACCCCTTCCATAGATTAACTGACTTACCCCTATGGGACACAACCACCCCTTCTGTTTAGTTACTGACTTATCCCTACTGAAACACAACTACCTATTTTATATAGTAGCTGACTTGCCCCTATTGGACACAACTACCCTTTCCATTGTAACAGATTTAACCCTACTAGGACCATTACTCCTTACGTTTAATTAATGACTTACCTCCTACTGAAAACAACTACCCCATCCATATAGTAACTGACTTACCCCTATTGGACACAAACTACCCCTTCCATATAGTAAGGGACTTACCCCTAATGGACACTACTACCCCTTCTGTTTCATTACTGACTTAACCCTACAGGAACACAACTACCACTTCCTTTTAGTTACTGACTTACCCCTACTCTAACACAACTGCCCCTTCCATATTGTAACTAACTTACCCTACTGGACACAACTACCCTTTCCTTATAGTAACTGACTTACCCCTACTGGACACAGCTACCCTTCCATATAGTAACAGACTTACCCCTACTGGAACACAACACCCTCTCCATATAGTAAGGTGACTTACCCTACTGGACACAGCTACCCTTCCAATAGTAACAGACTTACCCTTACTGGACACAATGTTCCCCCTCCATATAGTAACTGACTTACCCCTACTGGACACAACTACCCCTTCCATAGATTAACTGACTTACCTCTATTGGGAAAACCACCCCTTTCATATAGTAACGGACTTACGTCTACAGGACCCAACTACCACCTCCGTTTAGTTACGGACTTACCCCTACTGAAATACAACTACCCCTTCCATAGTAACTGACTTGCCCCTATTGTACACAACTACCTCTTCCATAAAGAATCTGACTTAACCCTTCTGGACACAACTACCCCTTATGTGTAATTATTAACTTACCCCTACTGCAACACAACTACCCCTTCCTTATAGTAACTGACTTACCTCTACTGGACACAACTACCCCTTCCTTATAGTAGCTATTAAGTGACTTAACCTACTGGACAACTATGCCTTCCATATAGTAACTTACTTACCCCTACTGGGAACAACTACCCCTTCCATATAGTACAAATGTCGACTTACCCCTACTGGACACAACCACCCATTCTATATAGAACTGATTACCCCTACTGGACACAGCTACCCCTTCATGTAGAACTGACTTACCCTACTGGACACAAACACTCCTTCTGTATAGTAAGACTTGCCCCTACTGGATACAACTACCCTTTCCATATAATAACTGACTTACCCCTACTGGAACAAAACTACCCCTTCCATATAGTAAACTGACTTATCCCATACTGTACACAGCACCCCTTCCATATAGTAACAGATTTACCCCTACTGGACACAACTACCCCTGACGTTATGTAACAGAATTACCCTACACTGGAATACAACTACCCCTTCCGTATAGTAACTGACTTACTCCATATAGACACACTACCCATTTCCATATAGTAACAGAATTACCCTACATGGACACAATTGCCCTTCCATATAGTAATGGACTTACCCCTACTTGGACACAACTATCCCTTGTTAGTTAATGACTTACCCCTACTGGAACACAACTACCATTCCGTATAGTAACTGACTTAACCTACTGGACACAACTACCCCTTCATATAGTAACTTGCTTACCCCTACTGGACACAACTCCTCTCCATTAAGTTGACTGAATCACCCTCATGGAAGAAAATACCCCTTCCATTTATTAACTGGCTACCCCTATTGGACACAACTACCCCTTCTATTAGTAACTACTTACCCCAACTGGACAACAACTACCCCTTCCATATATAACGGCTTACCCTATTGAACAAACTACCCCTTCCATATAGTAAACTGACTTACCCCTACTGTACACAGCTACCCCTTCCATATAGTAACAGATTTACCCCTACTGGAACCAACTACCCCTGCCGTATAGTAACAGACTTACCCCAATGAATACAACTACCCCTTCCGTATAGTAAAAGATTTACCCTACTTGACACAACATACCCCGTCTATAGTAACAGGACCTTACCCCAACTGGATACAAACTACCCCTTCTGTATAGTAAAGAATTTACCCTCTACTGGACACAACTACCCTCTGCCGTATAGTAAAAGACTTACCCCAACTGGATACAACTACCCCTTCCATATAGTAACTGACTACTCCTCCAAGACACAACTACCCATTCCATATAGAACAGACTTACCCCTATGGACACAACTACCCCTCCTATAGTAACTAACTTACCCCTACTGTACACAGCTACCCCTTCCATATAGTAACTTGCTACCCTACTGGACACAACTACCCTGCCGTATAGTAACAGACTTACCCCAACTGGATACAAACTACCCCTTCCGTATAGTAACTGACTTACTCCTACTATGCACACAATACCCATTTCCATATAGTAACAAGACTTACCCCTACTGGACACAATTAGCCCTTCATATAAAGGAATGGACTAACCCTTTCTGGACCAACTACCCCTCTGTTTAAAACTAACTTACCCAACTGGAACACAACTACCCTTCCATATAGTAATTACTTACTGACTTACCCAATTGGGCACAACCACCTCTTCCATATAGTAAACTAACTTTACCCCAACTGGACCACAACTGCCTTTTCCGTTAGGTACTGAATCACCTACTGGAAGACAACGGATACCCCTCCATATAGTAAACTTACTTACCTCTATTGGACACAACTACCCCTTCCTTATAGTAACTAACTTACCCCAACTGGGACCACAACTACCCCTTCCATATATTAACTGATTTACCCCTACTGAGCAGAACTACCCCTCATATATTAATGGTTCACCCCTACTGGAAAACACCACACCCTTCCATAGTATTAATGGTTTACCCCTACTGAACAACAAATACCCTTCCATAAAGTAACGACTTAAAACCTACTGGACAAAATACCCTTCAGTTTAATACAACTTACCCCTACTGGAACACAACTATCCATCCATATAGTAAGGACTTACCCCTAGGAAAACAAACTACCCATTCCAATGTAACTGACTTACCCCTACTGGACACAACTACCCCCTCCATATATTAACAGACTTACCCCTACTGGACACAACTACCCCTTACATATAGTAACTGACTTACCCCTACTGGACACAACTACCCCTTCCATAGATTAACTGACTTACCCCTATGGGACACAACCCCCTTTGTTTAGTTACTGACTTATCCCTACTGAAACACAACAATACCTATTTTATATAGTAGCTGACTTGCCCCTATTGGACACAACTACCCTTTCCATATTGTAACAGATTTAACCCTACTAGGGAACCATATACCTCCTACGTTTAATAATGACTTACCTCCTACTGAAACACAAACTACCCATATATAGTAACTGACTTACCCTATTGGACACAAACTACCCCTTCCATATAGTAAGGGACTTACCCCTAATGGACACTACTACCCCTTCTGTTTCATTACTGACTTAACCCTACAGGAACACAACTACCACTTCCTTTTAGTTACTGACTTACCCCTACTCTAACACAACTGCCCCTTCCATATTGTAACTAACTTACCCCTACTGGACACAACTACCCTTTCCTTATAGTAACTGACTTACCCCTAATGGACACAGCTACCCTTCCATATGTAAGACTTACCACTACTGGAACACAACTACCCCTTCCATATAGTAAGGGACTTACCCCTACTGGACACAGCTACCCTTCCATATAGTAACAGACTTACCCTTACTGGACACAATTTCCCCCTCCATATATTAACAGACTTACCCCTACTGGACACAACTACCCTTACATATAGTAACTGACTTACCCCTACTGGACACAACTACCCCTTCCATAGATTAACTGACTTACCTCTATTGGGAAAACCACCCCTTCATATAGTAAGGACTTACGTCTACAGGAACCAACTACCACCTCCGTTTAGTTACGGACTTACCCCTACTGAAATACAACTACCCCTTCCATAGTAACTGACTTGCCCCTATTGACACAACTACCTCTTCCATAAAGAATCTGACTTAACCCTTGGACACAACTACCCCTTATGTGTAATTATTTAACTTACCCCTACTGCAACACAAACTACCCCTTCCTTATAGTAACTGACTTACCTCTACTGGACACAACTACCCCTTCCTTATAGTAACTGACTTACCCCTATTGGACACAACTACCCCTTCCTTATAGTAACTGACTTACCCCTACTGGACCACAACTGCTCCTTCTATATATTAACTGGCTTACCCCTACTGAACACAACTACCTCTTCCATATAGTATAGGACTAACACACCCTGCTGGATTTGTTTTACTTTAAATCCTTATTTATTTTATTTTTCTAAATTTGGCATTGTAGCAGTCGTAGATCATGTGCAATAGTTATTGTTTCAGTAAAGATAGGAAACTTTATTTTTTTTTTTACATTTTTTAAATTTGGAAAATTTTATAAAATTTCATGATAGGGAAAATGACATTTTGGGGATTTTGCTGCATTAACGTAGGAGAAGATTTCTAACCACCCACTGGGAGCAAAGCCCCCAATCATTTTAACATTTCAGAAAAAAGAGGGAACCAGGCAGGTTATTGGGGGTTTTCTTTAACTTTCCTGGTCATTTTGTAGACGGAGAAGAGGGATATTTCATGGGCAGCAGCTGGATACACTGGAGCTTGTCTAGCTTTAGGGATGAGGCCTGCACATGTATCTGGGGGGTATGATATTGCTGTAGGATCAGTTAAAAGCAATGCGGTTGGGTTGTTTTTTCAACAATATTAGAAGCATTTCCTACAAACCAGCAATCTAAACAGGGGAAACACATGTCATGTAAGGGGTTAATCTGAATCATATCAGGTTAATAAAGAAGGTTAATATTTGTTAATGATTGACTCCCTGGTTCCAATTGCTGCCCTATGTGGTCCCCTCTATAAGGCAACACACAAGGGACACCAGGACCTCGACCTGCCTTGATGCTGCATTCAGGTGCTCCAGGTGTATTTCTCATTGTTCATCTGCAATATCTGCCTGTCTGGTATTGAAATTAAAGTAATTGTGAGAGAAATGTTCTTCATCTAATGATTTCAACACCCCATAGACCTTCATGTTACCAATGGGAATGTCCATCATGTGCCTGGACTGGAGAGCTGGGTACTAAGTTCTAGTTGGGTGAATATCAAATTCACTAAAGCCTCCTTATTCTATGGCGAAAACTCTTTTATTCCATAGAAAAATCCCTTTGCAAGGTTCCTTGTCCAATCCCACTAATGGAACATCCATGTCTTACTACTGTAGAACACATTGTCAGTAATTATAGGTAATCGTGTGTGAATCACCATGCAAGACATGTACAGTATGTAGGAGTTAATGGCAGATTGCATCCATCCCTTCTGCAATTTTAGTGCACTCACATCTTTATATATTTATATGCAATCTAGATCCGAGGTAAGTCGATGATATGGTCTGAAGAACAGACTTTGTCATTTACTTATTAAAATGCAAATGAGAGAGAAAATAAGACCAGAAATTGACTTCAAGGTGAGAGAGTATTCCTGGCAAGAAATGCGTTTCTATGATAATGCTTGCCATTAACCCCTTAACGCCCTTGTTGGGAGGGGGGGAATGCAGATTCTGTATTGGTTATGCAGTGTTAAAAGACACATCGTATCTATCAATGTGCATGGCAGTGTAATCCTGGTCCATGTAGAAGCCTTTGTACTTGTTGAGCATGTTCCTTTACTGTGCACTGAAAAGAGCTGTTAGCTCAAAAGGAATCTGAATTAACTACACATGCTCCCCATAAAAGAGCCTGTCCTCTCTTTTAGCTTCCAAAATGGGAAGGAATGATGGGGATGGCAGTGTTGAGGTGGACCCCCTACAGACCGCAAGGAAGTCCATCAAAACCTTTCAGCCATGTGTTAACGTGGTCTGCATTTTCTGTGTATTATATTATTCCACTATATATATTTATATAGAGAGAGAGATATTTTGGGACTGTGTCTTCCTTAGAAGTGAGAAATTTCTCAGTTTGCCATAACACTTTGGTTGTAAGAATCTGCTAATAAGGTTCGGAATTAAACGGGGAAACTCTGGTGCTATTTTAAGTAGGAAAAAAAAAAAAAAACTCCACATCATTTAATTTCCCCATTTGTGACCGGTTTTATTTTGAACTGATGTCTGTATTGATAGGAATGGCGCAGAATAGATTGTTTATTTTTAATATGGAAAATTCCACATGGAGGGTGTTTGGCTGGATAATGGATATTACAGTGTAATAGAGTCTACAGCAGTGATGATTTATATCAAATGACTTACCCAGAGGTTTATGGTAGTTACTTACATCTACTTGTGACATAGTATATAGATGTGTGTGTATTGCACTGCACAATGATCGGCTTTTCCTCGGGGTGGTGGTGGTGTGGGGTGGTGGTGGGGGAGACCCTGTCTAAATATGAAACATAAGGGTCATTAGACATAATTCAGCCTTGGCGGCAGAAAGAAGATTTATATAGAGACCAATGGAAGGAACAGAAACCTAAAAATAAGATCCAAAGAGTCTATTACCAAAAAGAGGAGGAAGAGATAGGAGGGGAAGGAGGAGCAGGCGGAGGAGAAGAAGAGAAGGAGGAGGAGACGCATAAGGCGAAGGACGGGTAGGAGGAGGGAGGAGGAGCGAGAGAAGGAGGGAGGGTAGGGGAAGATAAGAGGAGTCTTCTTCTTCTTCTCCTCTTCTTCTTCTTCTTCCTCTTCTTTTCTTCTCTTCATCTCTCTTCTTCTCCTCCTTCTTCTTCTTCTTCTCATGTAACTTTTTTTTTGGTTCCCTCTTTTTTTATCTTTACTGTGCATTAGGTTATTGCTATGAGAAATGCCTTATTCCTATAATAGAATAGAATGTAATATGACCTTTATGCATAAGTCTATATTAATGGACAGAAATATAATCATTTACACATTGCCAGGGATATTAATGGCAATTAGTGTTGAAAAACTCTTAATGACTCTTCCTCTTGGGTGAGTCTCTCGGGTTAGATGACTAGGTCAATACCAGATTTCTGTGGATGTTTGCAATTAAATTGGTAATTGTCGGATGTGGTGGGTTAACAAAACAAGGGATCGTGTGTGATGACTAATTCTGTCTTATGATCTTAAACAAATAAAGATTTGTTGTCTGAATTTAATTAATACATTAGGCTCTGAGGGTCCTTGGTATAAAACACTAATTAAAAACAGGTCAGGATTATCTTACAAAGACACCAAATGATGTTTTAACCATGAAATTGAATATCTATGAAAAAACAACACTCGGTGGATTAATTTATTGTAAATCCTGATTTCAACCCCTACTGGACACAACTACCCCTTCCATAGAGTAACTGACTTACCTCTATTGTCACAACCACCCCTTTCCATATAGTAACTGACTTGGCCCTATTGGACACAACTACCCCTTCCATATAGTAACAGATTTTACCATACTGGACAGAACTACTCCTTCCATTTAATTACTGACTTACCCCTACTGACACACAACTACCCCTTCCATATAGTATAGGACTTGCCCCTATTGGACACAACTACCCCTTCCATATAGTAAAATACTTAACCCTAGTGGACACTACTACCCCTTCCGTTTAGTCACAGACGTACCTCTACTGGAACACAACTACCCTTTCCATATAGTAACTGACTTACCCCTACTGGAACACAACTACCCCTTCCATATAGTAACTGACTTACCCCTACTGAAACACAACTACCTCTTTCATATAGTAACAGACTTACCCCTACTGGACACAACTACCCCTTCCATTTAATTACTGGCTTACCCCTACTGTTACACAACTAACCCTTCCGTATAGTAACTGACTTACCCTCTTGGACACAACTACCCCTTTATTATAGTAACTGACTTACCCTAAATGGACCAAAACCACCCCTTCCATATACTAACTGGCTTACCCCTACTGAACACGACTACCCCTTCCATTTAGAAATGGACTTACCCCTAATGGACACAACTGCCCCTTCCATATAGTAACTAACTTAGCTCTACTGGACACAACTACCCCATCCATATAGTTTCTGACTTACCCCTACTGGTCACAACTACCCCTTCCATATAGTAACTAACTTAACTCTACTGGACACAACTACCCCATCCATATAGTAACTGACTTACCCCTACTGGACACAACTACCCCATTCATTTAGTAACTGACTTACCCCTACTGGACACAACTACCCCTTATATATAGTAACTGACTTAGTAACCACATTCTATTGGTACCCATTGCTTCAAGTAACATCACCCCTTCCCAGCCTCTTTAGTTTATTATCCCAGTAGCTTGTGCCTTTGCACCCTGCCTCCCTCCCATTGTTTTACAGTAGACACATGAGACGCTGGAGAAGCCACACTGAACATACCCAGAGCATTGTATAGACTTTGTCAGTTTTCGGTCTTCATGGAAACCCTTATCCACATATTAGGATCCTGTCATTAGAGTGTAGCGAAGGACTGGGTGCTCCATGCCCCCTTTTTCAATTCCCCACAATCAGACATTTCTGGACCCTCCACTGTGATGTTCTTGGTTTCAGCACCAAACACTGGACAGCTCCCTCTGTACCTCCACCAGGATTCTCCTGCAGTCATGGTCCATCACCTGTTCAGCACTGCTCACTTGGACAGCTCCTCAGTTAAAGTAGATAAAGGGCAAGTGACACTGGATGCCTGGGGAATCTGGGGGAAAAAAATCTCACCACTTTCAATAAACTCAAGTAGAACTCAACCATTCCCCCCTCCCTCCTCCTGCCCAGCCCCCTCCTATTCCTCCACCATCCACTGCACAGGAGATCAGCCTTCAGCCCTTAGCTAAATGCTCCAACTTTCACCAATTGCCTTGAGCTGGGTAGTGAATTGATATCTCCTCCCCTTGCAGCTGCAAACTTGTTTAGGAGGATCTACCAGTTGGCTGCTAAATCTTTCTCCCCTGTCTTCTGCAGAAGGTTGTCCATGTGCATAGAGAGAGAGTGGAGCAGTAAACACTGCAGGGATCAGAGTTTTCCCATCTTTGCTCTGTCTATGAGTATACATTGTATCCTTGCTGTAGGAATATACATTGTATCCTTGCACTCTCTCTATCTCTCTCACACACTCTCACTCCCTCCTCTTTCTCTATTCCCCCTTCTCTTCTGTCTCTCTCCCCACTCTCTGCCTCTCTCTCTCTCTCTCTCTCTCTCTCTCTCACACACACACACACACACACACTAATGTGTGATCTGGAAAGCTTATAAAGCCTGATGTAATTCTTAATGCAGCCCCTGGCTACAAAGACTGGATCTAGTTTCACAGTGTGGCAGGAATCAAACCATAGAAAAATAAACACAGAAAGGGAAAGCAGCAGAAGAAGAAGAAGAAGAGAGAAGAAAAGCAAATACTGTTGGATTCTAAGCAAACATCTCTCCTGGAAGCCAATTGCCAGGCGTTGAGGGGAAGCAGCGCCTGAATTATTCTGAAGAACACTTTCATTGTCTTATTGGATGTAATGATTTCTTGGCATTTAACTGAGAGCTATTCCAAGGGAATTTTATTCTCTACTCCTAAGGCTGAATTTCTCTGCATCTCCCTGTGGTTCTGCTAAACAGCTCAATGTTCCATTCAAGTTAAGACAAAATAAGGAGGAAAAAAAAGTGACCATTATTATCATCTTCTTCTTATTTTGTCCCATAAGGAATTTGGTTTGGAGGCGTTAATAGGGTTTGTTGTACTGGGTTATTTAACCTCTGGAATGTTATAAAGGAAAAGACACATGCAATAAAAAGAAGAAGAAGAAAGAAAGAGTTAAAGGTAAGGAAACTTATTTTTTTTTTTTACATTTTTTTAAATTTGGAAAATTTTATAAAATTTCATGATAGGGAAAATGACATTTTGGGGGATTTTGCTGCATTAACGTAGGAGAAGATTTCTAACCACCCACTGGGAGCAAAGCCCCCAATCATTTTAACATTTCAGAAAAAAGAGGGAACCAGGCAGGTTATTGGGGGTTTTTCTTTAACTTTCCTGGTCTTATTTGTAGACGGAGAAGAGGGATATTTCATGGGCAGCAGCTGGATACACTGGAGCTCTGTCTAGCTTTAGGGATGAGGCTGCACATGTATCTGGGGGGTATGATATTGCTGTAGGATCAGTTAAAAGCAATGCGGTTGGGTTGTTTTTTCAACAATATTAGAAGCATTTCCTACAAACCAGCAATCTAAACAGGGAAACACATGTCATGTAAGGGGTTAATCTGAATCATATCAGGTTAATAAAGAAGGTTAATATTTGGTTAATGATTGACTCCCTGTGTTCCCAATTGCTGCCCTATGTGGTCCCCTCTACAGGCAACACACAAGGGACACCAGGACCTCTGACCTGCCTTGTGATGCTGCATTCAGGTGCTCCAGGTGTATTTCTCATTGTTCATCTGCAATATCTGCCTGTCTGGTATTGAAATTAAAGTAATTGTGAGAGAAATGTTCTTCATCTAATGATTTCAACACCCCATAGACCTTCATGTTACCAATGGGAATGTCCATCATGTGCCTGGACTGGAGAGCTGGGTACTAAGTTCTCAGTTGGGTGAATATCAAATTCACTAAAGCCTCCTTATTTCTATGGCGAAAACTCTTTTATTCCATAGAAAATCCCTTTGCAAGGTTCCTTGTCCAATCCCACTAATGGAACATCCATGTCTTACTACTGTAGAACACATTGTCAGTAATTACTAGGTAATCGTGTGTGAATCACCATGCAAGACATGTACAGTATGTAGGAGTTAATGGCAGATTGCCTCATCCCTTCTGCAATTTTAGTGCACTCACATCTTTATATATTTATATGCAATCTAGATCCGAGGTAAGTCGATCTGATTATGGTCTGAAGAACAGACTTTGTCATTTACTTATTAAAATGCAAATGAGAGAGAAAATAAGACCAGAAATTGACTTCAAGGTGAGAGAGTTATTCCTGGCAAGAAATGCGTTTCTTATGATAATGCTTGCCATTAACCCCTTAACGCCCTTGTTGGGAGGGGGGGAATGCAGATTCTGTATTGGTTATTGCAGTGTTAAAGGCACATCGTATCTATCAATGTGCATGGCAGTGTAATCCTGGTCCATGTAGAATGCTTTGTACTTGTTGAGCATGTTCCTTTACTGTGCACTGAAAAGAGCTGTTAGCTCAAAATGGAATCTGAATTAACTACACATGCTCCCCAATAAAAGAGCCTGTCCTCTGCTTTTAGCTTCCAAAATGGGAAGGAATGATGGGGATATGCAGTGTTGAGGTGGACCCCCTACAGACCGCAAGAAGTCCATCAAAACCTTTCAGCCATGTGTTAACGTGGTCTGCATTTTCTGTGTATATATATTTATTCACACTATATATATTTATATAGAGAGAGAGATATTTTGGGACTGTGTCTTCCTTAGAAGTGAGAATTTCTCAGTTTGCCATAACACTTTGGTTTGTAAGAATCTGCTAATAAGGTTCGGAATTACACGGGGAAACTCTGGTCTATTTTAAGTAGGAAAAAAAAAAAAAAACTCCACATCATTTAATTTTCCCCATTTGTGACCGGTTTATTTTGAACTGATGTCTGTATTGATAGGAATGGCGCAGAATAGATTGTTTATTTTCTAATATGGAAAATTCCACATGGAGGTGTTTGGCTGATAATGGATATTACAGTGTAATAGAGTCTACAGCAGTGATGATTTATATCAAATGACTTTACCCAGAGTCTTTATGGTAGTTACTTCATCTACTTGTTGACATAGTATATAGATGTGTGTGTATTGCACTGCACAATGATCGGCTTTTCCCTCGGGGTGGTGGTGGGTGGGGTGGTGGTGGGGGAGACCCTGTCTAAATATGAAACATAAGGGTCATTAGACATAATTCAGCCTTGGCGGCAGAAAGAAGATTTCATATAGAGACCAATGGAAGGAACAGAAACTCTAAAAATAATGATCCAAAGAGTCTATTACTCCAATAGACTTCTTCTCCTTCTCCTTCTCCTTCTTCTTCCCCTTCTTCTTCTTCTTCTTCTTCCTCCTCTCCTTCTTCTTCTCCTCCTCCTTCTTCTTCTTCTTCCTCTTCTTCTTCTTCTTCTTCTTCTTCTTCTACTTCTTCTCCTTCTTCTTCTTCTCCTCCTCCTTCTTCTTCTTCCTCTTCTTCTTCTTCTTCCTCTTCTTCTTCTTCTTCTTCCTCTTCTTCTTCTTCTCCTCCTTCTTCTTCTTCTTCCTCATGTAACTTTTTTTTTGGTTCCCTCTTTTTTTTATCCTTTACTGTGCATTAGGTTATATTGCTATGAGAAATGCCTTATTCCTATAATAGAATAGAATGTAATATGACCTTTATGCTAAGTCTATATTTAATGGACAGAAATATAATCATTTACACATTGCCAGGGATATTTAATGGCAATTAGTGTTGAAAACTCTTAATGACTCTTCCTCTTGGGTGAGTCTCTAGGGTTAGATGACTAGGTCAATACCAGATTTCTGTTTGGATGTTTGCAATTAAATTGGTAATTGTCGGATTGGTGGGTTAACATAAACAAGGGATCGTTGTGATGACTAATTCGTCTTATGATCTTAAACAAATAAAGATTTGTTGTCTGAATTTAATTAATACATTAGGCTCTGAGGGTCTTGGTATAAACACTAATTAAAAACAGGTCAGGATTATCTTACAAAGACACCAAATGATGTTTTAACCATGAAATTGAATATCTATGAAAAAACACACTCGGCTGGATTCATTTTATTTTAAATCCTTATTTATTTAATTTTTCTAAATTTGGCATTGTAGCAGTTGTAGATCATGTGCAATAGTTATTGTTTCATTCTACATATATAAGGTGTAGAGAGTCACAGGGCTGCGATATAATAGAATTCTTCTACTTAGATGGCCATACGTAGGATCGAACTCATGGTTCTCCTGCTTCATTTAGCAAACTAGTGCACTTGTGCTCCGACAACACTGAAGACTCTAAATGTTTGAAACCAGCAAAAATATGCAAAAGACAGCTACATTTCCCCCCCTCTTCATATAAAATAACAGATTTATTTTTTTCTGTTTTAAGAGTTAACTTCTGGCCATTATTAAGACACCATGAGAATTATTAACTTTATCAAGCATGGGGAAGGGAGTTGCCTTCAGAAAATGCTAGAGGGCGCTAAAGAGCAGCATTTTTAAAAAAAATCTCTCCAATAAATAGTGTAAGGATCCTGTATCTGGTTCTTTACAACTGTACTAATAACACTGCAGACAAATAAGACAATTCAGCTAATAGACGTCTTGCAAGCCAGATTTTCTTTTTTATACTGTGCACTAATGATAATAAAATGCAACGTGTGCAGACGTCATTAGCATTCTTCTGTGAAGTCTAAAGGGTTAATCTCAGCATTGCAAATAGAGGCTTCATTGCCTGCTGTGTATTTCCATTTATCAGTTGAATACGAGAACCTGTTTATTATTTATTGCTGTAAGTTATGCTGATTGCCTGATTGGCCTGTTTACCGGTGGTGGGACTATAAAGGTGGGATCAATAGCAGCAGTGGAGAAGATTGGGTAAACACTGCAGAGACCGTTATCTGCAATGCCTTTCATTGTGTAGTGCAGAGGGAGAAACTGCCACCAGCTACATAATGAAATGTGCTCCTTCGATTGCGTTATCAAGTATGCGCTGCTTGCTGAATAGGCTGCCATCCCCAATGTGTTTAATCTCATCAGCAAGGCTGGTTTATCTCCTGACATTTGAGTTTTGCCCGTCCGATCCGCAGACTGGTACACTTGCTGTGAAGAAAACAAATATATATATATATATATTCCGAACCTAAGTGCAGGAAGTATCAACAAACAATGGTGCCATCCCTAGTTTTATCTGTTTTTGTTATACCACATTCCTTGTGGTGCGGAAAGAACGTTGGCTCCCACGATGCTTTTCTTCTGGTGTTGAGTAAACTCTAAACATTTACTCTTTGAGTCAGGTGACCTGGGTGCGGTTGTAAATCTTGCACCTCCTTATCTTGGCATTTTAATTGGTTTCTGTATAAAGCCAGCATTAAATTGGCTTTCCTGTTTAAAATGTAGATGAACAACCTTTTCTTAATAATATTCCTTTTTACTCACAAAATGGAAACCGGTCAAATTCTTTCACCCTCTGATTATATGTGAAATGTTGTTTTTCTCTATTTTCCTGAAATAATCTAGCTGTCTAATGAACTGTACTAGGATTCCGTATTACTCATGGCTTGGTATCCTTGAAGAATTCACATCTGGGAAGAAATGTTGAAAGTAAGACCAGTGTATGAGTATTCCTTGATGCATGATTATAGCTGGTAAATAAATTATTAGATATTCATCATTTAAATATTGTATTTGTTGATAAGTGTCACTTCGTTGGTGGACCTGAATTATCTCTGGCTTTTCCACTTTAAAGAGAGTCAAGGCTTTTCATTTCCATCTGCTAAAAGGCGTCCCTTTAATATTTTATTCAAAGAGCTGGTATCCTCGTTCCAAACCTTATCGTCTCTTTTACTGGCCAATTCCCAAATACACATCCATTATGAATGTACTTAAAGATTACCTACAGTTGTTTAACCTTTTAACTTGAAGGATAGCTCTGGAATTTCTCAAGAGCAAGTTGTGAAACATCCTTAAAAATGTGTCTGTTGCTTAGGAGCAAAAAAATTAAAACTTTTGATAAAGTGACCTGCACGCCAAATTGAAAATAGATTAAATTACTTACAATCATATTAATCATTAAAGTGAAGATGTGTAAAGCAAGTTCCAGTGCCATATGGTCATGTTACATTGAGAAGTCTCATAGTGATAATTAACATGAACACCTTCTTCCACGTACTATGGTAAGATTAAAATTATCATTGCCCTATAACAACATATGTCACCAATAAGTTAAAAAGGATAGGGAGAGATTAAAGGCTTTGAAACTCCCCTTTTAGCAATATGCAAATAAGGAACAAAGACTTCTGGGTATTTACCATGTTTCCATGGAAGCTTTTAGGAAAGCTATATCTTTAAAAAGACTTTTACAGCATTCCACGAGCTTAATGCAAAACCAGAGTGCCAACTACAGATAGGTTTCAGCTTTATTGAGCCATCATCTGTGTAGTGACTACAACAACATAGAAATCTAAACATTAACCAAGCAGAAAGGGTGTGCGTGTGTGTGTGTGTGTGTGTGGGGGGGTCCTTTTTTATGTTGACATAAAAAAATAACTGTAGGTAAAAATATGGCTCAGTGGGTAATTAACAATCATTACATGTATGTGAGATGATTAAACGTGAACTATCTGTTGTATTCAATTAGATCAACTGGACTTGAAGTTTAGTTCTTGAAGACGTTTCGCTAGTCATCCGACTGGCTTTCTCAATTCAGAATCCATTCTGAATTGAGAAAGCCAGTCGGATGACTAGCGAAACGTCTTCAAGAACTAAACTTCAAGTCCAGTTGATCTAATTGAATACAACAGATGTACCATGACCTGGATGAATGAGAACCTTCACAAGCATAAAAGTGAACTAGTTAGAGCTGTTGAAGAGGGGGAAATTAGACCATATAGTACAGCTCAAAGAGTTTTTTTAATGATATTGTCCACTCCATTATCAGTAAAAAAAAAAAAGGGATCAACAGAAGATAAAATGTTCAATGTACAGTTAGTAGAGTTGTGATGGTAGGTCCTCAATGTGTAGTAGGCTATTGTTCTGTTTTTAATTGCATCAGTAGGACAAATATCTAAAATGCACCAAAGCAGTAAAATGAACATTCATAAACATGATAGGCTTAGTTTCCTTTTTATTGGGTACAGTATGCTACTTCGTTCATTTATTTCAGAATGAGAGCATTTATCTCACCTATAGTCAAATGATACTTTTGTCCTTTTGTGGAAATGAGGGCTGTGTGGTCAAGATTAGTTTTCATGAAAAAAGTTATTTGTTAATTATGCACTATAAATGCTCCAAGGAGTTATGAGTTTTAGCTATCCCTGCAATTTACAGTTCCATCGAACCAAGAAGATTATTTTGACTCACGCTTCAAGTTGGTGAATTATTGGACGAGACTTCTGTCAAGAAACATCATGAATTAATCATTGTGCCCACAACTTGTACTGTTGAGGTATTTCATGTCACAGATAAACCTATAAATAATTTTCATAGAATTTTAAGTAAAGAAATTCCCTCCAAAAAAGGCTTATAATATAATGTTTACTCTACATATTTTTTACTTTAAATAACAGACAAAGAAATCAGTGTTATACGTACAAGCCCACTTCCAAGCACTAAAAGGGACCCTTTAGTATTTTCTAACAGATATCATATGGTTCCCTTCATGGCAAAGCATGCTCAGGATCTAACATGCAGTAATTCATGGCTCTACGGGTATAGAGTACACAAAGACGCTAGTATTTTCTTGGCATTTGTTGAATGGATATCGTTCTTTATCCCTAAGGCTTTTGTTCTGTGAGGGAATGTAAATAAAATTAGTGGCAGATGGATGCATTTGAAGCCAATGCACCGTTGCCTCAACAATTATTTACGCGGGGTTTGCTTGCAGTTCAAATATAAAGTGGTGGAGGAGGAGGGATAGGGTTCAGAAAACGTGTAGGGTAGAACATGTTTATTTAGGTCAAGTATCCCAGGGTTTATTTGAGATACTAGTACAATGTTTTCATGGAATACAACCATAAAGTCCTAACTTGTCAAGAGAGGATGCATGAGAAGGAATTCTTATAAAAAAAAAGAAAACAATTTCCCTTTGCTCATTGAAACCCTAGTGAAGGAAGATGTGTGTGTAATGAGAGCAAATACATTTCTTTATATAGGAGTTAAGGGCACTCATGTTTATACTATGTTACTATGTAACTGTTATACAGACATTATGGGTAGGGTAGTATAAAGGTTGGACTAGATGAGGAGGTATGTCTTTATACAACCTCCAATACTATGTGTACTATGTAACTGTTATATAGACAATATGGGTAGGGTATAAAGGTTGGACTAGATGGAGGTATGTCTTTATACAACCCCGACACTATGTTACTATGTAACTGTTATACAGACATTATGGGTAGGGTATAAAGGTGGACTAGATGGAGGTATGTCTTTTATCAACCTCCGACACTATGTTACTATGTAACTGTTATACAGACATTATGGGTAGGGTATAAAGGTTGGACTAGATGGATGTATGTCTATAACAACATCCAATACTATGTTACTATGTAATGTTATACAGACATATTGGTAGGGTATAAAGGTTGGACTAGATGGATGATGTCTTTATACAAATCCAATACTATGTTACTATGTAACTGTTAGACAGACATTATGGGTAGGGTATAAAGGTTGGACTAGATGGACGTATGTCTTTATACAACCTCCAATATTATGTTATTATGTAACTGTTAGACAGACATTATGGGTAAGGTATAAAGGTTGGACTAGATGGACATATTTCTTTATTCAACCTCTAATACTATGTTACTATGTAACTGTTATACAGACATTATGGGTAGGGTATAAAGGTTGGACTAGATGGATGTATGTCTTTATACAACATCCAATACTATGTTACTATGTAACTGTTATACAGACATTATTGGTAGGGTATAAAGGTTGGACTAGATGGATGTATGTCTTTATACAACATCCAATACTAGTTACTATGTAACTGTTAGACAGACATTATGGGTAGGGTATAAAGGTTGGACTAGATGGACGTATGTCTTTATACAACCTCCAATATTATGTTATTATGTAACTGTTAGACAGACATTATGGGTAAGGTATAAAGGTTGGACTAGATGGACATATTTCTTTATTCAACCTCTAATACTATGTTACTATGTAACTGTTATACAGACATTATGGGTAGGGTATAAAGGTTGGACTAGATGGACATATGTCTTTATACAACCTCCAATACTATGTTACTATGTAACTGTTATACAGACATTATGGGTAGGATATAAAGGTTGGAATAGATGGACGTATGTCTTTATACAACCTCCAATACTATGTTACTATGTAACTGTTATACAGACATTATGGGTAGGATATAAAGGTTGGAATAGATGGACGTATGTCTTTATACAACCTCCAATACTATGTAACTATGTAATTGTTAGACAGACATATGGGAAAGGTAAAACATTGGACTAGATGGACATATGTCTTTGTTCAATCTCCAATACTATGTTAGTATGTAACTGTTAGACAGACATTATGGGTAGGGTATAAAGGTTGGACTAGATGGACGTATGTCTTTATACAACCTCCAATACTATGTTAGTATGTAACTGTTAGACAGACATTATGGGTAGGGTATACAATTTGGAATAGGTGGAAGTATGTCTTTATACAACCTCCAATACTATCAAGGAGATTCAATAAAAGTTCCATCGTTAAAAATCATGCTAATTTTGCCCCAACCAATCAGATCTTATTTAACATTTGAAAGCTAACATTTGATTGGTTGGGACAAAATTAGCACAATTTGTAACTATAAGAAATCTTTATTGAATAACCCTGTATGTTAATATGTAACTGTATGACAGACATTATAATTAGGATATAAAGGTTAAACCAGAAGGACCTTTATTTAACCCCCACTACTATCTTACAATTTATATTACTAAATTACAAATTATGCTAGGTTATTTAATGGTTCCTACATCAAAGGTGACATTTTTGCTGGACATTTTCTTTGATAAAAGAAAACATATACATACTGTAATTGTTCTTAAGTAATAAGTAAATTAGTAATATTAGTAATATTAGTATATTAGTATATAAAACATATATTCTATATAATTATATTCTATTTATGGAGATTAGCAAGTCTAATTTACACAGGTAATAATGCACCCTCTGGTATATAAATAGAAGGGTAAACATTTTACATTGTAGAATCTCACTCAGATTAAAAAAAAAATACTTGGCCTGTGGTGATTTGCTTTTATGGGGTCTGGAACTCAATAACGTTTACAAAAGGGGATGCATTGATTAGCGTAACAGAAATATAGCCCACCTTCCATCTTCTTGCCACTATGCCTATATGATTAAAAAGCAGTTGGATGAATTAAAGATGGTCCATCTCCCAAAGAACATTGTCTGGAAATAAATGTAAAATAATAAGGGATAGTCAGCTTCCTTTTAAACCCTTTAGGTGATGGAAAATAAGTGTTAATGGTTTTATGCAGAAGCTTTAGGCTTTTTGTGAATTAGTGAGTCACTATCCAAGAGATTCTATGTATTTACTGCGTCGTTTATAAAGATTTAAATTGCTTTCACTGCCTGGGAAGAAGAGATAGGCTCTTGTTGACATTTTCGTTGGTCATAGACTTAATTTTATTCCTTGCTTAACAGATAAAAAACCGAGGAGGATTTGAACTGTTTGCACATTAATGGTGAGGGTGATCAACTGGAATGAGATTGGATATGAGCTACTTAGAGATAAAGCGGTCATCCTGGCTATAGATAGTGCGGTGATAACAGAGGAATTTAAATCCTGGTGAACAGAAGAGTCCAGTGATTATTGCTAAGGAGATTACAACACCATTTTGGAGCTAAAGCTTCTTGTTTTTGCATTAAAAATAATGTTTTCTGTAGCAATTGCATGGCACATCATGAGAACAACAGAGAATTCAATAGGACTCTTCCAGTTATAGGGTTAATGTTGAGGAGTTTTTTTTTTTACCTTAAAGGGAAAATACTGGCAGAAAGACAATTTGGCAATGACAGGTCTTCTATAGTCAACATCCACAAATATTGTAGATGGAAATTGAGCCTCAGTAAAAAAAATACAATGATTATCCTGAAAATAATATCTTATAAAATGGTTCTTATTTTTAGTATTAGTGTCACTGCTGAAATATGTGATTATAACAAAAAAAATTACCCAAGCTCCTCGCTCATGGATGCACCTCCCGTGAGCTGAAACCTTATTTGGCACAATCCCATAGACTTGCATTGGGCTTGCCACCAGTAAAGGGCCATGGGAAAACGGGAAGAAAGGAAGCATTGGAATGGTCTAAAGGTATTTAAAAATGAAAATATATCGCAGATAAGGTCCTAATTACCTAGGGAATCATCAGATCATTTATTATTAGACTTTCATTCCCTAAAGGTTCTTGGACTGCCCTTAATAACTGCACAAAAAAATGTAAATTATGAATTTGCTCTTTTGATGGCACTTCATAAGGCTGCTGGCTCTTGAACTCTGACAATCTCCACAAAATTGCCCAAAATACACAGACATTCCACCACCTCAACTGGACAGGTCCTGGCCAGAACATTTTGTTATAAGGCTTGAAATTCAGACAGTTTTTCAGCCAAAAAAGTGCCCTAAAAAAATCTTAGATTTCCCTGCCAAAGTATGCCAATTAAGTAGAGATATGGTTATATGCAGTTTACATATCCCCTAAACCCATCAACAGTTGAGTCTGCAGCCAAAGTGGACCAGATGATAACATGCACTGTAAGCGGTTTGCCCTGTACTCTGCGCAAAACAATGTGGCCACCCACAGAACATGCACGGACATGCGTTTCTCAACCCCTTTCAGATCAAAACGTGTCCCCTAAGCGTTGAAAAATGTGCTTGCCCCTAGGTGTTAGTCAATTATTCAAATAAGGGATTTGCCAGTAATTTATGGGACTCAACGTCTATTGGTTTTAAAATGTCTCATCTGTGCATTTAAACCAATCAGCAGTTAGAATTCAGTCAGGGAAGCCATTTTTTTTGGTTCATTTGGACGATTAGGACAAGTAGCCATATTGGTAATATCCAAGCACATACATTGTCACTTTTTCCGACCAGAGATAATCCTATAATCCTATAATTGCTCAGATGAAAAGATACAGAGACAGGGAAAATCCAATAGGAAATAACGGAGATGAAACAGCTTTTTAAGGAAAATGTGTAAAAAGGCTTTTAAATAAGGTTGATTTTTGTTGTTAATGCTTATGTTGTTTTGATTGTTGTTTGATGTTTAGATAGCAACATGACATGAAATAAAACATTTACATTCAGTCACTTTCAAAATAACAAGAAAGATTTTTCCAGGATTCAGACGAGGCACACGTGAGTTTTCCATCTTTGTATGGTGTTACTTTTTGGCCTGATGTGTCAGATCAAAGAAATGTTAAATACTTCAGTTTCCTAAACTATGCTTACTAAATAAAAACACCACCAATGAGCAACCTTTACCTATGGTCCTGTCCAGCACGTTTGGCCTTCTTAACTTTATTTATATTTCTTCAGTAGTGATGTAACCCACCCACAAGTGATGTCATAGCTTGTTCCATTGCATATTTTTTCCTCCAGTCCATTCAATTATTCCACACTAACATCAGCCATCTGCCCAAATATAATGCATTAAAATGATTTTCCAATGTTTACCTTCTGTTTTTTTATAATATTGCAAAATAAAGAGATTTCCCAAAATGTTGGATATCTCCCATACCTTCAATGCATCATACTTAAATGTATCATTTAAAACCCATATTACATGACAGGCTACATGAGCCTTCACATGCATCGTGGGTTAGCAGAATGGATGGTATATATCAAGGCATTCTATAACACACTGTCCATATGTGGGATTGACCCCGAGGAATATTTATTGTTCTGGTGAAAACAATGTACAAATGATAATTGACTCCCCAATAAAGATCATTGTAGACATATTCAGGGTATTCAATAAAAGTTCTTATCGTTTAAATGGTGTAATTTTACCCAACCAATCAGATGTTAGCTTTCAAAATGTTAAATAAGATCTGATTGGTTGGGGCACAAATTAGCACCATTTTAAACGATAAGAACTTTTATTGAATAACCCTGATTATTTTTGATCAGATTTCAGCAGAATCGACCATGGCATACCTCAAATGTATTGGTATAAAACAAGACATCATCAACGTATGTAGCCACTGATTCCTTGAGAGTTCCGATCATGCATTTGGAGGTTCCATTTTGAGTGATCAAATCTGAATAAAAATCAGTTTGTGTGTGGCCAGCTTGACTGGAAGGGGAAGCTGGGAAATCAAATCAACGGACACAAATACAAGAGTATTAGCACATTAGTTACAACCACTGAATCTACTGAAGACAGATTTACGGGCGCCTAGGGACCACGCCAAAGATCGATTTGCAAATCTCTATTAATGCGGGAGCCAAACTCCAATGCCCTTTTAATCTTGTATGTTCATTTTGTGAGCAGGTTAATTAAACGTCCACACATATCTTCACGCAGATTTCGCACTTCTCCAATCATTTCTCACTTTCTCTGATTCTTTGAACTTCTCCCGCCTTCTCCACGTATCAATCTTCTGCCTGTTGTGTGATTGACGTCCATTGAACATCTGTCACCTGCCATTCTTGGCAATCCATTGCCTTTGTCTCGTGATTTACGATTTCTTTAATGGATCCGACAGTAACCCGTGTGAACGAGCTATCAGTGATGATTATGCGTTGACTCATCGTGACGTTTTGTATTTCCTCCCAGTATGAAAATTCATCTAAACACTTTTAATTACACCGAGGTCAGTCGCATTTCTTTAATGAGATTTTTTCATTCCTTTCGAAAGACATAAACGTCCAATTAGAAAAATGTACATGACCCGGAATCTGTCCCAGACGTGACATTTCCGACGTTTTACACTTTTTTTTCGTTGTTAAAATCTATTGAAGCGAATCATCCTAATTTGTACTACAATATTTTCAGACATTTAACAAACGCGCGAGGACTGTTAATTTTTTTATTATAATTATTATATTCATGTTTTCACCTTGCCCTGTCCCCAAATTTCATCCTTTTGTATTTGAATGTTAGTATTCCCCAAAAACTGCGCAAAAACTACAATTAATTACAGAACTGGCGGGTCACAAATAAATTAATATTTTAGTCACTCAAAACTTTTCAATATATTATCATCAGTCTATCTGTCTATTATCAGTCTGTCTATCTATCTGTCGTCTGGTCTATCTATTATCTATCTATCTATTATCTATCTATCATCTATCATCTGCTGTTGTCTGTCTGTCGTCTATCTACCTATCTATTATCTATCTATCTATCATCTATTCTATCGATCTATCTATCTAAATATCATCTTATCTATCTATCATCTATTATCTATCTATCTATCTAAATCAATTCATCTATTCTATCTATCTATCATCTATCTATTCTATTGCTATCTATCTCTACTTACCTGTCTGTTTGTATGTCTATCTATATCTATCTAAATCTATCTATCTATCTATCTATCTATCTATCTATCTATACTACTATCATCTATCTATCTATCTATCTGTCTATCGCTATCTGTCTATATGTCTATCTCGTCTATCAGTCTATCTATCTATCTATTTGTCTGTTGTCTATCTATCTATCTATCGTCTGTATGTGTTGTCTGTCTATCTATCTTTATCTATAATCTATCTATCTATCTATCTATTTCTATCTTTCTATCTATCTATCTATCTGTGGCTATTTGCTTTCTATCAAAACAAACAACATTTTAATTGTCTTTTCAATGGAGGACCATATTTGTGTTTAAAGCGGGTAAACACAAGCAGAAAAATCTTTGGACGGACAATGGTGATAGGAGGATGTCAGTAAATACCATCAATCATGCCGACCACTCGCTAGCATCAAACTGACAAAAAAAATCACCCTAACATAGAACATAGTAATTGAGGTTGAATAAAGCTATGCTCCATCTAGTCCAACCTTTATACCCTACCCAAATGTCTGTATAAAACAGTTAACACAGAACCTAGTATTGGAGGTTGTATAAAGACATATGTCCATCTAGTCCATCTATATACCCTACCTATAATGTCTGTATAACAGTTACATAGTAACATAGTATTGGAGGTGTATAAAGACATATGTCCATCTAGTCCAACCTTTATACCTACCAATAATGTCTGTCTAAGTTGCATAGTAACAAGTATGGAGGTTGTATTAAGACATATGTCCATCTAGCCCAACCTTTATTCCCTACCCATAATGTCTGTCTAACAGTTACATAGTAACATAGTATTGGAGTTTTGTATAAAGACATACATCATCTAGTCCAACCTTTATACCTTACCCATAATGTCGTATAACAGTAACATAGTAACATAGTATTTGGAGGTTGAATAAAGACATACAATCCATCTAGTCCAACCTTTATACTCTACCATAATGTCTGTATAACAGTTACATAGTAACATAGTATTGGAGGTTATATAAAGACATACGTCCATCTAGTCCAACCTTTATACCCTACCCATAATGTCTGTTATAACAGTTACATGTAACATAGTATTGGAGGTTGTATAAAGACATCCACCATCGTCCAACCTTTATACCCTACCCATAATGTCTGTATAACAGTTACATAGTAACATAGTATTGGAGGTTGTATAAAGACATCCATCCATCTAGTCCAACCTTTATACCCTACCATAATGTTTGTATAACAGTTACATAGTAACATAGTATTGGAGGTTGTATAAAGACATCTCATCCATCTAGTCCAACCTTTATACCCTACCCATAATGTCTGTAAACAGTACATAGTAACATAGTATTGGAGGTTGTAAAAAGACATACATCCATCTAGTCCAACCTTTATACCCTACCCATAATGTCTGGATAACAGTTACATAGTAACATAGTATGAGGGGTTGTATAAAGACATACATCCATCTAGTCCAACCTTCATACCCTACCCATAATGTCTGTATAAACAGTTACATAGTAACATAGTTTGGAGGTTGTATAAAGACATACGTCCATCTAGTCCAACCTTTATACCCTACCCATAAAGTCTGTATAACAGTTACATAGTAACATAGTTGGAGGTTGTATAAAGACATACATCCATCTAGTCCAACCTTATACCCTACCCATAATCTGTTTATAACAGTTACATAGTAACATAGTATTGGAGGGTGTATAAGACATAGTCCATCTAGTCCAACCTTATACCCCTACCCATAATGTCTGTATAACAGTTACATAGAACATGTATTGGAGGTGTATAAGATACATCCATATAGTAACCTTTACCTACCTAATGTTGTATAACATAATAGTAACATAGATTGGAGGTTTATAAAGACATACATCCATCTAGTCCAACCTTCATACCCTACCTTCCTTTCTGTCTTACTGTCTTAAAATAAGGGATCTTAACTCTTGTAATACATTAAAAAGGTAAGTGATGTAGATATGAGGAACATGTTTCTTTTCTACTGGCAGTTTATAGATAAGAAAACACAACTTCTCCTTTTCAGGAAAATCAGTGCTCCCGGAGAACAGAGAAGTATCTCTCTTGAAAGCTTATCACGAAGAAAATGAACTGATGTACTTAATAATATACTCTTCAAGAATAATACTACTACAAAATGTTTTGGTTTTTTTTTTTAAATAATGTTGGCTATACACTGACCTGAAGTTACGCCGATTGATCTTTCGATCTGACATGACTGACAAATCGCAGTTATGTTGGTGGACCGATTTCCAATTCCATCCTATACTCCTGTAACGTGAGTCAGAAAATGATCAGGTGGGATGTTTTCAGATGGTTGGGAATGCTGGAGGGTAAGATCTCAGTGTATGGCCATATTTGAAGTAGAGATGGACCCCATACCCAAACCCAGTTACAAGCGGAATTCACAAGATATGCTGGAATTAGCTTGCAGATTTCGGACTCTTTCGGAACCATGAAACTGTTTCGATAATTATCGAACAATCAAATTTACTAAGTTAAAAATGATCAATTTAAAAAAATTTGTATCACTGTACACTGGTTTGACATATCATTATGTCAAACAGTGTATGGCTAGCTTTAAGGGAAGGTCAACTAAATGAAGGAGCTTGATACACAAGTTTCGAGGGAAAAAGTGCCCCCTTCCCCCGAAACATTGTGTGCGACCCTCAATGTATGCGTTTTGATTTATCAGGGAGATTCAATAAAAGTTCTATTGTTAAAATGGTGCTAATTTTGTCCCAACCAATCAGATCTATTTAACTTTTGAAAGCTAACATCTGATTGGTTGGGGCAAAATTAGCACCCTTAACGATAAGAACTTTTATGAAAACCCGTATATATTCTCTGAGGTAGAATACCTGAGGAATCTGCATTCTAAAGGTTAGATAAGGGTGCATTGAAATTATCTATTGAAGTGCAGGAACTTGACTATGTAGACAGATGAAGTTATTTGTGGGTATTTACATAGAGGAGCTTGCATGAGGAGATGATCGCTTTAAACCAGAAAATAAAATGGGATGCACAGTAATCTTGTGGGTGCATTGTTCATCCAATGTGCATTACAGAGAGGGACACATGGAATCCCCTTAGTAAACAAAGAAAGGACTAGGTTTAGAAGAAGGGACATTTCTGGGTTCAGAAAGGGTTTTACAGGAGAGAGGTAAAATTGTGCGTGGTAATTGTCAATTGTTAGTCTAGAGATACTGGGCACATTCCTCAATTAAAGATATTCCAATGATGGCATACATATAGTTCTTGTTTATCGGGAGTAGCGGAGTCTATGAGATTGTGTAGATGTACTTTCAGATCTTTGACAATTGGATCAATCCTGCTGAGCCAGCCCTAGGTTAATTGCCTATACAGCATTTCACAACATGTGTTGCTGTTGTTAAGCCGATTTTGCCATCATTACAATTAGTGTCAGAAAGTGGAATAGGTGACCATTTAATGCACAGTCAGGTGGAATATAGACACAGGGCCTTATAAATGAGTTAAGGATCAGAAAATCAATGCAAAGTAATAAGACATTTGCCATTGCCCTGGAGTATTTCTTTTCAGCATATCTATATAAAAATTGAAGCCCAGGGGGGGAAGGGATGTGAAGAGGAGAGGAAGAAGAACAACGCGGGAAAGGGGGCGGAGACCAGCGGAGACAGAAGGAGGAACGAGAGAAGGAGGATCTAGGATAAGAAGCGAGAAGCGGGACAGCAGTCGTGCGAGCTCAGCAGACCAGCGCGCAGCGAGCGAGCGAGGCAGCGAGCGAGGACGGAGGCGAGCGAGAGCGAGCAAGAGCGAGCGAGCGAGCGAGAGAGCGAGCGAGGCCGAGCAGAGCACGAGCGAGCGAGCAGCACGCGAGGGAGCAAACGAGAGCGGCAGCAGCGAGCGAGCAGCGCAGCGAGCGAGCGAGCGCGAGCGAGAGAGCGAGCGAGAGCGAGCGAGCGAGCGAGCGAGCAGCGAGCGGAGCGAGCGAGCGATCAGAGCGATGCAGCGATGTATATCGAAGCTAGCGAAGCGAGCTGATGGGGCGAGGGATGCGAGCAGTCGAGCGAGCGAGCTACTACTATCTGAGGCAGAGAGCGAGGAGTCGAGCGGGGCGAGCTAGGAGCGAGCTGAGCGGAGCGAGCGAGCGAGCGAGCTGCGACGGAGAGCGAGCAGCGGCGAGCGAGCGATCGAGCGCAAGCGAGAGCGAGCCAGCGAGCGGCGAGCGAGCGCGCGCGGCGACGAGCTAGCGAGCGACGCGATCTAGCAGCGAGCAGCGATGCTAGCGAGCTTCGATCTGATGGTCGTCATGAGTCTAGTTTCGATCATGTCTATCTAGTGCATGCAGGGTGCGGATCGATGCAGCGAGCGAGTCGAGCAGGCGAGCAGCGAGCGAGCGAGCGAGCGAGAGATGCGAGCTAAGCTATGAGCGAAGCACGAGGCGAGAGCGATCGAGCGAGAGAGCAGCGAGCGAGCAGCGCAGCGAGCGAGCGCTCGATCTATCGATCTGCGATGTCTGCATCTAGCTATCTAGCGATGCGCGACGAGATCTGAGCGAGCGCAGCTAGCATTATGACTAGCATCTACTAGCTATCTATCTATCTATCTATCTATCATATCTATTATCGTTACTTTTCGTTCTTGATTATGTAGAATGATCTCCAAAGGGTTGAGGGATCAATTATCCCAAAACAGAAAGTAACAAAGGGAATGTGCTATATAGAATGGACATGTAATGTTACTGTGATGTGGATATAGCTACACAACTTTATCATCAACTTAACATGCAACAATATAGGGATAGAGAAGAGAAAATTACGTGTTAGTCTTATTTCCCTTGGTGTATCATTAAATCCTCTCACCGCCATAAATAGATGTGAATGTATATTTACAAAATGGAGAACAATATGACTTTGGGTTCTTATAAAGATATTTTAAAGTATTGATGGTACATGTATCTAGACTAAAATTATTTCCACCGAGACATTCTTTCAAGGGACAAGGAAATTGCTTAGAAATCCCCTTTCCAATAATGGTTGAGGCAGACGCGATACAAACCTTTATGCACAGTGCATGTAAATTGTACAGTATACACTTTAATGTGAATTCTAATTATGGTGTATCTATTCATGGGGTCAGGTACTTCACGGTGCTTGTGTGTGTGTGGGTTTGTTGGTGTTTGAGATGTTTGAGAGCGTTTTGTGTGGACAGTTTGCCATTGCATTGAATTGAAAAAGCATTTTACCTTCTTTTAAAAGAAATTTCCATTTTGTCAATATTAACAAAAGTATATAATTTTTTTTGTATTATTATTATTATTGTTATTTTGTTGTTATTATTATTATTTATTACTGTAATTTCATTCCTGCTAAGGATAAATTAGTACAGGTTTGGTATTGAGTACAGTGGCTTATAGGCACGGTTGTTTAAAACCATATGTTATCTAACAGATAACATATTGCATGATGGTTTTTGTACCATAACATAAAAACAAACCAAAAACAGTTATAGTCTGGGGACTAATTCTGTAGAAAAAAAAGTTATTTAGAGACTCCCTTCTCAATTATGCAAATAAGCCAACATGATTTTGGGTAATTTTGATGTTTCCATGGTAGCCCTTTTAGGAAATGCTGTATTTTGTAAAAGGCTCTAATAGCAATTCCAAGAGCTAAATGCAAAAACCAGAGAGCCAGTTAGAGATGAGGTTTTGGTTTTATCAAGCCTTATCAGTGCTATGTAGTCATGCACTAATTATTCAATGGAGCCAAATTTTGCAAATAAACATGCTTTATTTAATGGCTGATAGCCTAATTAAAACTGTTCAAATTGTGCTTGAAAATGACTCAAAGAACATGTACTGTACTTACTGTACTATACAGTTCCATGTTTGGGGAAAGCAGTTTCTACCCCTATATATAAATAATAAAAATTCACCTCTGTAAACTGCAAAGTTCCGCCAAATTGTGAAATTGTGAAGCTTGAAGTTTGTCATAAGTCAACCTCCTGGTGAAAGTCTCTTGACCATACCGTCTGATACATTTCCCTATGAGGAAAACACTATATTATATCCATCACAGTATGTTGGGTTGCCAGAAATCAACTGAATAATTAGGTTACTGACATAAAAAAAAAATGAAATAATTAGAATTTGCATTTTTCCTTCTTCTTGTTTTGTTTAGCTTTCAAAACATTTCAATTCATTTTTTTTTTTTAAACTTGTTATTTATTTAACGGTGATCACTCAAATCATATCATTTTTCTCCCCTAAACTCTTACATAATACGAAGATCCATGACAGCCGGTGTGTGTGGCCGGAGATATTAGGAATTTAATGAGGGCGGGATGCAGGGACGTGTGCCAGGATGCTTAAAAAAAACAAACTTCAGTGCGTGGACAGTGTAGGTGGTGTTTGTACTTTGCTGTTGCTGTGTCTGTTTTAATGGGTGAATTCAGGAATTTTCCAAAAATAAAAAATAATAAAAAATAAAGGCCCCTTTCATAATTCTTGGAAGCACTAGTGATTGGTTAGTAAAACTTTTATAAACTAAACCTCCTTAAAATAAAACAGGGGTGAATGGGGAATTAAAGGTGAATTGTGTCCATCCGGTGGCTTTTGTGTGCTTAAAATCCATCTTGGCCTTTATCTGTATAGAATTTGTATATCTCTCTGGATCTCCCTCCATGATCCTAATATATTCTGATACTGTAGGTTTGTTTTGAATAAGGATAATTAAACTTTGCATGTATAGATTTCAGTTGCAGCCATTCCATTTGTATGTAATAGAGATGGACGAAAATTCCTAAATCGTTTCACTTCCGAATTTTCGGACTTCTGAAAAAAATCCAAAAGCAAAAAAAACCAGAAAACTTTGATTAAATTACAGGGATAAATATAACAGTAACTTACTGTAAGTAACAATCTGGGACTGGGAAATGGTTGGGGACACCAAACAAATAGAACAAACGTGGAAATAATCCATTCTATCATTATTCCGTTAGCACAACAAGGGTTCCCAAATGTGGTAAACCTCCCATCACCTCCTATACACAGAATTGAGGGTCCACAAAACCTGTATTTTCCCATATATACATAGAATTCATTAGCAAATTATCTAAACCTCCGTATATGGAATCGGAGCGTTCACAAGCGTTTCTTAATAAATTATATAAATTTTCGAAAATCAGATCCTGAATTAAAAAATATATACTTTTGATGGGAGGCACACTCGAGCAAATACTTCAGTATAACTCCCGAAACGTGTGTACTTGGTTTCAGCACTTGAGTAAATAAGTATTGAAGTATTGCTCGAGTGTTCCTCTCTTCAAAAGTATCATATGCACCATACCTGATTTGGCGCGCAGACATAGGGGGTGCACTCATAACCTACCTGTCGGACTCCACAAACTTGGCCTCAATCCCTGAGTTTAAAAAATCCTTGAATGTCGATAATTATAGGGAAAGGTTCCAGGAAGTCTGAAAAAATCTAAACCAGGTTTCCAGTTTGATTCCATCTCTAGTAAGTACAGTAGTTTACAACCCCTTACAAGTGTATAAGAAAACTTTCTAAGCACCAAACCGCAATTGTAATCCATTGTAGAACTCTATCAGGGTTATTAATAAAAGTTCTTACGTTAAAATATTGCCCCAACCAATTAGATGGTTAGCTTTCAATGTTAAAAGGGTATATCCACTCGTTTCAAGTTTTGGTAATCCAGTTCTATTGAAGAACGGGAGGTAAAGGAGCTGTGCCTTACCTACGTTCTTCAATAGAACACACAGGAGACTGGTGACAAGCTAAGAAAACTTCCCACTCGCTCGCTCCCCGGCGCGTAGTCTGACAGGTCCCGACGGACTTGTCTTCTATGCGCATGCACGATCTATGCGCATAGAAGACAAGGTCCGTCGGGACCTGTTCAGAACTAAGCGCCTGGGGAGCGAGCGAGCGGGTAAGTTTCTTACCTTCTCTCCTGGCTCCTGTGTTCTATTGAAGACGGAAGGTAAGGCACAGCTCCTTTACCTCCCGTTCTTCAATAGAAACTGGATACCAAATCTTCAAAATACGAGTGGAGATACCCTTTAAATAAGATTGGTTGGGGCAAAATTAGCACTGTTTTTAACTATAAGAACTTTTATTGAATCTCCCTGTTTGCTTCTCTGTATTCTATACTCCTCCTCTCCCATTATCTCACAGACTCCCCCGATAATTACACCATCTATGTTTGGAAACCATTCCCCTTGTCTGACACAACTATTAGCTTTGTTTGTCTAAAACATTTCATCTATATTTATAACAAAGAAGCATTTGTTCTTCCATATTAAGTCACTTAATACTTCACCCCCAGAACCAATATACTGTAAGTTCTTTTGTGCGATGGATGTGGAAACAGTTAATGTCCACTCAAACAACAACAGGGACAAACCATTATAACAGAGACTACTGTTATTTACCTTATATAATTGCGGACACATTGAAGACCTTCCTTGGCCCATATTACTAAATTAGACCATATAGTACAGCTCAAAGAGTTTTTTTAATGATATTGTCCACTCCATTATCAGTAAAAAAAAAAAAGGGATCAACAGAAGATAAAATGTTCAATGTACAGTAGAGTTGTGACTGGTATGGTCCTCAATGTGTAGTAGGCTATTGTTCTGTTTTTAATTGCATCAGTAGGACAAATATCTAAAATGCACTCAAAGCAGTAAAATGAACATTCATAAACATGATAGGCTTAGTTTCCTTTTTATTGGTTACAGTATGCTACTTCGTTCATTTATTTCAGAATGAGAGCATTTTATCTCACCTATAGTCAAATGATACTTTTGTCCTTTTGTGGAAATGAGGGCTGTGTGGTCAAGATTAGTTTTCATGAAAAAAGTTATTTGTTAATTATGCACTATAAATGCTCCAAGGAGTTGATGAGTTTTAGCTATCTCTGCAATTTACAGTTCCATCGAACCAAGAAGATTATTTTGACTCACGCTTCAAGTTGGTGAATTCATTGGACGAGCCTTCTGTCAAGAAACATAATGAATTAATCATTGTGCCCACAACTTGTTACTGTTGAGGTATTTCATGTCACAGATAAACCTATAAATAATTTTTATTAGAATTTTAAGTAAAGAAATTCCCTCCAAAAAAGGCTTATAATATAATGTTTACTCTACATATTTTTTACTTTATAATAACAGACAAAGAACTTCAGTGTTATACGTACAAGACCCACTTCCAAGCACTAAAAGGGACCCTTTAGTATTTTCTAACAGATATCATATGGTTCCCTTCATGGCAAAGCATGCTCAGGATCTAACATGCAGTAATTCATGGCTCTACTGGGTATAGAGTACACAAAGACGCTAGTATTTTTCTTGGCATTTGTTGAATGGATATCGTTCTTTAATCCCTAAGGCTTTTGTTCTGTGAGGGAATGTAAATAAAATTAGTGGCAGATTGGATGCATTTGAAGCCAATGCACCGTTGCCTTAACAATTATTTACGCTGGGTTTGCTATGCAGTTCAAAATATAAAGTGGTGGAGGAGGAGGGATAGGGTTCAGAAAACGTGTAGGTAGAACATGTTTATTTATGGTCAAGGTATCCCAGGGTTTATTTTGAGATACTAGTACAATGTTTTCATGGAATACAACCATAAAGTCCTAACTTGTCAAGAGAGGATGCATGAGAAGGCACTCATGTTTATACTATGTTACTATGTAACTGTTATACAGACATTATGGGTAGGGTATAAAGGTTGGACTAGATGGAGGTATGTCTTTATACAACCTCCGACACTATGTTACTATGTAACTGTTATACAGACATTATGGGTAGGGTATAAAGGTTGGACTAGATGGATGTATGTCTTTATACAACATCCAATACTATGTTACTATGTAACAGTTATACAGACATTATGGGTAGGGTATAAAGGTTGGACTAGATGGACGTATGTCTTTATACAACCTCCAATACTATGTTACTATGTAACTGTTATAAAGACATTATGGGTAGGCTATAAAGGTTGGACTAGATGGACGTATGTCTTTATGTAACCTCCAATACTATGTTATTATGTAACTGTTATACAGACATTATGGGTAGGGTATAAAGGTTGGATCTGTATGGAGGTATGTCTTTATACAACACTCCATACCTATGTTACTATGTAACTGTTATACAACATTATGGGTAGGTATAAAGGTTGGACTAGATGGATGTATGTCTTTATACAACTCCAATACTATGTTACTTGTAACGTTATACAGACATTATGGGTAGGGATAAAGGTTGGACTAGATGGACGTATGTCTTTATCAACCTCCAATCCTATGTTACTATGTAACTGTTATAAAGACTTATGGGTGGGTATAAAGGTTGGCTAGATGGGTATGTCTTTATAACTCCATACTATGTTATTATGTAACTGTTATACAGACATTTATGGTAGGGTATAAAGGTTGGACTAGATGGATGTATGTCTTTTACACCCTCACAATACTATGTTACTATGTAACTGTATACAGACATTATGGGTAGGGTATAAGGTGGACAAGATGACGTATGTCTTTAAAACCTCCAATACTATGTTACTATGTAACTGTTATACAGACATTATTGGTAGGGTATAAAGGTTGGACTAGATGGATGTATGTCTTTATATCAACCTCCAATACTATGTTACTATGTACTGTTATACAGACATTATGGTAGGTATAAAGTTGGACTAGATGATGTATGTCTTTAACAACCTCCAATACTATGTTACTATGTAACTGTTACAGACATTATGGGTAGGGAATAAAGGTTGGACTAGATGGATATTGTCTTATACAACCCCAATACTATGTTACTATGTAACTGTAACAGACTTATGGTATGGTATAAAGGTTGGACTGGATGGATGTATGTCTTTATACAACCTCAATCCTATGTTACTATGTACTGTTACAACATTATGGGTAGGTATAAGGTTGGACTAGAGATGTATGTCTTTATCACACTCCAATACTATGTTACTAGTGTAACTGTTACAGACATTATGGGTAGGGTATAAAGGTTGGACTAGAGGATGACTATGTCTTTATATCAACCTCCAATACTATGTTACTATGTACTGTTATACAGACATTATGGGTAGGGTATAAAGATTGGACTAGATGGAGTATGTCTTTATACAACCTCCAATACTATGTTACATGTAACTGTTATCAGACATTATGGGTAGGTTATAAGTTGGACTAGATGGACTATGTTCTTTATACATACAACCTCCAAATACTTGTTATTGTAACTGTTAGACAGGCAGTATTGTTAAGGTATAAAGGTTGGACTAGATGGAGGTATGTCTTTATACAACCTCCAATACTATGTTACTATGTAACTGTTATACAGACATTATGGGTAGGGTATAAAGGTTGGACTAGATGGAGGTATGTCTTTATACAACCTCCGACACTATGTTACTATGTAACTGTTATACAGACATTATGGGTAGGCTATAAAGGTTGGACTAGATGGACGTATGGTCTTTATTAACCTCCAATACTATGTTTACTTATGTAACTGTTATACAGACTTATGGGTAGGGTATAAGGTGTGACTAGATGGATGTATGTCTTATATACAACCTCCAATACTATGTTACTATGTAACTGTTTATACAGACATTATGGGTAGGGTTAAAGGTTGGACTAGATGTATGTCTTTAAAACCTCCAATACTATGTTACATGTAACTGTTATACAGACATTATGGTAGGGTATAAAGGTTGGACTAGATGGATGTATGTCTTTATCAACCCTCCAATACTATGTTTACTATGTAACTGTTATCAGACATTATGGTAAGGTATAAAGGTTGGACTAGATGGATGTATGTCTTATACAAACCTCCAACTATGTTACTATGTACTGTTATACAGACATTATGGGTAGGGTAAAGGTTGGCTAGATGGATATTGTCTTATACAACCTCCATACTATGTTACTATGTAACTGTTTACAACATTATTGTAGTGGGGTATAAAGGTTGGACTGAGGATTGTATGTTTTATAAATCAAACTCTCCTATGTACTATGTACTGTTATAAACAGACATTGGTGGTAGGTATAAAGGTTGGACTAGATGATGTATGTCTTTATCAACTCCAATACTATGTTACTATGTACTGTTAACAGACATTATGGGTAGGGTATAAAGGTTGGCTGATGGACGTATGTCTTTATACAACCTCCAATACTATGTTTACTATGTAACTGTTAATACAGACATTATGGGTAGGGTAATAAGTTGGCTGGATGGACGTATGTCTTTATACAACCTCCACATACTATGTTACTATTAACTGTTATCAGACATTATGTGAGGGTATAAAGTTTGGACTAGATGGAGTATGTCTTTATACAACCTCCAATACTATGTTACTATGTAACTGTTATAACGACATTATGTAGGGTATAAAGGTTGGACTAGATGACTATGTCTTTATACAACCTCCAATCTATGTTACTATGTACTGTTATACAGACATTATGGTAGGGTATAAAGGTTGACTAGATGGATATGTCTTTATAAACCTCCAATACTATGTTACATGTAACTGTTAGACAGACATTATGGGTAGGGTTAAAGGTTGGACTAGTATGGATATGTCTTTATACAACCTCCAACTATGTTCTATGTAACTGTTAGACAGACATTATGGGTAGGGTATAAGGGTTGGACCTAGATGGACGTATGTCTTTATACAACCTCCAATATTATGTTATTATGTAACTGTTAGACAGACATTATGGGTAAGGTATAAAGGTTGGACTAGATGGACATATTTCTTTATACAACCTCCAATACTATGTTACTATGTAACTGTTATACAGACATTATGGGTAGGGTATAAAGGTTGGACTAGATGGACGTATGTCTTTATACAACCTCCAATACTATGTTACGATTACTGTTATACAGACATTATTGGTAGGGTATAAAGGTTGGACTAGATGGATGTATGTCTTTATCACCCTCCAATACTATGTTACTATGTACTGTTATACAACATTATGGGTAAGTATAAAGTGTGGACTAGATGGATGTATGCTCTTATACAACTCCAACTATGTTACTATGTAACTGTTATCAGACATTATGGTAGGGAATAAAGGTGGCTAGATGGATTATGTCTTATACACCTCCATACTATGTTACTATGTAACTGTTGTATCAACATTATGTAGGGGTATAAAGGTTGGACTGAGGATTGATGTATTTACTAAATCAACCTCCGACTAAGGTGTACTATGTTAACTGTTATATAACAGACATTGGTGGTAAGGTATAAAGGTTGGACTAGATAGGATGTATGTCTTTATCAACTCCAATACTATGTTACTATGTAACTGTTAACAGACATTATGGGTAGGGTATAAAGGTTGGACTAGAGGACGTTATGTCTTTATACAACCTCCAATACTATGTTCTATGTAACTTTATACAGACATTATGGGTAGGGTAATAAGATTGGCTGATGGAGTATGTCTTTATACAACCTCCATACTATGTTACTATGTAACTGTTATGACAGACATTATGTGAGGGTATAAAGGTTGGACTAGATGGACGTATGTCTTTATACAACCTCCAATACTATGTTACTATGTAACTGTTATAACGACATTATGTAAGGTATAAAGGTTGGACTAATGACATATGTCTTTATACAACCTCCAATCTATGTTACTATGTACTGTTATACAGACATTATGGGTAGGGTATAAAGGTTGACTAGATGGATTGATGTCTTTATATAACCTCCATACATGTTACATGTAACTGTTATACAGACATTATGGGTAGGGTTAAAGGTTGGACTAATGGATTATGTCTTTATACAACCTCCAACTATGTTACTATGTAACTGTTAGACAGACATTATGGGTAGGTATAAAGGTTGGACTAGATGGACGTATGTCTTTATACAACCTCCAATATTATGTTATATGTAACTGTTAGACAGACATTATGGGTAGGTAAAAGGTTGGACTAGATGGACATATGTCTTTATACACCTCCAATACATGTTACTATGTAACTGTTATACAGACATTATGGGTAGGGTATAAAGGTTGGACTAGATGGACATATGTTCTTTATACACACCTCCACTATGTTACTATGTAACTGTTATACAGACATTAGGGTAGGATATAAGGTTGGAATAGATGGACGTATGTCTTTATACCCCTCCATACTAGTTCTATGTAACTGTTATACAGACATTATGGGTAGGATATAAAGGTTGGAATAGATGGACGTATGTCTTTATACAACCTCCAATACTATGTAACTATGTAATTGTTAGACAGACATTATGGGAAAGGTAAAACATTGGACTAGATGGACATATGTCTTTGTTCAATCTCCAATACTATGTTAGTATGTAACTGTTAGACAGACATTATGGGTAGGGTATAAAGGTTGGACTAGATGGACGTATGTCTTTATACAACCTCCAATACTATGTTAGTATGTAACTGTTAGACAGACATTATGGGTAGGGTATACAATTTGGAATAGGTGGAAGTATGTCTTTATACAACCTCCAATACTATCAAGGAGATTCAATAAAAGTTCCATCGTTAAAAATCATGCTAATTTTGCCCCAACCAATCAGATCTTATTTAAAATTTGAAAGCTAACATTTGATTGGTTGGGACAAAATTAGCACAATTTGTAACTATAAGAACTTTTATTGAATAACCCTGTATGTTAGATAGCAACATGACATGAATAAACACTTTACATTCAGTCACTTTCAAATAACAAAAGATTTTTCCAGGATTCAGACGAGCACACATGAGTTTTCCATCTTTGTATGGTGTTTACTTTTTGGCTGATGTGTCAATCAAAGAAATGTTAAATACTTCAGTTTCCTAACTATGCTTACTAAATAAAACCCACCATGAGCAACCTTTACCTACGGTCCCTGCTTCCAGCACGTTTGGCCTTTCTTAACTTTATTTATATTTCTTCAGTGTGAGTTAACCCACCCACAAGTGATGTCATAGCTTGTTCCATTGCATATTTTTTTCCTCCAGTCCATTCAATTATTCCACACTAACATCAGCCATCTGCCCAAATTAATGCATTAAATGATTTTCCAATGTTTTACCTTCTGTTGTTTTTATAATATTGCAAAATAAAGAGATTTCCCAAAATGTTGGATATCTCCCCATTACCTTCAATGCATCATACTTAAAATGTACATTAAACCCATATTACATGACAGGCTACATGAGCCTTCACATGCATCGTGGGTTAGCAGAATGGATGGTAATATATCAAGCATTCTATAAACACTCTGTCCATATGTGGGATTGACCCAGAGGAATATTTTATTGTCTATGGTGAAAACAATGTACAATGATTAATGACTACTCCCAATAAAGATCATTGTAGACATATTCAGGGTTATTCAATAAAAGTTCTTATCGTTTAAAATGGTGCTAATTTTACCCAACCAATCAGATGTTAGCTTTCAAATGTTAAATAGGATCTGATTGGTTGGGTAAAATTAGCACCATTTTAAACGATAAGAACTTTTTTGAATAACCCTATTATTTTTGATCAGATTTCAGCAGAATCGACCATGGCATACCTCAAATGTATTGGATAAACAAGACATCATCAACGTATGTAGCCACTGATTCCTAGAGTCTACCGATCATGCATTTTGGAAGGTTCCAATTTTGAGTGATCAAATCTGAATAAAAATCAGTTTGTGTGTGTCCAGCTTGACTGGAAGGGGAAGCTGGGAAATCAAATGCAACGGACACTAAAATACAAGAGTATTACGCACATTAGTTACAACCACTGAATCTACTGAAGACAGATTTACGGTCGGCCTAGGGACCACGCCAAAGATCGATTTGCAAATCTCTATTAATGCGGGAGCCAAACTCCAATGCCCTTTAATCCTTGTGATGTCATTTTGTGAGCAGGTTAATAAAACGTCCACACATATCTTCACGCAGATTTCGCACTTCTCCAATCATCTTCTCACTTTCTCTGATCTTTGAACTTCTCCCGCCTTCTCCACGTATCAATCTTCTGCCTGTTGTGTGATTGACGTCCATTGAACATCTGTCACCTGCCATCTCTGGCAATCCATTCCTTTTGTCTCGTGATTTACGATTCTTTAATGGATCCGACAGTAACCCTGTGTGAACAGAGCTATCAGTGATGATTATGCGTTGACTCATCGTGACGTTTTGTATTTCCTCCCCATGAAAATTCATCTAAACACTTTTAATTACACCGAGGTCAGTCGCATTTCTTTTAATGAGATTTTTTCATTCCCTTTCGAAAGACATAAACGTCCAATTAGAGAAAACTGTACATGACCGGAATCTGTCCCAGACGTGACACTTTCCGACGTTTTACACTTTTTTTTCTGTTGTTAAAATCTATTGAAGCGAACATCCTAATTGTACTACAATATTTTCAGACATTTAACAAAACGCGCGAGGCTTGTTAATTTTTTTATTATAATTATTATATTCATGTTTTCACCTTGCCTGTCCCCAAATTTCATCCTTTTTATTTGAATGTTACGTATTCCCACAAACTGCGCAAAAACTACAATTAATTACAGAACTGGCGGGTCACAATATAAATTAATTATTTAGTCCTCTAAACTTTTCAACATTTTCTATCAGTCTATCTGTCATCTATCAGTCTGTCTATCTATCTGTCTGTCTGTCTGTCTATCTATTATCTATCTATCTATCTATCTATCTATCATCTATCTGTCTGTCTGTCTGTCTGTCTGTCTGTCTGTCTATCTACTATCTATCTATCTATCTATCTATCGTATCTATCTATCTATCTATGATCTATCTCTATCTAAATATCATCTCTTACTATCTATCTATCTATTACTATCTATCTATCAAATTCATCATCCTATCTATCTATCTATCTATCTATCTATCTATCTATCTCTTCTACCTGTCTGTTTGTATGTCTATCTATCTATCTATCATCTTCTATCTACTATCTATCTATCTATCTATCTATCTATCTATCTATATCTATCTGTCTATCTGTCTATCTGTCTATCTGTCTATCTGTCTATCTGTCTATCAGTCTATCAGTCTATCAGTCTATCTATCTATCTATCTATCTATCTATCTATTTGTCTGTCTGTCTATCTATCTATCTATCTGTCTGTATGTCTGTCTGTCTATCTATCTATTATCTATAATCTATCTATCTATCTATCTATCTATCTATCTATCTATCTATCTATCTGTGGCTATTTGCTTTCTATCAAAACAACAGTACATTTTTAATTGTCTTTTCAATGGAGGACCATATTTGTGTTGTAAAGCTGGGTAAACACAAGCAGAAAAATCTTTGGATCGGACAATGGTGATAGGAGATGTCAGTAAATCACCATCAATCATGCCGACCACTCGCTAGCATCAAACTGACAAAAAAAATTCACCCTAACATAGTCATAGTAATTGAGGTTGAATAAAGCTATCATCCATCTAGTCCAACCTTTATACCCTACCCATAATGTCTGTATAACAGTTACACAGTAACATAGTATTGGAGGTTGTATAAGACATATGTCCATCTAGTCCACCTATATACCCTACTATAATGTCTGTATAACAGTTACATAGTAACATAGTATTGGAGTTTGTATAAAGACATATGTCCATCTAGTCCAACCTTTATACCCTACCAATAACTTCTGTCTAACAGTGCATAGTAACATAGTATTGAGGTTGTATTAAGACATTGTCCATCTAGCCCAACCTTTATTCCCTACCCATAATGTCTGTCTAACAGTTACATAGTAACATAGTATTGGAGTTTTGTATAAAGACATACATCCAGCTTCCAACCTTTATACCTTACCCATAATGTCTGTATAACAGTAACATAGTAACATAGTATTGGAGGTTTGAATAAAGACATACATCCATCTAGTCCAACCTTTATACCTCTACACCCATAATGTCTGTATAACAGTTACATAGTAACATAGTATTGGAGGTTATATAAAGACATACGTCCATCTAGTCCAACCTTTATACCCTACCCATAATGTCTGTAATAACAGTTACATAGTAACATAGTATTGAGGTTGTATAAAGACACTCATCCATCTAGTCCACCTTTAACCCTACCCATAAGTGTCTGTATAACAGTTACATAGTAACATAGTATTGGAGGTTGTATAAAGACATCCATCCTCTAGTCCAACCTTTATACCCTACCCATAATGTCTGTATACAGTTACATAGTAAACATAGTATTGGAGTTGTATAAAGACATCTCCATCTAGTCCAACCTTTATACCCTACCCATAATGTCTGTATAAAAGTTACATAGTAACATAGTATTGAGGGTTGTATAAGACATACATCCATCTAGTCCAACCTTTATACCCTAACCCATAATGTCTGTATAACAGTTACATAGTAACATAGTATTGGAGGTTGTATAAAGACATACTCCATCTAGTCCAACCTTATACCCTACCCTAATTTCTGTATAACAGTTACATAGTAAATAGTATTGGAGGTTGTATAAAGACATACTCCATCTAGTCCACCTTTTACCCTACCCATAATGTCTGTATAACAGTTACATAGTAACATAGTATTGGGGTTGTATAAAGACATACATCCATCTAGTCCAACCTTTATACCCTACCCATAATGTCTGTATAACAGTTACATAGTACATAGTATTGGAGGTGTATAAAGACATACTCCATCTAGTCCAACCTTTATACCCTACCCATAATGTCTGTATAAACAGTTACATAGTAACATAGTATTGGAGGTTGTAAAAGACATACATCCATCTAGTCCAACCTTATACCCTACCCTTCCTTTCTGTCTTCTTACTGTCTAAATAAGGGATCTTAACTCTTGTTAATACATTAAAAAGGTAAGTGATGTAGATTATGAGGAACATTTTTCTTTTCTACTGGCAGTTTATAGATAAGAAAGACACACTTCTCCCTTCTTCAGGACAATCAGTGCTCCGGAGAACAGAGAAGTATCTCTCTTGAAACTTATCAGAAGAAAATGAACTGATAGTACTTAATAATATACTCTTCAGAATAATACTACTACAAAATGTTTTGGTTTTTTTGTAAATAATGTTGGCTATACACTGACCTGAAGTTACGCCGATTGATCTTTCGATCTGACATGACTGACAAATCGCAGTTATGTTGGTTGGACCGATTTCCAATTCATCCTATACTGCTGTAACGTGAGTCAGAAAATGATCAGGTCGGGATGTTTTCAGCAGTGGTTATGGGAATGCTGGAGGGTAAGATCTCAGTGTTGGCCATATTTGAGAAGTAGAGATGGACCCATACCCAAACCCAGTTACAAAGCGGAATTCACAGATATGCTGGAATTTAAGCTTTGCAGATTTCGGACTCTTTGGAACCATGAAACTGTTTCGATAATTATCGAACAATCAAAATTTACTAAGTTAAAAATGATCAATTTAAAAAAATTGTATCACTGTACACTGGTTTGACATATCATTATGTTCAAACCAGTGTATGGCTAGCTTTAAGGGAAGGTCAACTAAATGAAGGAGCTTGATACACAACGTTTCGAGGGAAAAAGTGCCCCCTTCCCCCGAAACATTGTGTGCGACCCTCATTGTATGCGGTTTGATTTATCAGTAACCCTGTATGTTAATATGTAACTGTATGACAGACATTATAATTAGGATATAAAGGTTAAACCAGAAGGACCTTTATTTAACCCCCACTACTATCTTACAATTTATATTACTAAATTACAAATTATTGCTAGGATTATTTTAATGGTTCCTACATCAAAGGTGACATTTTTGCTGGACATTTTCTTTGATAAAAGAAAACATATACATACTGTAATTGTTCCTTAAGTAATAAGTAATATTAGTAATATTAGTATTATTAGTATTATAAAACCCATATATTCTATATAATTATATTCTTATTTATGGAGATTAGCAATGTCATAATTTACACAGGTAATAATGCACCCTCTGGTATAAATTAGAAGGGTAACACATTTTACATTGTAGAACTCTCACTCAGATTAAAAAAAAAATACTTGGCCTGTGGTATTCTGCTTTTATGGGGTCTTGGAACTCAATAACGTTTACAAAAGGGGATGCATTGATTAGCGTAACAGAAATATAGCCCACCATTCCATCTTCTTGCCACTATGCCTATATTGATTAAAAAGCAGTTGGATGAATTAAAGATGGTCCATCTCCCAAAGAACATTGTCTGGAAATAAATGTAAAATAATAAGGGATAGTCAGCTTCCTCTTATAAACCTTTAGGTGAATGGAAAATAAGTGTTAATGGTTTTTATCGGCAAGCTTTAGGCTTTTTGTGAATTAGTGAGTCACTATCCAAGAGATTCTATGTATTTACTGCGTCGTTTATAAAGATTTAAATTGCTTTCACCTGCCTGGGAAGAAGAGATAGGCTCTTGTTGACATTTCGTTGGTCATAGACTTAATTTTTATTCCTTTTCGTTAACAGATAAAAAACCGAGGAAGGATTTGAACTGTTTGCACATTAATGGTGAGGGTTGATCAACTGGAATGAGATTGGATATTGAGCTACTTTAGAGATAAAGCGGTCATCCTGGCTATAGATAGTGCGGATAAAAGAGGAATTTAAATCCTGGTGAACAGAAGAGTCCAGTGATTTATTGCTAAGGAGATTACAACACCATTTTGGAGCTAAATGCTTCTTGTTTTTGCATTAAAAATAATGTTTTCTGTAGCAATTGCATGGCACATCATGAGAACAACAGATAATTCAACAGGCTTACTCTCCAGTTATAGGGTTAATGTTGAGGAGTTTTTTTTTTTTACCTTAAAGGGAAAATACTGGCAGAAAGACAATTTGGCAATGACAGGATTCTTTATAGTCAACATCCACAAATATTGTAGATGGAAATTGAGCCTCAGTAAAAAAAATACAATGATTATCCTGTAAATAATAATCTTATAAACTGGTTCTTATTTTTAGTATTAGTGTCACTGCTGAAATATGTTGATTATAACAAAAAAATTACCCAAGCTCCTCTGCTCATGGATGCACCTCCCGTGAGCTGAAACCTTATTTGGCACAATCCCCATAGACTTGCATTGGGCTTGCCACCAGTAAAGGGCCATGGGAAACGGGAAGAAAGGAAGCATTGGAATGGTCTAAAGGTATTTAAAAATGAAAATATATCGCAGATAAGGTCCTAATTACCTAGGGAATCATCAGAGCTCATTATATTATTAGACTTTCATTCTCCTTAAAGGTTCTTGGACTGCCCTTAATAACTGCACAAAAATGTAAATTTATGAATTTGCTCTTTTGATGGCACTTCATAAGGCTGCTGGCTCTTGAACTCTGACAATCTGCCACAAAATTGCCCAAAATACACAGACATTCCACCACCTTCAACTGGACAGGTCCTGGCCAGAACATTTTGTTTATAAGGCTTGAAATTCAGACAATGTTTCAGCCAAAAAGTGCCTAAAAAAATCTTAGATTTCCCTGCAAAGTATACCAATTATTAGAGATATTGGTTATTATGCAGTTTACATATCCCCTAAACCCATCAACAGTTAGTCTGCAGCCAAAGTGGACCAGATGATAACATGCGCTGTAAGCTGTTTGCCCTGTACTCTGCGCAAACAATGTGGCCACCCACAGTAACATGCACTGACATGCGTTTCTCAACCCCTTTCAGATCACAAACGTGTCCCTAAGCGTCTGAAAAATGTGCTTGCCCCTAGGTAGTCGATTATTCAAATAAGGGATTTGCCAGTAATTTATGGACTCAACCGTCTATTGGTTAAAATGTCATCTGTGCATTAAACCAATCAGCAGTTAGAATTCAGTTCAGGAAGCCATTTTTTTTTTGGTTCATTTGGACGATTAGGACAAGTAGCCATATTTGGTAATATCCAAGCACATACATTGTCACTTTTCTCCGACCAGAGATAATCCTATAATCCTATAATTGCTCAGATGAAAGATACAGAGACAGGGAAAATCCAATAGGAAATAAACGATGAAACAGCTTTTTAAGGAAAATTGTAAAAAGGCTTTTAAATAAGGTTGATTTATTGTTGTTAATGCTTATGTTGTTTTGATGTTGTTTTGATGTTTAGATAGCAACATGACATGAAATAAACACTTTACATTCAGTCACTTTCAAAATAACAAGAAAGATTTTTCCAGGATTCAGACGAGGCACACATGAGTTTTCCATCTTTGTATGGTGTTTACTTTTTGGCTGATGTGTCAGATCAAAGAAATGTTAAATACTTCAGTTTCCTAACTATGCTTACTAAATAAAACTCCACCAATGAGCAACCTTTACCTACGGTCCCTGCTTCCAGCACGTTTGGCCTTTCTTAACTTTATTTATATTTCTTCAGTAGTGATGTAACCCACCCACAAGTGATGTCATAGCTTGTTCCATTGCATATTTTTTCCTCCAGTCCATTCAATTATTCCACACTAACATCAGCCATCTGCCCAAATATAATGCATTAAAATGATTTTCCAATGTTTTACCTTCTGTTGTTTTTATAATATTGCAAAATAAAGAGATTTCCCAAAATGTTGGATATCTCCCCATTACCTTCAATGCATCATACTTAAAATGTATCATTAAAACCCATATTACATTGACAGGCTACATGAGCCTTCACATGCATCGTGGGTTAGCAGAATGGATGGTAATATATCAAGGCATTCTATAACATACTGTCCATATGTGGGATTGACCCACAGAGGAATATTTTATTGTCTATGGTGAAAACAATGTACAAATGATTAATGACTCCCCAATAAAGATCATTGTAGACATATTCAGGGTTATTCAATAAAAGTTCTTATCGTTTAAAATGGTGCTAATTTTACCCCAACCAATCAGATGTTAGCTTTCAAATGTTAAATAAGATCTGATTGGTTGGGGCAAAATTAGCACCATTTTAAACGATAAGAACTTTTATTGAATAACCCTGATTATTTTTGATCAGATTTCAGCAGAATCGACCATGGCATACCTCAAATGTATTGGTATAAACAAGACATCATCAACGTATGTAGCCACTGATTCCTTGAGAGTCTACCGATCATGCATTTTGGAAGGTTCCAATTTTGAGTGATCAAATCTGAATAAAAATCAGTTTGTGTGTGTCCAGCTTGACTGGAAGGGGAAGCTGGGAAATCAAATGCAACGGACACTAAAATACAAGAGTATTACGCACATTAGTTACAACCACTGAATCTACTGAAGACAGATTTACGGTCGGCCTAGGGACCAACGCCAAAGATCGATTTGCAAATCTCTATTAATGCGGGAGCCAAACTCCAATGCCCTTTAATCCTTGTGATGTCATTTTGTTGAGCAGGTTAATAAAACGTCCACACATATCTTCACGCAGATTTCGCACTTCTCCAATCATCTTCTCACTTTCTCTGATTCTTTGAACTTCTCCCGCCTTCTCCACGTATCAATCTTCTGCCTGTTGTGTGATTGACGTCCATTGAACATCTGTCACCTGCCATCTCTGGCAATCCATTGCCTTTTGTCTCGTGATTTACGATTTCTTTAATGGATCCAGACAGTAACCCGTGTGAACAGAGCTATCAGTGATGATTATGCGTTGACTCATCGTGACGTTTTGTATTTCCTCCCCAGTATGAAAATTCATCTAAACACTTTTAATTACACCGAGGTCAGTCGCATTTCTTTTAATGAGATTTTTTCATTCCCTTTCGAAAGACATAAACGTCCAATTAGAAAACTGTACATGACACGGAATCTGTCCCAGACGTGACACTTTCCGACGTTTTACACTTTTTTTTCTGTTGTTAAAATCTATTGAAGCGAATCATCCTAATTTGTACTACAATATTTTCAGACATTTAACAAAACGCGCGAGGCCTTGTTAATTTTTTTATTATAATTATTATATTCATGTTTTCACCTTGCCCTGTCCCCAAATTTTCATCCTTTTGTATTTGAATGTTACGTATTCCCACAAACTGCGCAAAAACTACAATTAATTACAGAACTGCGGGTCACAATATAAATTAATTATTTTAGTCACTCAAAACTTTTCAACATTTATCTATCAGTCTATCTGTCTATCTATCAGTCTGTCTATCTATCTGTCTGTCTGTCGGTCTATCTATTATCTATCTATCTATCTATCTATCTATCTATCTATCATCTGTCTGTCTGTCTGTCTGTCTGTCTATCTACCTATCTATCTATCTATCTATCTATCTATCTATTATCTATCTATCTATCTATCTAAATATCAATCATCTTATCTATCTATCTATCTATTATCTATCTATCTATCTAAATATCAATCATCCTATCTATCTATCTATCTATCTATCTATCTATCTATCTCTCTCTACCTGTCTGTTTGTATGTCTATCTATCTATCTATCATCTATCTATCTATCTATCTATCTATCTATCTATCTATCTATCTATCTATCTATCTATCTATCTATCTGTCTATCTGTCTATCTGTCTATCTGTCTATCAGTCTATCAGTCTATCTATCTATCTATTTGTCTGTCTGTCTATCTATCTATCTATCTGTCTGTATGTTTGTCTGTCTATCTATCTATTATCTATAATCTATCTATCTATCTATCTATCTATCTATTTATCTATCTGTGGCTATTTGCTTTCTATCAAAACAACAGTACATTTTAATTGTCTTTTCAATGGAGGACCATATTTGTGTTGTAAAGCTGTGTAAACACAAGCAGAAAAATCTTTGGATCGGACAATGGTGATAGGAGATGTCAGTAAATCACCATCAATCATGCCGACCACTCGCTAGCATCAAACTGACAAAAAAATTCACCCTTAACATAGTAACATAGTAATTGAGGTTGAATAAAGCTATGCATCCATCTAGTCCAACCTTTATACCCTACCCATAATGTCTGTATAACAGTTACACAGTAACATAGTATTGGAGGTTGTATAAAGACATATGTCCATCTAGTCCATCCTATATACCCTACCTATAATGTCTGTATAACAGTTACATAGTAACATAGTATTGGAGGTTGTATAAAGACATATGTCCATCTAGTCCAACCTTTATACCCTACCAATAATGTCTGTCTAACAGTTGCATAGTAACATAGTATTGGAGGTTGTATTAAGACATATGTCCATCTAGCCCAACCTTTATTCCCTACCCATAATGTCTGTCTAACAGTTACATAGTAACATAGTATTGGAGTTTGTATAAAGACATACATCCATCTAGTCCAACCTTTATACCTTACCCATAATGTCTGTATAACAGTAACATAGTAACATAGTATTGGAGGTTGAATAAAGACATACATCCATCTAGTCCAACCTTTATACTCTACCCATAATGTCTGTATAACAGTTACATAGTAACATAGTATTGGAGGTTATATAAAGACATACGTCCATCTAGTCCAACCTTTATACCCTACCCATAATGTCTGTATAACAGTTACATAGTAACATAGTATTGGAGGTTGTATAAAGACATCCATCCATCTAGTCCAACCTTTATACCCTACCCATAATGTCTGTATAACAGTTACATAGTAACATAGTATTGGAGGTTGTATAAAGACATCCATCCATCTAGTCCAACCTTTATACCCTACCCATAATGTCTGTATAACAGTTACATAGTAACATAGTATTGGAGGTTGTATAAAGACATCCATCCATCTAGTCCAACCTTTATACCCTACCCATAATTCTTGTAAACAGTTACATAGTAACATAGTATTGGAGGTTGTATAAAGACATACATCCATCTAGTCCAACCTTTATCCCTACCCATAATGTCTGTATAACAGTTACATAGTACATAGTATTGGAGGTGTATAAAGACATACATCCATCTAGTCCAACCTTATACCCTACCCATAATGTCTGTATAACAGTACATAGTAACATAGTATTGGAGTTGTATAAAGACATACTCCATCTAGTCCAACCTTTATACCCTACCATAATGTCTGTATAACAGTTACATAGTAACATAGTATTGGAGGTTGTATAAAGCTACAATCCATCTAGTCCAACCTTTAACCCTACCCATAATGTTCTTATAACAGTTACTAGTAACATAGTATTGGAGGTTGTATAAAGACATACATCCATCTAGTCCAACCTTCATACCCTACCCATAATGTCTGTATAACAGTTACATAGTAACATAGTATTGGAGGTTGTATAAAGACATACATCCATCTAGTCCAACCTTCATACCCTACCCTTCCTTTCTGTCTTACTGTCTTAAAATAAGGGATCTTAACTCTTGTTAATACATTAAAAAGGTAAGTGATGTAGATTATGAGGAACACTGTTTCCTTTTCTACTGGCAGTTTATAGATAAGAAAGACACACTTCTCCCTTCTTCAGGACAATCAGTGCTCCCGGAGGAACAGAGAAGTATCTCTCTTGAAAGCTTATCAGAAGAAAATGAACTGATAGTACTTAATAATATACTCTTCAAGAATAATACTACTACAAAATGTTTTGGTTTTTTTTGTAAATAATGTTGGCTATACACTGACCTGAAGTTACGCCGATTGATCTTTCGATCTGACATGACTGACAAATCGCAGTTATGTTGGTTGGACCGATTTCCAATTTCCATCCTATACTTCCTGTAACGTGAGTCAGAAAATGATCAGGTCGGGATGTTTTCAGATGGTTATGGGAATGCTGGAGGGTAAGATCTCAGTGTATGGCCATATTTGAAGTAGAGATGGACCCATACCCAAACCCAGTTACAAAGCGGAATTCACAGATATGCTGGAATTTAAGCTTTGCAGATTTCGGACTCTTTCGGAACCATGAAACTGTTTCGATAATTATCGAACAATCAAAATTTACTAAGTTAAAAATGATCAATTTAAAAAAATTTGTATCACTGTACACTGGTTTGACATATCATTATGTCAAACCAGTGTATGGCTAGCTTTAAGGGAAGGTCAACTAAATGAAGGAGCTTGATACACAACGTTTCGAGGGAAAAAGTGCCCCCTTCCCCCGAAACATTGTGTGCGACCCTCAATTGTATGCTGTTTGGATTTATCAGGGAGATTCAATAAAAGTTCTTATTGTTAAAATGGTGCTAATTTTGTCCCAACCAATCAGATCTTATTTAACTTTTGAAAGCTAACATCTGATTGGTTGGGGCAAAATTAGCACCATTTTTAACAATAAGAACTTTTATTGAATAACCCTGTATGTATTCTTCTGAGGGTAGAATACCTGAGGAATCTGCATTCTAAAGGTTAGATAAGGGTGCATTGAATTTTATCTTTATTGAATGCAGGAACTTGACTATGTAGACAGATGAAGTTATGTGTGGGTATTTACACTAGAGGAGCTTGCATGAGGATATGATCGCTTTAAACCAGAAAATAAATTGGGATGCACAGTAATCTTGTGGGTGCATTGTTCATCAATGTGTCATACAGGAGGACACATGGACATCCCTTAGGTAAACAAAGAAAGGACCTTAGGTTTAGAAGAAGGGACATTTTCTGGGTTCAGAAAGGGTTTTTACAGGGAGAGAGGTAAAATTGTGGTAATTGGTCAATGGTTAGCTCCTAGAGAATACTGGGCACATTCCTCAATTAAAGAATATTCCAAATGACTATAGTTCTTGTTTATCGGGGGAGTCTACTGATGATTGTGTAGATGTACTTTCAGATCTTTGACAATCGGATCAATCCTGCTGAGCCAGCCCTAGGTTAATTGCCTATAACAGCATTTCACAACATGTGTTGCTGTTGTTAAGCAGATTTTGCCATCATTTACAGCTTAGTGTCAGAAAGTTTTGGAATAGGTGACCATTTAATGCACAGTCAGGCTGAATATATAGACACAGGGCCTTATAAATGAGTTAAGGATCAGAAAATCAATGCAAAGTAATAAGACATTTGCCATTGCCCTGGAGTATTTCTTTTCAGCATATCTATATAAAAAGCATCCCAGGGGTGAATGGTAAAGATAGATTAAGATAACACTATGGAAAGTGCTGAGACCAAGCTGATACATAATAGGAACAGAGAATTATTACATGAAAGGAATAGAATGTACAGCATCTATCTATCATCTACCTATCTATCTATCTATCTATCTATCATCTATCTATCCATATATCTATCTATTATCTATCATCTATCTATTTATCTATCTATCTATCTGTCTGTCTGTCTGTCTATCTTTCTATCATCTATCTATCTATCTATCTATCTATCTAATCTATCTATCTATCTATTTATCTATCTATTATCTATCTATCTATCTATCATCTTCGGATCTAGCTATCTATCTATTTATCTATCTATATCTATCTATCTATCTTATCATCTCATCTATCTTCTATCGATCTATCTATTATCTAGCCTATCCATATATCCCTTCGGTATCTATCCTCTATCTAGCTATCTATCTAATCCTATCTGTCTGTCTGTCCTGGTCTATCTTTTCTATCATCTAGCATCTAGCGTCTATCTATCTATCTATCTATCTATCTATATATCTAATTATCTATCTATCTTCCTATTACTTACCCCCTCCGCCGTATCTGTATATTACTTCTACCCTACCAAATTCCCACTTCAACCGTATCTTAATTACGTCTAACCCTCTCCCGCCGTATCTGTTATTATTCTACCCACTCGCCGTATCTGTAATATTACGTTTCTAACCCACCTCCGTCGTATCTGTATATAACTTCTACCACACTTCGTCCGCCGTATCTGTATTTAACTTACCTCTCTCCGCCGTATGCTGTATGTTACTTCTACCCACAATCGCCGTATCTGTATGTTACTCTACCCAAGCCCCTGATCGTTTTACTCTACTCATCTGTAGTTACTTCTAATCCCGCATCGCTCCGCCGTATCTGTAATGTTTACTTACACACCCGTCCGCCGTATCTTGTATGTTACTTACAAAACCCTCTCTCTCGCCGTAGTCGTATGTTACTTACACCCATCTCCGCCGTACTCTGTAATTTATTTTTACCAACCACTGAGCCGTATCGTGTATTCTTATACCCACTCCGCCGGATCTGTATTACTTCGCCTCTCCGCCGTAACTGTATATTACTTATATAACCCACTCCAACCGTATGCTGTATATTACTTCTACCAACCTACTCTACCGTATCCTGTATATTACTTCTACCCCCTTCTCCCACTCCGTATCTGTAGAATTACTCTAACCCACTCCACACTCACCGTATCTGTATATTACTTCTACCCACCTCCACCGTATCTTATCTTACTTCTTTACCCTCTGCAACCGTATCTGTGAATTTACTTCTACCCACTCCCACCGTATCTGTCATATACTTTCTAACCCACTCCACCATATCTGTTATTATTCTACGCCCACTTCACCGTATCTGTGTTAATACTTCCTACACCTCCCACCGTATCTGTATATTACTTCTAACCCCTAGCGCTCTCACACCGTATCTGTAGTATTACTACAACCCGCAACAACACACGTATCCTGTATATTACTTAGCACCCTCTCCACCGTATCTGTATATTACTTATACCCTCTCCACTGTATCTGTAATATTACTTACCCTCTCCACTGTATCTGTAATATGTACTTTTACCCACTCCACTGTATCTGTATTTATACTTATACCCACTCCACTGCATCTGTATATTACTTACCCTCTCCACTTTTCTGATTTACTATAACCTCTCCACTGTAATCTATATAATTACTTTATACCCCACTCCATGTATCTGTATATTACTTTTCACCCACTTTACTGTGATCTGTATATACTTATACCCCACTAAACTGTATCTGTATATTACTACCCTCTCCCACTGTATCTTATATTACCTATATCCCCTCGCACTGTATCTGTCATAATTACCTCATACCCCGCTCCACTGTATCTGTTATAATTACTTTTTAACCCGCTCCACTGTATGTCTGTATCTTACTTATACCCGTATCACTTACTGTTATTCTTATATACCCTCTCCACTGTATCTGTATATTACTTACCCCTCTCCACTGTATCTGCTATAATTACTTATACCCACTCCAAGTCAATCTGTATTACTTATACCCTCTCCCTGTATCCTGTATATTACTTATACCATTTTATTGTAGCCGTGGTGTAACTTATACCACTCCAGTTGTATCCGTTTACTTATACCACTTCCATTGGCACTATAATCAAACAATCACATACATGCTGTAGAATCTGTATTGTTATAAGTACAGCGCTGCGTACCCAAGTGGCGCTATATAACCATATACATACATACTGTTATAATCTGTATTGTTATAATGTCAGCGTTGTGTACCCCAAGTGGCCTATATAAATTAACATATACATACATACGGTATAATCTGTATTGTTATAATGTACCGCTGTGTCCCCAATGGGCGCTATAATAAATAAACATATACATCGACATACTGTTATATCTGTTGTTGTTTATAATGTACAGCGCTGTGGTCCCCAAGTGGCGCTATATAATAAACCTATCATACATACGGTATAATCTGTTTGTTATAATCTCCAGCGCTGTGTCCCCTAAGTGGCGCTATATAAATAAACATTACATACATACTGTAATCATCTGTATTGTTATAATGTACAGCGTGTGTACCCTAGTGCGCTGTATAACCTACAACCATATACCATACATCTGTATAATCTGTATGTTATCAATGTACATCGCTGTGTACCCAAGTGGCGCTGTATACATAAAACATATACATACGTACTGTATAATCTGTATTTTATCTATGTCAGCGCTGTTACCTAAGTGGCGCTACATAAATAACATATACATACATGCTGTATAATCTGTATTGTTTAATCTACCTCTTGTACCCAAGTGCGCTATATAAATATCTTATCTCCTATCTCTCTCATCTATATCTATCTATCTATCTATCTATCTATCTATCTTATCTATCTATCTATCTATCTATCTTCTCTATCTATCTATCTATCTATCTATCTATCTCTACTATCTATCTTCTATCATCTATCTATCTATCTCATCTATCTATCTATCTATACATCATCATCATCTATCATCTATCTATCTATCTATCTACTATCTATCTATCTATCTATCTATCTATCTATCTTCTATCTATCTATATCTATCTATCTATCTATCTATCTATCTATCTATCTATCTATCATATCTATCTATCTATCTATCTATCATCTAGTCTATCTATCTATCTCTCTACTCTATCACCGTATCTGTATATTAACTCTACCCACTTCACCGTAATCTTCGTATATTACGTTCTACACCCATCTCCACCGTTCTGTATATTACTTCACCTACTCTCCGTTTATAGCTCACCCACTCTGTATCTGTAGTCTAACTTTCTACCCCTCCCGCCGTATCTGTATATTACTTCCTAACCCACTCTACCGCCTATCTGATAATGTACTTCTAAACCACTCCAGCCTTTCTGTATGATTACTTCTACCCACTTCCAGCCGTTATCTGTTTAATACTTCTACAAAACACCGCTCCAGCCGTATCTGTATGTTACTTACACCCGCCCCGCCGTATCTGTAATAGTACTTACAAAAACACCACTCTCGCAACGCGGTATCTGTATGTTACTTTACAACACCCTCTCCAGCCGTATCTGTAATGTTACTTATACCCCTCCGAGCCGTATCTGTATAGTTTACGTATACCCCACTCGCTATTCTGTGATGTTACTTACCTTGCCTTCTACCCTCCTCCCGGATCGTATATTCTGTATACCCACTCCACTGCATCTGTATAGTACTTCTACCCACTTTAACCTGTATACAATTATTATACCCTCCACTCGTATCTATATATTTTTCACCTCCACCACCACCGCGTATTCTCACCCCCCCAGCTCCCCACGTATCTGTATATTACTTTACCCCTTTGCACACCGTATCTGTATATTATTTATACCCACTAAAACTCCACGTATCTGTATATTACTTATCTTCTACCACGCACTTAATACTTATTAGCTCGTACCCCACTACGTATCG
>CM033474.1:290304835-290646899 GCA_019447015.1 Hymenochirus boettgeri
TCCTGAAGAAGGGAGAAGTTGTCTTTCTTATCTATAAACTGCCAGTAGAAAGAAACAATGTTCCTCATAATCTACATCACTCCCTTTTTAATGTATTAACAAGAGTTAAGATCCCTATTTTAAAGACAGTAAGACAGAAAGGAAGGTAGGGTATGAGGTTGGACTAATGGATGTATGTCTTTATACACCTCCAATACTATGTTACTATGTAACTGTTTTATACAGACTTTGGGTAGGGTATGAAGGTTGGACTAGATATGGATGTATGTCCTTTATACACCTCCAATACTATGTTACTATGTAACTGTTATACAGACATTATGGGTAGGGTATAGGTTGGACTAGATGGACATATGTCTTTATACAACCTCCAATACTATGTTACTTGTAACTGTTATACAGACATTATGGGTAGGGTTAAAGGTTGGACTAGATGTGATGTATGTTCTTATACAACCTCCATACTATGTTACTATGTAACTGTTATACAGACATTATGGGTAGGGTATAAGGTTGGGCTAGATGGACGTATGTTCTTTTATCAACCTCCAATACTATGTTACTATGTAACTGTTATAACAGCATTATGGGTAGGGTATGAAGGTTGGACTAGATGGATGTATGTCTTTATACAACCTCCAATACTATGTTACTAGTGTAACTGTTATAACAGACATTATGGGTAGGGTATAAAGGTTGACTAGATGGATGTATGTCTTTATACAACCTCCAATACTATGTTACTATGTAACTGTTATAAAGACATATGGGTAGGGTATAAAGGTTGGACTAGATGGATGGAAGTCTTTATACAACCTCCAATACTATGTTACTATGTAACTGTTATACAAACATTTTGGGTAGGGTATAAAGGTTGGACTAGAATGGATGGATGTCTTTATACCACCTCCAATACTATGTTACTATGTAACTGTTATACAGACATATGGGTAGGGTATAAAGGTTGGACTAGATGATGGATTTCTTTATACAAACCTCCAATACTATGTACTATGTAACTGTTATACAGACATTATGGGTAGGTATAAAGGTTGGACTAGATGGACGTATGTCTTTATATAACCTCAATACTATGTTACTATGTAACTGTTATAAACGACATTATGGGTAGAGTATAAAGGTTGGACTAGATGGATGTATGTCTTTATTCAACCCTCCAACTATGTGTACTATGTTACTGTTATACAGCATTATGGGTAGGTTATAAAGGTTGGACCAGATGAGTATGTCTTTATACAAACTCCAATACTATGTTACTATGTAACTTTTAGACAACATTTGGGTAGGGAATAAAGGTTGGGCTAGATGGACATATGTCTTAATACAACCCCAATACTATGTTACTATGCAACTGTTAGACAGACATTATTGGTAGGGTATAAAGGTTGGACTAGATGGACATATGTCTTTTATACACACCTCCAATACTATGTTACTATGTAACTGTTATACAGACATTATAGGTAGGGTATATAGATGGACTAGATGGACATATGTCTTTTATACAACCTCCAATACTATGTTTACTGTGTAACTGTTATACAGACATTATGGGTAGGGTATAAGGTTGGACTAGATGATGCATAGCTTTATTCAACCTCAATACTATGTTACTATGTTAAGGGTGAATTTTTTTTGTCAGTTTGATGCTAGCGAGTGGTCGGCATGATTGATGGTGATTTACTGACATCTCCCTATCACCATTGTCCGATCCAAAATTTTTCTTTCTGCTTGTGTTTACCCACTTTACAACACAAATATGGTCCTCCATTGAAAAGACATTAAAATGTACTGTTTGTTTTTATAGAAAGCAAATAGCCACAGATAATAAATAGATAGATAGATAGATAGATAGATAGATTATAGATAATGATAGATAGACAGACAAACATACAGACAGATAGATAGATAGATAGACAGACAGACAATAGATAGATAGATAGACTGATAGACTGATAGACAGATAGACAGATAGACAATAAACAGATAGATAGATAGATAGATAGATAGATAGATGATAGATAGAAGATAGATAGATAGATAGATAGATGATAAGATAGTAGATAGACATACAAACAGACAGTTAGATAGAGATAGATAGTAGATAGATAGATAGATAGATAGATAGATAGAATAGATGTTGATATTTAGTAGATAGATAGATATAGATAGATAGAGATGATGTGATATTTAGATAGATAGATTAGATAGATAATAGATATAGATGATAGATAGATAGATAGGTAGATAGACAACAGACGACAGACAGACAGATGATAGCATAGATAGATAGATAGATAGATAGATAGATAATAGATAGAACCGACAGACAGACAGATAGATAGACAGACTGATAGATAGACAGATAGACTGATAGATAACATATTGAAAAGTTTTTGAGTGACTAACTATTAATTATAATTGTGACCCGCACGTTCTGTAATTAATTGTAGTTTTTGCGCAGTTTGGGGAATACGAACATTCACAATACAAAAGGATGAAAATTTGGGGACAGGGCAAGGTGAAAACATGAATATAATAATTATAATAAAAAAATTAACAAGGCCTCGCGCGTTTTTGTTAAATGTCTGAAAATATTGTTAGTACAAATTAGGATGATCGCTTAATAGATTTTTAACAACGAAAAAAATATGTAAAACTGTCGGAAAGTGTCACGTCTGGGACAGATTCCGTGTCTGTACAGTTTTTTCTAATTGGACGTTATGTCTTTCGAAGGGAATGAAAAAATCTCATATAAAGAAATGCGACTGACCTCGGTGTATTAAAAGTGTTTAGATGAATTTTCATACTGGGGAGGAATACAAAACGTCACGATGAGTCAACGCATAATCATCACTGATAGCTCCGTTCACACGGGTTACTGTCTGGATCCTTAAAGAATCGTAAATCACGAGACAAAAGGCAATGGATTGCCAGGTAGGCAGGTGACAATGTTCAATGGACGTCAATCACACAACAGCAGAAGATTGATACGTGAAAGGCGGGAGAAGTTCAAGAATCAGAGAAAGTGAGAAGATGATTGAGAAGTGCGAAATCTGCGTGAAGATATGTGTGGACGTTTTATTAACCTGCTCACAAATGACATCACAATGATTAAAGGGCATTGAGTTTGGCTCCCGCATTAATAGAGATTTGCAAATCGATCTTTGGCGTGGTCCCTAGCCCCGTAAATCTGTCTTCAGTAGATTCAGTGGTTTAACTAATGTGCGTAATACTCTTGTATTTTAGTGTCCGTTGCATTTGATTTCCCCAGCTTCCCTTCCAGTCAAGCTGGACACACACACAAACTGATTTTTATTTCAGATTTATCACTCAAAATTGGAACCTTCCAAATGCATGATCGGTAACTCTCAAGGAATCAGTGGCTACATACGTTGATGATGTCTTGTTTATACCAATCATTTGAGTATGCCATGGTCGATTCTGCTGAAATCTGATCAAAAATAATCAGGGTTTATTCAATAAAAGTTCTTATCGTTTAAAATGGTGCTAATTTTTGCCCCAACCAATCAGATCTTATTTAACTTTGAAAAGCTAACATCTGATTGGTTGGGTAAAATTAGCCACCATTTTAAACGATAAGAACTTTTATTGAATAACCCTGAATATGTCTACAATGATCTTTATTGGGTCATTAATCATTTGTACATTGTTTTCACCATAGACAATAAAATATTCCTCTGTGGGTCAATCCCACATATGGACAGTGTGTTATAGAATGCCTTGATATATTACCATCCATTCTGCTAACCCACGATGCATGTGAAAGGCTCATTAGCCTGTCAAATGTAATATGGGTTTTAAATGATACATTTTAAGTATGATGCATTGAAGGTAATGGGAGATATCCAACATTTTGGGAAATCTCTTTATTTTGCAATATTATAAAACAACGAAGGTAAAACATTGAAAATCATTTTAATGCATTATATTTGGGCAGATGGCTGATGTGTAGTGTGGATAAATTGAATGGACTGGAGGAAAAAAATATGCAATGAACAAGCTATACATCACTTGTGGGTGGGTTACCATCACTACTGAAGAAATATAAATAAAGTTAAGAAAGGCCAAACGTGCTGGAAGCAGGGACCATAGTAAAGGTTGCTCATTGGTGGAGGTTTTTTTTAGTAATGCATAGTTTTAGAAACTGAAGTATTTAACATTTCTTGATCTGACACATCAGCCAAAAAGTACACAACCATACAAAGATGGAAAACTCACGTGTGCCTCGTCTGAATCCTGGAAAAATCTTTCTTGTTATTTTGAAAGTGACTGAATGTAAAGTGTTTTTTCATGTCATGTTGCTATCTAAACTCAAAACACATCAAAACAACATAAGCATTAACAACAATAAATCAACCTTATTTAAAAGCCTTTTTAACAATTTTTCCTTAAAAGCTGTTTCACATCGTTTATTTCCTATTGATTTTTCCCTGTCTCTGTATCTTTTCATCTGAGCAATTATAGGATTATAGGATTATCTCTGGTCGAGAAAGTGACAATGTATGTGCTTTGGATATTAACCAATATGGCTACTTGTCCTAATCGTCCAAATGAACCAAAAAAAAATGGCTTCCGAACTGAATTCTCATCTAATTTTCCCAAATCCAGGGTCTCCCCCTCTATACTAAATCTAGGGTCCCCCCCTGTCCTAAACTAAGGTCCCCCCTCTATCCAAATCTAGGGTCCCCCCTCTGTCCCAAATCCAGGGTCCCCCTCTATGCTAAATCCAGGGTCCCCCCTCTATCCTAAATCCAGGGTCCCCCCTCTATTCCTAAATCCAGGGTCCCCCCTCTATCCTAAATCCAGGGTCCCCCTCTATCCTAAATCCAGGTTCCCGTCTGTCCTAAATCCAGGGTTCCCCCTCTGTCCTAAATCAGGTTCCCCTCTATACTAAATCCAGGGTTCCCCTCTATCCAAATCCAGGGTCCCCCTTTGTCCCAAATCCAGGGCTCCCCCTCTATCCTAAATCCAGGGTCCTCCCTCTGTCCTAAATCCAGGGTCAACCTCTATCCTAAATCCAGGTCCCCACTCTGTCCTAAATCCAGGGGTCCCCCCTCTATGCTAAATCCAGGGCTCCCCCTCATCTAAATCCAGGGTCCCCCTTTGTCCCAAATCAAGGGCTCCCCCTATCCTAAATCAGGGTCCCCCCTCTATCCTAAATCTAGGGGTCCCCCCTCTGTTAAATCCAGGGTTCCCCTCTATCCTAAATCCAGGGTCCCCCCTTTGTCCCAAATCCAGGGCTCCCCTCTGTCCAGAGCCTTCTCACTATTGAGCCACAATGAGACATTCCATCAGAGCTGCATGTCTCAACAGCTGAGGAAGCAGCATTTTAAGTTGGGGAAGAAAAAAAATAACTTTCCGGCGAAGTAGCTTCATCAGGCAGCGACGTCTGACATCACTCCTGGGGCCGTCCGCTGTGGCGCACTCTGGGCGCAGAGGAAGGAAGCAGCCGTGGTGACCTGACACCATGGTTACAGTGGGGGGGGGGGGGGGAGGGAGAGAGTTTTAATTAGGATATACCACTCTGCACTTTGGAGTAATTGATTGATTAATTAGTGATGTCACTGACATGGATGGGAGGTTGGTTATATTAGTGTGTTATGTACTTTCACTTATTTAGGATTGATAAAGGTCCAAGAAGGGGAACCGAAACATCTGTGTGGTGTGCCAAATGGATAAAATGAAATTTTTGCACAAGACCTGCGAGTGCCTGGAACTTTTACTTCGGTGGACTATCTATCTATCTATTTCTTATTCTTTCTTTCTTGATTATGTAGAATGATCTCAAAGGGTTGAGGGATCAATTATCCCAAAACAGAAAGTTACAAAGGGAATGTGCTAATATAGAATGGACATGTAATGTTACTGTGATGTGGATATAGCTACACAACTTTATCATCAACTTAACATGCAACAATATAGGGATAGAGAAGAGAAATTACAGTGTTAGTCTTATTTCCCTTGGTGTATCATTAAATCCTCTCACCGCCCATAAATAGATGTGAATGTATATTTACAAAATGGAGAAAATATGACTTTGGGTTTCTTATAAAGATATTATAAAGTATTGATGTTACTGGTATCTAGACTAAAATTATTTCCACCGAGACATCTTTCAAGGACAAGGAAAATTGCTTAGAAATCCCCTTTCCAATAATGGTGACAGACGCGATACAACTTTTATGCACAGTGATGTAAATGTACAGTATACACTTTAATGTGAATTCTAATTATGTGTATATCTATTCATGGGGTCAGGTACTCACGTTGCCTTGTGTGTGTGTGTGTGTGTGTGTGTTTGAGTATGTTTGAGAGCGTTTGTGTGGACAGTTTGCCATTGCATTGAATTGAAAAGCATTTTACCTTCCTTTTTAAAAGAAATTTCCATTTTGTCAATTAACAAAAGTTATATAATTTTTTTTGTATTATTATTATTATTGTTATTTTTGTTGTTATTATTATTATTATTATTACTGTAATTTCATTCCTGCTAAGGATAATATTATCTTACAGGTTTGGTATTAGTACAGTGGTATAGGCAGTTTGTTAAAACCATATGTTATCTAACAGATAACATATTGCATGATGGTTTTTGTACCATAAAAACAAACCAAAAACAGTTTATAGTCTGGGACTTAATTCTGTAGAAAAAAAAAGTTATTTAGAGCTCCCTTCTCAATTATGCAAATAAGCAACATAGATTTTTGGGTAATTTTGATGTTTCCATGGTAGCCCTTTAGGAAATGCTGTATTTTGTAAAAGGCTCTAATAGCATTCCATGAGCTAAATGCAAAACCAGAGAGCCAGTTAGAGATGAGGTTTTGGTTTTATCAAGCCTTTATCAGTGCTATGTAGTCATGCACATAAATTCAATGGAGCCAACATTTTGCAAATAACATGCTTTATTTTAATGGCTGATAGCCTAATAAAACTGTTCAAATTGTGCTTGAAAATGACTCAAAGAACATGTACTGTACTTACTGTACTATACAGTTCCATGTTTGGGGAAAGCAGTTTCTTACCCCTATATATAAATAATAAAAATTCACCTCTGTAAACTGCAAAGTTCCGCCAAATTGTGAAATTGTGAAGCTTGAAGTTTGGTCATAAGTCAACCTCCTGGTGAAAGTCTCTCTTGACCATATCCGCTCTGATACATTTCCCTAATGAGGAAACACTATATTTATATCCATCACAGTATGTTTGGGTTGCCAGAAATCACTGAATAATTAGTTTACTGACATAAAAAAAAATGAAATAATTAGAATTTGCATTTTTCCTTCTTCCTTTTGTTTTGTTTAGCTTTCAAAACATTTTCATTCATTTTTTTTTTAAACTTGTTTATTTATTTAATGTTTTCTTAAAGAAGAGGGAAGTTTCACGGTTATCACTCAATCATATCATTTTTCTCCCCCTAAACTCTTACATAATACGAAGATCCATGACAGCCGGTGTGTGTGGGCCGGAGATATATTAGGAATTTAATGAGGCGCGGGATGCAGGGACGTGTGCCAGGATGCTTAAAAAACAAACTTCAGTGCGTGGACAGGGTGTACTTTGCTGTTGCTGCTGTTTTAATGGGTGAATTCAGGAATTTTCCAATAAATAAATAAATAAAAAATAAAGGCCCCTTTCATAATTCTTGAGCACTAGTGATTGGTTAGTAAAACTTTTATAAAACTAAACCTCCTTAAAATAAAACAGGTAAATGGGATTTAAAGGTGAATTGTGTCCATCCGTGGCTTTTTGTGGCTTAAAATCCATCTTGGCCTTTATCTGTATAGAATTTGTATATTCTCTCTGGATCTCCCTCCATGATCCTTAATATATTCTGATACTGTAGGCTGTTAGAATGGATAATTAAACTTTGCATGTAAGATTTCAGTGCAGCCATTCATTTGTATGTAATAGAGATGGACGAAATTCCTAAAATCTGGTTTCACTTCCGATTTTCGGACTTCTGAAAAAAATCCAAAAGCAAAAAAACCAGAAAACTTTGATTAAATTACAGGGATAAATATTAACAGTAACTTACTGTACGTAACTCTGGGAACTGGGAAATGGTCTGGGGAACACCAACAAATAGAACAAACGTGGAAATAATCCACATTCTATCATTATTCCGTATGCACACACAAGGGTTCCCAAATGTGGTAAACCTCCCATACACCTCCTATACACAGAATTGAGGGTCCACAAACCCTGTATTTCTCCCATATATACAGAATTCATTAGCAAATTATCTAAACCTCCCGTATATGGAATCGAGCGTTCACAAGCGTTTCAATAAATTATATAAATTTCGAAAATCAGATCCTGAATTAAAAAATATATACTTTTGATGGGAGGCACACTCGAGCAATACTTCAGTATAACCTCCCGAAACGTTGTGTACTTGGTTTCAGCACTTGAGTAAATTAAATACTGAAGTATTGCTCGAGTGTTCCTCTCTTCAAAAGTATATATGCACCTACCTGATTTGGCGCAGACCATAGGGGGTGCACCTCATAACCTACCTGTTCGGACTCCACAAACTTGCTTCAATCCCTGAGTTTAAAAAAATCCTTGAATGTCGATAATTATAGGGAAAGGTTCCGGAAGTCTGAAAAAATCTAAACCAGGTTCCAGTTTGATTCCATCTCTAGTAAGTACAGTAGTTTACAACCCCTTACAATGTATAGGAAAACTTTCTAAGCACCAACAGCAATTGTAATCCATTGTAGAACTCTATCAGGGTTATTTAATAAAAGTTCTTATCGTTAAATATTGCCCCAACCAATCAGATGTTAGCTTTCAAATGTTAAAGGGTATCTCCACTCGTTTCAAGTTTTGGTAATCCAGTTCTATTGAAGAACGGGAGGTAAAGGAGCTGTGCCTTACCTTCTGTTCTTCAATAGAACACACAGGAGACTGGTGACAAGCTAAGAAACTTACCCACTCGCTCGCTCCCCCGGCGCGTAGTCTGACAGGTCCCGACGGACCTTGTCTTCTATGCGCATGCACGATCTATGCGCATAGAAGACAGGTCCGTCGGGACCTGTCAGACTAAGCGCCTGGGGAGCGAGCGAGCGGGTAAGTTTCTTACCTTCTCTCCTGGCTCCTGTGTGTTCTATTGAAGAACGGAAGGTAAGGCACAGCTCCTTTACCTCCCGTTCTTCAATAGAAACTGGATTACCAAATCTTCAAAATACGAGTGGAGATACCCTTTAAATAAGATTTGGTTGGGCAAAATTAGCACTGTTTTAACATAAGAAATTTATTGAATCTCCCTGTTTGCTTCTCGTATTCTATACTCTCTCTCTCCATTATCTCACAGACTCCCCCGATAATTACACCCATCTATGTTTGGAAACCATTCCCTTGTCTGACACAACTATTAGCCTTTGTTTGTCTAAAACATTTCTCTATTTTATAACAAAGAAGCATTTGTTCTTCCTATTAAGTCACTAATTACTCTCACCCTCAGTAACCATATACTGTAAGTTCTTTTTGTGCGATGGATGGAAACAGTTAATGTCCACTCAACAACAACAGGAAAACCATATAACAGAGACTACTGATTCATTTACCTTTATTATAATTGAGAATCTACTCAATTATCTGCTGCTAACGATAGTTTACTACTAATTATGGGTTCATAATATTTTTTTGGTCTGTGGTTTACCTTAAACTTGGGTGATAAAAAAAAACAAATTAATGGCATTAGTCCACCTATATTTAACACACTCCTGACCCCATAGAAGTCAATGAGGCTGACAATTAAAAAGGGTTAAGTGGACATGGTTCAGGATTGGATAAAAGCTTAGCTAAATATGCTTGTGAAGGTTCTCATTCATCCAGGTCATGGTATATCTGTTGTATTCAATTAGATCAACTGGACTTGAAATGTAGTTCTTGAAGACGTTTCGCTAGTCATCGCCACTGGCTTTCTCAATTCAGAATGACTTGTACAAGAATCTGTGGCAATATGTACCCTGGAAAATCCCAATTAGCATATCACAGCCAGGTGTTAAGGTGTGATTAGATAGTGGCTAAGAGGTGTTAAGGAACGCCAGAGTAAGGTTTTTAAACAGCATTGACATGGCAGACAGTTGGGTGTCGAACCCCCCCACCTCTATTTAGGCTTGGTTTCTTTATTTTCACATAATGGCCTCCTTAAAACCTCTCTTGAACCAGTCACGTTCCTTCGCCAGATAGTTAACATTACAATCTTCAAAGGTATGTCCCTTTATCCTTAAGATGCAGATACACGGCTGAGTCTGACCCGAGGAATTGGCTTTTCGTGCGGGCCATACGTTGATGCAGTTGCTGTTTGGTCTCCCCCCACATACAAATCAGAGCATTCTTCACTGCACTGCACTGCATATATGATTGCGCTTTTTCTTGTGTTTTGGTATTGGGTCTTTCGGATGTACCAATTGCTGCCTCAGTGTGTTGTTCGGTTTAAAGCAGACAGGGATACGATGTTTTTTGAAAATCTTCTTATTCTCAGAGACCCCTGCTACCTATGGGATGACATGTTCTTCCTCCGTCTTGCTTTTCCCCTTCCACTGTTGGTATTCGGTTCTTTCTTTCCTTCTACTTCTTTTGACAAAGGCCCAGTCTGGATATCCAACAAGTTTAAGGGCTCCTCTGAGATGTTTACCAGTGAACCAGTGAAGGGGAAAAGCAAGACAGGAGGAAGAACATGGTTCCCATATGTGCAGGGGTCTCCGAGAAATTAAGAAGAATTTCAAAAAACATCGTATCCCTGTCTGCTTTAAACCAAACAACACACTGAGGCAGCAATTGGTACATCCGAAAGACCCAATAACAAAACACAAGAAAAAGCGACATCATATAGCAGTGCCGTGCAGTGAGAAGAATGCTCTGATTTGTATGTGGGGGAGACCAAACAGCAACGCATCAACGTATGGCCCAGCAGAAGAGCCAATTCCTCGGGTCAGGACTCAGCCGTGTATCTGCATCTTAAGGATAAAGGACATACCTTTGAAGATTGTAATGTTAACATCTGGCGAAGGAACGTGGGCTGGTTCAAGAGAGGTGTTAGGAGGCCATTTATGTGAAAATAAAGAAACCAAGCCTAATAGAGGTGGGGGGGTTCGACACCAACTGTCTGCCACGTACAATGCTGTTTTAACACCTTACTCTGGGCATTCTATAACACCTCTTAGCCACTCTAATCACACCCTTAACACCTGCTGTGATATGCAATTGGGATTTTCCAGGGTACATAATTGCCACGATTTTTGTACAAGTCATTCTGAATTGAGAGAAAGCCAGTCAGATGACTAGCGAAACGTCTTCAAGAACTACATTTCAAGTCCAGTTGATCTAATTGAATACAACAGATATACTTAGCTAAATATGTTAATTTTTGCAGTCATAACATTTAATGGTTCTATTCATTTTTTTTCAGTGGGGAATTATTTTAGTGTGAAGGTGTGCTCAATCCATTTTTAACTTGAGAAAATTTAGGACATACTGAAGACTATTATGACTGCACCTAGGGATGTTCTATCAAAGTCTCACCTAACAGAACGTTCTGACACTTTTTCTTTTGGATGTGGTAACGTATCCGTCAAGCTGCGAAAGGTGAAAATGCCTTCTACAGGAGAAACCCTCTTGTTTTCATACTTTTCTTTGAGTAAAAAGATCCCTGTAGTATTCCAGCCTTGACCTCTAGCAATATCTGTAAAGAGTTACCCTTCACCTCCAAAATGCCTCTTCTCCAGAGAAAAACCAACCAATTTCCAAAGTGTTCCCTCCTAACATGAATTTTCCATTCTAGTAATCAATTTAGCTGCTAGACTCAGTAATATTTGTATCCTAACGGCATGTGGTCTTACCAAGGACTTCGTAGAACATTATTTTATACCACAATTCAAAGTTTTTTAAATTATTTTTTTCATACACACCTTTATGGATCTAATTTGTAAAAAAAAAAAAAAAATTGCTTAATATATATTCACCCATATAACAAAATTGCTATTTTGGGCAATTCAGTAATGTAAATTTATGTAAATAGGATAGTGGTTAATTGACCATTAAAGCGACCAATTCCCTAGACAGAGAGATGTCAGGAAAAAATTCCCCAATAGCACACGTAATTAGGGTACACTTAGAAAAAACCTGACCTATAGCCGAGGTCACTTATAATTAACTAAGTTTATCAGTCAATGTGAGTATACTCTCCTGAGTCTCCTTTAACAAAAAACTCAATTACCTTTATTGCTTGTACCTTAGTATAATAAACCCTCCCAAAAATCCACTTAAAAAAGATATAAAAAAACATGATGGGGGTACTTATCACGGCCATAGTCATGAAAATTTTATATCCGAGATTAGAAGTATAAGTGCCTTAGTGCAATATTATTGTGTCCCTATGATATGGAAAAGGATAGTGGTGTCTAAGAGAGGGAATATACCCCATGCATAGGTATTGGATAGTGAGTCTAAAAGGGAATATTACCCCATGCATAAGTATTGGATATTGATGTCTAAAAGGGAATATACCACATGCATAGGTATAGGATAGTTATGTCTAAAAGGGAATATACCCCATGCATAGGTATAGGATAGTGATGTTTAAAAGGGAATATACCCCGTGCATAATAAAAGGATAGTGGTGTCTAAAAGAGAATATACCCCATGCATGGTATTGGAAAGTGGTGTCTAAAAGGGAATTACCCCATGCATAGGTATAGGTAGTGGTATCTAAAAGCAAATTACCCATGCATAGTAAAAGGGAATAAGTCTAAAGGGAATATATCCCATGCATAGGTATTGGATAGTGGTGTTTAAAAGGGAATATACCCCATGCATAGGTATAGGATAGTGGGTGTCTAAAAGGGAATATACCCCCTGCATAATAAAAGGATAGTGGTTGTCTAAAAGGGACTATACCCCATGCATTGGTATTGGAAAGTGGTGTCTAAAAGGGAATATACCCCATGCATAGGTATTGGATAGTGTGTTTTAAAAGGGAATATACCCCATGCATAGGTATAGGATATTAGTGGTGTCTAAAAGGGAATATACCCCATGCATAGGTATGGATATGGTGTTCTAAAAGGGAATATACCCCATGCATAGGTATTGGATAGTGATGTCTAAAAGGGAATATACCCCATGCATAGGTATAGGATAGTGATGTCTAAAAGGGAATATACCCCATGCATAATAAAAGGATAGTGGTGTCTAAAAGGAACATACCACATGCATTGGTATTGGAAAGTGGTGTCTAAAAGGGAATATACCCCATGCATAGGTATGGAATAGTGGTGTAAAAGGAATAACCCCATGCATAGGTATAGGATGTGGTGTCCTAAAAGGGAATATAACCCCATGCATAGTATAGGATAGTGGTGTCTAAAAGCGAATATACCCCCATGCAAAGTAAAAGATAGTGGTGTCTAAAAGGGAATATACCCTATGCATAAGTAAAGGATAGTGGTGTCTAAAAGGGAATATACCCGATGCATAGGTATAGCATAGTGGTGTCTAAAAGGGAATATACCCCATGCATAGGTATTGGATAGTGGTGTTTAAAAGGGAATATACCCCACGCATAGGTATAGGATAGTTGTGTCTAAAAGGGAATATACCCCATGCATAGGTATAAGATACTGGTGTCTAAAAGGGAATATACCCCCCCCATGCATGGTATGGAAAGTTGTGTCTAAAAGGGATATACCCCATGCATAGGTATCGGATAGTTGGTATCTAAAGCAAATATACCCCATGCAATAAGTAAAAGGGAATCTAACTTAAAGGGAATATATCCATGCATAGGTTCTGGATAGTGGGTTGTTTAAAAGGGAATATACCCCATGCATAGGTATAGGATAGTGGTGTCTAAAAGCGAATATACCCCATGCATAAGTAAAAGATAGTGGTGTCTAAAAGGGAATATACCCTATGCATAAGTAAAAGATAGTGGTGTCTAAAAGGGAATATACCCCATGCATAGGTATAGGATAGTGGTGTCTAAAAGGGAATATACCCTATGCATAAGTATAGGATAGTGGTGTCTAAAAGGGAATATACCCCATGCATAGGTATGCTATGGTGGTCTAAAGGGAATATACCACAGTGCATAGGTTTGGATAGTGATGTGTCTAAAAGGGAATATACCCCATGCATAGGTATAGGATAGTGATGTCTAAAAGGGAATATACCCCATGCATAATAAAAGGATAGTGGTGTCTAAAGGAACTATACCCCATGCATGGTATTGGAAAGTGGTGTCTAAAAGGGAATATACCCCATGCATAGGTATTGGATATTGGTGTTTAAAAGGATATACCCCATGCATAGGTATAGGATAGTGGTGTCTAAAAGGGAATATACCCCATGCATAGGTATAGGATAGTGGTGTCTAAAAGCGAATATACCCCATGCATAAGTAAAAGATAGTGGTGTCTAAAAGGGAATATACCCTATGCATAAGTAAAGGATAGTGGTTTCTAAAAGGGAATATACCCGATGCATAGGTATAGCATAGTGGTGTCTAAAAGCGAATATACCCCATGCATAGGTATTGGATAGTGGTGTATAAAAGGGAATATACCCCACGCATAGGTATAGGATAGTTGTGTCTAAAAGGGAATATACCCCATGCATAGGTATAAGATACTGGTGTCTAAAAGGGAATATACCCCATGCATAGGTATTGGATAGTGGTGTTTAAAAGGGAATATACCCCACGCATAGGTATAAGATAGTTGTGTCTAAAAGGGAATATACCCCATGCATAGGTATAAGATACTGGTGTCTAAAAGGGAATATACCCCATGCAGGTATAGGACAGTGGTTTCTAAAAGAGAATATACAGTACCAAATATAAGACCTGGTCCTCTTTTAGCATCCAATTAAAATATTACTACATTACATCACTTGTGGTGTGCATATGTGCACATTTCCTCAAAACCTGTACTAATCACACACAAAAACTTGGTACATTGCTACATACTTGTCAGACCCCATTAACATGTATGTTTTGGTGATAGCTCCCCTCACGGTACAACAAAGTCTTGTGTGAAGAAGTCTATTCAGTATCCTCTAATTTATGTATCTTGGAGTGTTTGTTGGGCATTTTTCTCTTGATATCCAGTTGAAGTGTTTCAATTAAATTTGTATTGATCTCTCACTTACTGATGGGGTTCAGTGATCCTGAACTAATAGCCTAAACTTTTCACTTAATATTATTGAAATCTAGATCTGTAAGGTCAACAGTAGTTCTGAGATATTAGTTTAATGAATTTGTTTATTTTACTTATACCAGCATTTTATTGAAATCCATCTATAATGAATTTTGAAATGTGGACTTTAACTGTGTATATGAATCACTCAGCTAATGAAGCCTTTGGATGTGGTTTGTCACCAGATCATATGTATTTTTTTAACAGCTTGCATTGTGCATTCATTTTCTCTGTCCACAGCCAGTACTATATATAGTATAATTCTTCACATGACTTAGGCTAAGAGACAGATCACGGCAGATGCCAAGATATACAACAGTCAAAAGAAAGGTTCCCCATATAACACATTTTTTCCTTAATGGTAGCTGAGAAACTGCTAATTTAAACATGTTAACACTTGTCTTATTAAATAATTCCTACTATTGTCAAAAGCAATGCCCTTCAGTCACTTTTAGTCCCTCCTTCTTTCATAGCCAATGGTTCAGACATGCTCAGTTTGCTTCACAAAGGAAAGAAAAGCTGTCTAATGAGATTTTTTTTATCTTAATGTGCAAAGGCATAACTGCAGGACTAGAAGTTATCCATTTTACACATGTATAGCTTTGGCTATTTAGAAAGGCCGGGAATTGATCAAAGGCACACTATTTTAATCAACAGTTTATGATGAGCAACAAGAAAACTGTGTTTTATCAATATCTTATAAACATGGTGTTGGCGGTAGGTTCATCCACAGACATTGACAGTATCTATTACTATTACAGCATATAAATGACAGGCATTGAAGCTATTTGAAGAGATAAAATACCCATTTTATCTCCCGGTTAAAAGGTACTCTGCTAATTAATTCGATTTAAAGGGCGTGTTCATCACACACACAAACTTTTACACGTAGGCAAATGCCAACCCTGTTAGATACAGTATATGGACTCGGGAGAACCGAGAGAATGGCTGGTGTCCATTTTATTCCCTCTCTTCTAGTTCTATTGGCAGTGTTTAGGGTTTTTTGAGTTCCTACTTGAAGGTTAAAATACCCTCTGATGGGTGTAACCTGGTCCATGGTGTTACTATATTTAAAAAAGGTGCTACTGATTCTTATGCACCCAATAAAAATCTCCATTCAGAAACTGTTGGACTGTTGTGGACTTTTTTTTCTTGTTTTGCTTTGTGGTAATTGACTATTGATTTTAATATCCTTTTACTTACTATGAAGGTTACTCTATTTCATCCCTTGTCATATTTTAATATGGATTAACCTTTCCCAGTCTGTTTGGGTTTACTGATTACCAGATCCAGATCAGGTCAGGGAACAGGCAAGTTCCAATGGTCTTCCTCCTTTAAGAAATGTATTTGCAGGTTTAAAATATAGAGAATTTTCATTAAATGGGGAATTAGCGGAACTAAAAGGAACACTATACTCTTTCTTTAGGAGTCGTGTCAGTGATAATGATTGTGGGAGGAGCCAGAGAGCAGTCAGTTACTGCATGAGTATAGTGTTCCTTTAAGTTAGACTTAAATTCACTTAAAAATGAAAAATCTGAAGCAGAAAATGTTTTTTTTAATTAACCTCAGGTAGAAAATTGATGTACATTATTTCCTAAAGAAACACATTTTTTCTGAAATTTTTTTTCATTTGAAATCAAACAGTAAAACAGTGATGTCACCTGCACCACTTGTGATGTCATCTCCTGAATGATGTCATTTAGCAAAGTTTTATTAAGTCTCACCCCTGGGTGAATTGAAATACAAATCTTAGTTATAAACATTGAAAATTAAGTCGAGTTACATTACCAAATAGAAAATATCAAAAGCTGACTTAATTGCAACTAAATTGCAATGTATTAACTCTTTAATCAAAGCCTTTTCAAATGACTTCATAAATGTAGCAGTAATATAACTAATATACTTAATTACACCTTGTAATTGATTTTATTAAAATTGATTACTTGGAGGAGTTTATTTTAGGTAATTGATCTCTGTAATTAAAACCACTTGGGTCTTCAAGATCTTTCAAAAGCTTCCAGTTTTTTCCTCCTTTTTTGCTTTCTCTACCTGCGGGAATTTGAAGTTTTCAGGTTAAAGAAATTAATTTGTAGTTTGATTGAAAACAACGTATATTTAACATTTAAAGGACAACTAAAGCCACAGAACAAATCTGAACCAGAAGGCAGAACACCTTAATATAAAAAAAGTAATCTGTGTCTTACCTCTCATTTTGATACGGGCGCTGGGAAATTTACCTAAATAACATATGGTTTGTGCTTTACTTCCCAGCATTCTAGTATCACACAGTTTGGTCAACGACCATTATGTTCTGCTCATGCTCAGCCCTTAGCTATGGCAGAAACTTGTTACAGTTGGTCACACCCATTAATAATCTCTAGCCAATCCTTTTACAGGACAGATAAAGCAAGGAAACATGTGACTGAGGTCAGGAGGTGTGGTCTGACACTGCCCATACACACAGATACTTCATCCAGTTCTTAACAGGCTTACATTTACTTTAATACAATTTACAGGAGTGGGATTTTATTGCTTATTGGGGTTGTTTTCAGATGCCGGAGTATAAAAAATTGGGTTTAGTTCTCCTTTAACAGAAATGGCCAATGGGTTACCCCAGTCCATAACATTGTAGTGGGGCCATTAAATGATTATTTTTTCATTCACTTGATTGAAGAAATCTATTCCAGCCAATAAGAGCAGTACCAGTGTGCAAAACCCACCACAGATTCACAGCATGGTGTTAAATATATTTCTTAGTGGACAAAGTCTACCATTTGGATATAGTGTTTTTTTCTGTCCCCAAAATATACCGCAATGCTGAACCATCTTTGATCTTTGATTGGATGATATATAATTAGAATAAAACATTATAAACATTATGCAGTCAGTCCCCAGTACAGTTTTTGTATAAAATGTACCTTTTGTATACCTTTAACATGTCACCTCTGTATAACTATAATGACACCAAGTTCACTTTAGTGAACAATGTAAAATATTATATTAGTGCTAGACTATAAATGCTGTAGGAAACTATACAATGAAACAGAGGTCTCTTGTAAAAGTCTTTAGATCAAATATTTTAATAATACTTTGGGATGTTTACTAAAGGAATCCATCATGTAGCCAGCTAAATATGCATGCACTGTATTTTCACTGTCTAAACATGTGTTCTTGCTTTTATGGCTGTTAGAACATGATGGGTACCGGTAAATGCAATTAGGCACTATTGTGGAAAACGCAACGGGCCATGTATAACACAGGACTCTGGATAAACGTGAATTTCCCTGTCGTTTCTAGGGCACAGAAACAGTAATCTGCAGCTACAACAAGTGTTGCAAGAATTTTCACCGGCCGGTAATTAATGGAGTCCTGGCTGATGAGAAATGAAAAGGGGTTTGTAGAAGCTTACGTTACTGTGTGTGGATAGCCCCCCTGGGGACACTTGTAATGCTGCTTTATGATTGGGTAGTCTTGAAATGCTTAGAAAGCCATATGGATCTAGCTGGTTAACTCTTGAGAGTTTGGAGGCTTACAAGACAGAGTTGTGATTTCTATTTAACAATAGTTTGACTGTAAAACAAGGGGGTTGGTTATTTGGGGGGGACCTTATTGACCGTTGTCCCTGGTAAACATGTAACTTATCAATAAACACGCATAATATAATGTTTCTAGCAACTGGCTTTAACTTTTATTATTCACATTATAGATGTCCTATGAATAAAAATAAGGGAAAAAAGGAATAAAAAGGAATGTTTTCCCGGGAAAAATATTTAAATTTTTGGTGATGGTACATCTTTTTTTTTTCCCAGCACCTTAGATTTTAGACCATTTGCATACTATTAGGGCCTCCAAGCAATGCACTGAGCCAATAACGGCTCTCGGGAATAGAGATGTTCGAAACTGTTGAGTTTTGTTCCGTTTTCAAATTTTCAAAATTTTCGAAAATCATCTACTTTCGATTTTCGATTTTCAAAAATTGTCTATTTTCAAAAATCGTCTACTTTCGATTTCGGAAAATCTTCTACTTTCGATTTTCGATAATTGTCTACTTTCAATTTTCAATAATTATCTACTTTCGATTTTCGATAAAAATTTGAAATTCCAAAAATCTGGGTTCTGTGAATTTCTTGAGTTCCGAAAGTTTCGTCGGGACTTCAAAACCCTCAGATTGGATTCGAAACTGGGTTCTATTCGAACCTGCTTTACATCTCTACTCGTGAATAGTGAATGTTTTTTCCCATTCCGAAACTTTAACGCCAGCTATCAGCTGGCGTTAAAGTTTCTGTCTTAAAGAGCCGTTATCGGCTCGGTACATAGCTTGTGGTGGTTGCACGACACAGTTTTTGCGGACCACCACAACCGCCATACGTTATGTCTTAAAGTCACGTTAACCCTCGGTACATGGGTTAACGTGACTTTAAGATGCAAAAAGTTGATAATGTCTTTCCGTACATAGCCCTGTATATACTAAAATCTTAAAGTTTTTTTTAATACTGTATAGTTGACCTATTAGCCAACAGCATTTAAGATTCAGGCCTGTGAAGTTGTCCATGCTCTATCTCTGGTTGTAGGTTACTAGTGTGTACATTCATATCACACAGAGATAATAAAATAAAGATCACACATGTCAAAACCCCTATATCAAATGTTTCCTTTAAGATTCCACATCATATTGGTTAGAGAAAAACTCTTTGACTTTAGCTTCTTTATAAACATGTATTTTGGTTTGGCTGTATTGAGATTCTTGTACAAATATAATCTCACAACTTCCCATCATGGGAGACACAATATTGCACTTGACTAGAGTTTTTTTACCTTAAGTTGAAATCTTTTTACAGCCTTGGGATTTGGAAGTAATAGTTAGCATTGGGTCTTGAGGAATAAATGATGTTAAAAAATGCCGGGTTTGTCCTTTGTGATGTGAATAATAAAGTTCAGGGCTCCATTGTTAAAACAAAGAAAAAGTTTCATAGAACAAACCTCTTCATCACTGGTAGGACAGGGGCAGCAGAACGTTTGTCTTGCTTAATGTGACATGAAAGAGGTGGGTGAGACATACTTTATATGAATACGTCTCACCAGTTCACTAAAGGTTCAAGGCTTGATTGTACTTCATAGCTGCCAAGGAACCCATTCTTAGAGTAGACAGTAGACCTCTATTCTGCTGCCAAGAGTTCCACCAGTGGCAATTTATGTAAAACTATTGGAAAAGTCTGTGAATAAAGGTACCACCAGCAGTGAATAGCAAATTGAGGTGACCTGCTTTGGTCAAACATCCTCTCATCACATTTCTTGGGGTTATTTTCTTTGACTTTTGGCATTTGTGTGACTTTGCCTTCATTTAGTGGAAACATTCTTTGCCATTCATGGTCTGTTAGATTAAACGACACAAAGATGGACACTAAAGGTATTGGTGTTTTGTAGTATATGACATCATGACATCACTGTAACTTACCTACCTTGGGCTTTAATACAAGATCATTGTCAACTTCTATTAACATCTTACAAATTTAAGGTGGGCATACACAGCATCGATATTCCGATCGATTTGATCAATTCAATAGAATTGATCAGATTATCAAATACACTTTTCCGGGTTTTCAAAGATATCGATCGGTCTATCGAAAAAAACCTGATCGGGCAAGATGAAAAAATTTCAATCTACCCCATCTACCAGAACCATACCTTCCGTAGTTTTCAAGCTGAAATCTACAGAAGATCGATGGTGAAAGGTAGGGATTCGATAGGTAGATATTCGGTCGGATTTTCGATTGTTTCAGACGATTGCAAATCCGATCTGAAGAATATTGGACCATGTATACCCACCTTAAGTTTTGTAAAACACAAGACCTATGAATACCCAGTATGTTATATCCTTATAAACTGTGGTTAATGATGTCATAAAAAATATAAGGATATTATATATTATTCACTCTTCTATACAATAATTACAGTTATTACATGAACTTTATCCCTTACAGGCTTACATAACTATCATCATATTGACCGTGTGTAGATGCTGAAATGTATAGTTCAATGACAATCCTGATTAATGAAGTTTTTTCCTTCTTTGGTGACCCTGAGCCCTCTGCATAGCCTGAAGCCTCATTCACTAACCCATTCATGACTTTTTTCTCAACAACGTACGGAACTGAATCACTCTCTTGAAATAAAATTTATAACTCAATGAAATCCAATATTGTGGCTTGGGTTTGCATATGAAAATACGTGGGCCTTGTGTTGTGTTTTGTTATCCTGGTGCAATTTCATTAGCGGTTGTATAATTGATTCCCAGGGACAGTGATTGCGGATATACAATCCAATGCCTTTTCTATTATCCGTCCCAGTGGTTTGACACATTTTCCTCATCTTATTCCCCGTTTAAATAAGATTTCTGGGTCTCTGCATTGTCTGGGCTTTTATGTCCCTACACATTCATTTTACAGGCATTTTGTTCCACTGAGAAACTGCTGCACAATAATAAAATCGGACCATTGTTTCACTATTACTGTCATTCTAACATCTCTAATTAGCACGTTCGGGGTCATTGTCAATGTAATGTTTCTTCTAATTAACAAATGTATTTATAGTTATTGAATTGCATTTCTAAATGCCGGGTTTCTGATTCTAAAAATATAGATATGATATAGTCTTATAATATAGACCTGGCAATGCTATGTGGGAGATTGGCTCCAATCCCAAAATGACTAATGGGTGTGGCATCTGCCAGTAGGTTGTTGAGAAAGTCCTTCTGGACGAAACGCGTTAGGCGTTCTCAATACTTGGCTTACTGGTGTTTCCTCTACATGGGCCTTCCCCCCTATCGGGACCCCCCGATGTTGTGTCGCTACCTTTGCAGCACCTCTGACAGCTAAGTATACACAGGAAAAAGGGTAGGGATCCTGCACACCTCAACGTAAGGTAAGTAACTTATCATTTCATGGTGGGTGCTCTAAGCGCTGTAGCCAACAGCCAGTATAACCAAAGGTAAAACATGCTAGGCACACCAGTCTTGATAGTGAAAAGTATCTTTTACTAGTGACGTTTCGGAACCTGTGTGGTTCCTTCTTCAGACCAAACAAAACATGTTTTGTTTGGTCTGAAGAAGGAACCACACAGTTTCCGAAACGTCACTAGTAAAAGATACTTTTCACTATCAAGACTGGTGTGCCTAGCATGTTTTACCTTTGGTCTGACAGCTAAGTAGGTACTGGACTGTGATTAGGCCTTTATGACTGTTGGGAAAGGACTCTGTGCACTTTCTATGATATTGATTTGTAGAGGTTAATACCGAGATGTGATATGCTTTTAGAATTTTAATTCTTATCTATTTCTATGTGTGTACCCCTATTTTGGACCTTCATGGGTCTATCAATAAAGGGCTTTTACTTATATACAGAATTCTTGAGTGCGGTACTTCCCTTTTCTGTTTTATATATTGCATCTGCCAGTAGGATTATATTAGAAATAGAGAATATCAAGTGTCCCTATTGGGACGTGTTCAATAGGTTCTTCTTCCTAAAATTTATGTTGCTAATAATGTACTTAGGGTCTGGTCCCTTTTCTCCCGGGATGATTGCTCTGAGCCCCCAGTCTATATAAGACTAATGAATGGCAGTGAGTGAGGTATAAAGAATAACATCTCAAAATTGGCTAATCCAATGCCAGTGTTGTAATGGCTGGACTGTACAAAGCTTTGATATTTTCTTTAAAGGGGAACTGTGGTCTCCATACAAGTTGCCTTCATTAAAAAGGAAATCTGATGGGAAGAACAGCGCAATGTTCCCTACCTTGAGGCCTCGATTGTTTTGCAGATTTCAGCTTGAAACCTGCAAAAAGATTGGGACAGAAGATGGGGTCAGCGGTAAATTTTCCGCCTGGTTCCCTGCACTGTTATTTTCAACCTGCCATAAAATGAATGTGTTAGAGGTTGCCGCTCCTTTCTTTCCCAAGCTCCTTTGCTTTCGGTAGCACCTCCCTGTTGGCCAAATCTTTATTTAGCACCAGCCTTATGGACTTCAAATGAAATTATATCTCCAGCAGAAACAGATCATGAAAACATTAAGGGAAGGAGCACCAATGATAAGATATTTTATGTATTAATATTATTACAAGAAGAATCACCTAAATTTAATCTAATATTAAACTTTCATTCTCCTTTAATTACTCTCCTGATCATTTCCTTATCCCTTTAAGGTTATTCTAGCTATGGCGAAATTCCGAACAGAACACGGCCTCCTTGTGAAGGTTAAACTCAGAGAAACGTGACATATTTATGAGATAAAGGGAGCAGAACATTCAGCAGCAAAAAATAATCGCTAAAGCTGGAAAAATTTCCCTTGTTCGTGGTCGGCCCTCTGTATAGGACATGTAGGGAGTATGGCGGTCCCATACGTTCTCCCTATACTTTATATATTCTTTATAAAGGGAGAACGCTCGTCACTGTGTGTACTCCCATCTACAGTGTGTACCCACCTTTAAAGTTGCGGTTTTCATGAAACTTTAATTATCTCCATGGTTTGTTATTAGGGATGGCCGGTTTGCGGATCCGAACCCGGATCTGCCGCGGATTTATCCCGTTCATGAACGGCGGATTTTTCCGGATTTTCCGCCTTCCGAACTTCCGAACCCCGGATTTTTTTCTTAATTTTGAAAATTTTCGAAATTACGAGGATTTCTCGTATTTTTGAGGATTTTTCATTTTAATGGGTCTTCTCGCGGATTTTCGAATTTTTTCGAAAACTCGCGGATCCTCGAGCGGACCGGATTTTGCGAAGTTCGGACATCTCTATTTGTTATGCAGATAACAAAGTAAAGGTAACAATTGTTTATTATTTCCGTTTAAAGATAATGAGTCCAAAATGTTTTTGTTTGCTTTTTTTTTGCTATTATCTAAATATTTTAGTAGACTTGAGTTCTCCTTTAAATGAGATGCATATCATTGTTTAGGAATGAAGGTTTAATTGTCTAAAGCAGGGAATTGACTGTATTCCCTGCACTTTGCAACACAATTCTAACGTGAAGATATTTTCTTACCGTCTAATCAACTTCTTAATCCAGAGTTTTAAACCCAAGGCTGGGAGATCTTGTTAAAACCTATCCATGAGAGAAATGTGAATTGATTTCACCCCGACTCCTGCTTCTGAAATGTTTCACCTTTGCTCCAATCTTTTCTTGTCCGATTAACACAATTTGCAGATTAGTCAGTGAGGACAATAGGGAAACCACAGCTGTAATACCATAGCACACGGGGCCAGCGTGTAATCGCCAGGTCTCCATATTGACATGTAGGCATCCAATATTCTGGAACTAGAAATTCAAAGTTTTGGAATTTAAAGGATATGCACACTGGGAAATTCAATTTTTCAAATTGCCCATTACTGGAAATTAGAATTCTTCCCAATTATAACTGTACCATTTTTGTCTTGATCTGTCCCCTATTTATCTAAATACTCAGTATAAAATATCTTACATTTCAGCTGTCAATCAAGTGCTTTAATAACACAATATATTCTGTTATGAAATTTCCCTGGATCAACTCTACTTTTTGTATCAATACCAGTAACTTGTAACATTCCTTGTTTGTAGAAACTCATCCAGCTTTTTATTAAACTGACCAATGAACCTGCCATAACAACGTCCACTGGAAGACAGTTCCATAGCTTTACCGTTCTCACAGTGACAAACCCTTTCCCAACTCTACTTTATGTATCAATACCAGTAACTTGTAACATTCCTTGTCTGCAGAAACTCATCCAGCTTTTTATTAAACGGACCAATGAACCTGCCATAACAACGTCCACTGGAAGACAGTTCCATAGCTTTACCGTTCTCACAGTGACAAACCCTTTCCCAACTCTACTTTATGTATCAATACCAATAACTTGTAAAATTCCTTGTTTGCAGAAACTCATCCAGCTTTTTATTAAACTGACCAATGAACCTGCCATAACAACGTCCACTGGAAGACAGTTCCATAGCTTTACCGTTCTCACAGTGAAAAACCCTTTCCCAACTTGAAGCCTAAACCTTTTTTCTTCAAGTCTTAAGGGATGTCCACGTGTCCTCTGACATGTTCTGTTGGTGAACAATGCCCCAGATAGTTTATTGTATGGCCCTTTAATGTATTTATACACAGTAATCATATCCCCACGCAAGCGCCTTTTCTCCAGCGTACATAATTGTAACTTTTCCAGTCTCTCTTCATATTCAAGCTCCCCCAATCCCCTTATTAATTTAGTTGCCCTTCTCTGAACCCTTTCCATTTCAAAGATTTCCTTTTTGTACACAGGATTCCAAAATTGCACTGCATATTCCAAATGAGGCCTTACCAATGCTTTGTAAAGAGGGAGAATTACATTTTCCTCCCTTGAATCCATACCTCTCTTTATACAAGACAATACCATGCTGGCTCTGGCTGTTGCTGCCTGGCACTGCTTGCTACCTTTAAGTTTGTTATCCACCAAAACTCCAAGACCCCTTTCCAACAGGGATTCACTTAACACAGAGCCATTTATAGTATAAGCAGCACAAGTATTTTTAAGTCCAAAATGCATCACCTTACATTTATCAACATTGAATGTCATCACAGCAGCCCAATGTGACTATCTATCTAGCCCTGGCCCTTTAAGACCTCACACATTAGGAACTAAATAATTTTTGGAGTAGTCAAAATGGTTAATAGGACTTTAAACTTGGACAAGTTTGATGTTCCTCAATCAAATTACTGTAATCCAATCCATACCATTGAATATGAGTGAAATGAGGCTCCCATAGTTCAATTCTGCCTCTGAAGCAAACCCTGCTCTTTTCCAAGTGGTAGGTTATCTGTTTGATCATCGGCCTACTGGAGTCCTTGAATGTTCTTTTCTTTAAAAAGAGATATGTGTATGTGTGATCTCAGTGTGGATATCAATAGGGAAAGGCGAGACACATACATTTTCTCTTGGTAAATGGCCCAGAGGGGTGAGAATAATATTCCATTCCATAACTAAAACATTCTTCCTCTTACTATTCAAATTGTGTTGCTTTAGCTCATATTTAGTGAGCTTCATTTAACCTGATATGAGACTTTCAATTCTTGTCCATTAAATATATAATAAAGACTTAATGCAAAGTCATGCAAACAGGGAGTCCGCATGTTGGAGTCATTTATTTATACACAGACAAAATGCCGATTGGGCAGGTTAAGGTCATTAGGATGGAAAAATACTGCTTTTTTTAAGTATGTGTATTTGCATTAAACTTCCCCTTTAATCTTTATTTTTGTAATTTCCACCATATAAAGGAAAGCTGGTGGAAGGACAATGCTTCACAGCAGCAGAACCATTGAGTTGGTCACTGAAGTTTGCCACCATTGTAGGCTGGCTTGGCCCCTTTGGACATATCCCACCCCACATTGGCTTCTCTCCCTCAAAGTTTGCACCGTAAAGGGGAAAGTGGGCCAAAGGGTGAAGAGCAGCAGAACCAAGGGCAGAATTACACCTCAGGAACCTTTAGGCACAGAAAGCCTGACGCGCTTAGGGGAGCTTTACTGTCATAAGTAAGGAATGTTATCCTAGGCATGGTGGCACAGTGCTTCCAGTGTAGAGATGTCCGAACTTCGCAAAATCCGGTCCGCTCGAGGATCTGCAAATTTTCGAGAAAATTCGAAAATCCGCGAGCGGGCCCATTAAAATCCTCGTTATTTCGAAAATTTTCAAAAACGCAGTTCGGGAAAGTTCGGAAGGCGGAAATCCAGAAAATCTGTGATATCTGCCATTCGTGAATGAGGGAAATCCGCCGTGGATCCGGGTTTGGATCCGCGAACCCGGGCCATCACTATTCCAGTGCTGTGTCCTGAGTTCAAGGCCTTGCTCAGGCACAAATCTGGGAGGAGGCTACTTAATCTCTGCCCCGGAGGTTAAGGAATCTCCTCGTGCCGCCATTTTTTATTGTAAATATGAATGGAATAACTGAAGGTCAGTCAGCCTAACACAACTTTAACAGACAAACAGTTAACTGTTCCATACTGTATTTATATGGCCAAACACTTTCCATGTAGTAGTAATCAAGTGTCATTTTTAGAGTGTGGCGTTCAGTCTCTCTACTAAATACAATGTTCAAATTAAAGGGCATGTCCACCCCCAAAACTATGTGTAGTGTAGTTTAATCCCTACCTCACATCCCAGCTCCATCTGGTTCTCCTGTAGTCCCCCCCCCCAAATTCCCAAAAAAACTGCCACCAGGAGGATAGCAGAGTCCATATAGGACTCTGCCTCCTACCTGGCCTCCGGGAGAAGTTTGGCATGCGTACGGCAGCCCTTCTCCCCCTCCCTCCTCCCTCCCTCTCCATCCCTCCCTCTACCCTCCCTTCCCTTTTAGAAAGTGCCCCGAACCATTACTTACCTCCTCTCTTTCCTCCGCTGCACTGAATGACCGGCAGCCCGGACCGTGATTGGCTGCCGCTCAGGCAATCACAGTCGCGACTGCGCGTCCCGCCCCTCTGCTTGCATTTCCTCGCAGCAGAGGGCCGGCAGCGGGGCGGAGGAAAGGGGGAGGTACGTAAAGTTTGGGGCACTTTCTAAGAGTATAATAGACGGTTGGGGCTGGGGGACAGGGGAATCATATATTAAAAAATTGTTTTAGGGTGGACATACCCTTTAAATCAGAACAAGGAGAGAAGTTCAAAGCTGGAAGTAAAGTAGACGGGAGATGCTATGGAAAACACTAGTGTCCTTTGCTATGGGCCTATGCCTAAAACAGCCCTGACAAAACAATACATTTCTGTCGTGTTCATTTTAATTTCACAAAAGGTTATTTGAATCAAGTTGTCGCCTCTCAAGTATGTAAAGGTTTAAATGTTAATCTCATACCTACAGGAAATATGTGTGCATTAAATTGCAATTAATAGCACTTTGCCAGATCGCCCCCTCCAGTGCGACATCGCACATTGAAGGTGCCAAAAAGTGACATTCTCTACATATATTTTGATTGATAAAAATGGCAGTTACACCTTTACACCCTAGCAAAGCAGCAGACTAATGTGGGAGTGAAAAAATCAGACCTCTATGTTAACAGAGAACTGGGGCACTGGGGGAAAGGACAAAGATTATCCCACAGGCTGAGAACTTTGGATAGTAGTAACTTCTTTTAGTGCACCAGTTTAACGGTCAGATTAAAAATTAAGGGCTTTGTGTTTTACATCTCTATTATTTCAATATTTTGCTGCAGCATTTAAATTGTCTCCTTAAAAAAAAATTCTGACCTGTAGACGTATTTTATAAGACACGGTTCTCTTCATGTGAAATCCTGCTCTCATCCCTATTTAAGGATCTGGTGTCTTATTTCTTATTTAAGTATAATTTTTTAAGAATTGTTGTTCATTAAGGTTCTGTAGTGTTATTTAATAAGAACTATTTAAGGAGGGATATTCTTATTTAAAGACTGGTAACTCTATATAGGGAGGGGTGTTCTTAATAAAGCAGTATTGTTGTTATTTAGGAGTGGTAGGCCCTAATATACACTATCAAAAGGGATAGGGTGAAACGGGGACACTATCCAGGTACCTAATATACTATCATAGGGATAGGGTGGAACACGGGACACTGTCCAGGTACCTATATATACTATCAATAGGGATAGGTGAAACACGGGACCTGTCCAGGTACCTAATATACCACTATCAATAGGGATAGGGTGAAACACGGGACACTATCCAGGTACCTTATATACACTATCAATAGGGATAGGGTGAAACACGGGGACACTATCCAGGTACCTAATACACTATCAATAGGGATAGGGTGAAACACGGGACTCTATCCAGTACTATATACACTATCAATAGGGATAGGGTGAAACACGGGGACACTATCCAGGTACCTAATTACACTATCAATAGGGATAGGGTAAACACGGGGACACATCCAGGTACCTAATATACATATCAATAGGGATAGGGTGAAAACACGGGGACACTATCCAGGTACCTATATACACTATCAATAGGGATAGGTGTGAAACAAGGGGACACTGATCCAGGTACCTAATAATCTATCAAAAGGGATAGGGTGAAACACGGGGACACTATCCAGTACACCTAATATATACTATCAATAGGGATCTAGGGTGAACACGGGGACACTGTCCAGGTACCTATATATACTATCAATAGGGATAGGTGAAAACACGGGGACACGTCCAGGTACCTAATATACACTATCAATAGGGATAGGGTGAAACACCGGGACACATTCCAGGTACCTTATAACACTATCAATAGTGGATAGGGTGAAACACAGGGACACCTATCCAGGTACCTATATAACTATCAATAGGGATAGTGATGAGTGAAACACGGTGGACACATCCAGGTACCTAATATACACTATCAATAGGGATAGGGTGTAAACACGGGGACACTATCCAGGTCCTAAATATAAATCAATAGGGATAGGGTGAAACACGGGGACACTATCCAGGTACCTAAAAACACTATCAATAGGATAGCGTGAAACACGGGACACTTATCCAGGTACCTAATATTACTATCATAGGGATAGGGTGAAACACGGGGACAACTATCCAGGTACCTAATATATACTATCAAAAGGGATAGGGTGAAACACCGGGGACACTATCCAGGTACCTAATATACTATCAAAGGGATAGGGTGAAACACGGGACACTATCCAGGTACCTAATATTACACTATCATAGGGATGGTGAAACACGGGGACACATTCCAGTACAGATATACCACTATCAATAGGGATAGGGGAAAACACGGGACACACTGTACCAGGTACCTATATATACTATCATAGGGATAGGGTGAAACACGGGGACACTATCCAGGTACCTAATATATACTATCAAAAGGGATAGGTGAAACAACGGGACCACTATCCAGGACCTAATATAACTATCAATAGGGATGGGTGAGAAACACGGGGACACTATCCAGGTACACTAATATACACTATCAAGAGGGATAGGTGAAAACACGGGGACCACTATCCAGGTACCTAATATATCACTATCAATAGGGATAGGTGTGAAACACGGGGACACTATCCAGGTACTAATATACACTATCATAGGGTAGGGTGAAACACGGGGACACTATCCAGGTACCTAATATAACTATCAATAGGGATAGGGTGAAATACGGGGACACTATCCAGGTACCTAATATATACTATCATAGGATAGGGTGAACACAGGGGACACTTACAGGTACCTAATATATACATATCAATAGGGATAGGGTGAAACACGGGGACACTGTCCAGGTACCTAAATATCTATCAATAGGGATAGGGTGATGAACACGGGGGACACATCCAGGTACCTAATATATACTATCAATAGGGATAGGGTGAAACACGGGGACACTTCCAGGTACCTAATATATATATCAATAGGGATAGGGTGAAACACGGGACACTATCCAGTACCTAATATATACTATCAATAGGATAGGGTGAAACACGGGACACTATCCAGGTACCTATTACACTATCAATAAGGAAAGGTGTGAAAACGGGGACACTATCAGGTACTAATATACACTATCAATAGGGATAGGGTGTGAAACACGGGGACACTGTCCAGGACCTAATATATACATCAATAGGGATAGGGTGAAACACGGGGACACTGTCCAGGTACTATATATACTATCAATAGGGATAGGGTGAAACACGGGGACACTGTCCAGGTACCTAATATTACTATCAATAGGGATAGGGTGAAACACGGGGACACTATCCAGGTACATATATACACTATCAATAGGGATAGGGTGAAACACAGGGACACTATCCAGTAACATAATACACTATTCAATAGGGATAGGGTGAAACACGGGGACACTATCCAGGTACCTAATATAACTATCAATAGGGATAGGTGGGGAAACGGGGACACTATCCAGGTACCTAATATATACTATCAATAGGGATAGGGTGAAACACGGGGACACTATCCGAGTACCTAATATATACATAAATAGGATAGGGTGGAAACACGGGGACACTATCCAGGTACCTAATATACACATCAATAGGGATAGGGTGAACACGGGACACTATCCAGGTACCTAATACATATCAATAGGGATAGGGTGAAACACGGGGACACGTCCAGGTACCTAATATACACTATCAATAGGGATAGGGTGAAACACGGGACACTGTCCAGGTAACCTAATATACATATCAATAGGGATAGGGTGATGAAACACGCGGGACACTGTCCAGGTACCTAATATACACTATCATAGGGATAGGGTGAAAACCGGGGACACTGTCCAGGTACCTAAATACACTATCAATAGGATGGTGAAACACACGGGACAATGTACAGGTACCTAATATACACTATCAATAGGATAGGGTGAAACACGGGGACATTCCAGTACCTAATATAACTATCAATAGGGATAGGGTGAAAACGGGACACTACAGGTACCTAATATAACTATCAATAGGGATAGGGTGAAACAGGACACTATCCAGTACTAATATACTATCAATAGGGATAGGGTGAAACACGGGGACACTATCCAGGTACCTATATATACTATCAATAGGGATAGGGTGAAACACGGGGACACTATCCAGGTACCTAATATATACTATCAAAGGGATGGGTGAACACGGGGACACTATCAGGACCTACCTAATATATACTATCAATAGGGATAGGGTGAAACACGGGGACACTATCCAGGTACCAATATATACTATCAATAGGGATAGGGTGAAACACGGGGACACGATCAGGTACTAATATAACTATCATAGGGATAGGTGAAACACGGGACACTATCCAGGTACCCAATATATACTATCAATAGGGATAGGGTGAAACACGGGGACACTATCAGGTACCTAAATATATACTATCAATAGGGATAGGGGATACACGGGGACACTATCCAGGTACCTAATATATACTAAATAGGGATAGGGTTGAAACACGGGACACTATCCAGGTACCTAATATATACTATCAATAGGGATAGGGTAAACACAGGGACACTATCAGGGATACTAATATACTATCAATAGGGATAGGGTGAAACACGGGGACACTATCCAGGTACCTAATATATACTATCAATAGGATAGGGTGAAACACGGGGACACTATCCAGGTACCTATATATACTATCAATAGGGATAGGGTGAAACACGGGGACACTATCCAGGTTACCTAATATATACTATCAATAGGGAAGGGTGAAACACGGGGACCTATCCAGGTACTAATGATACTATCAATAGGGATGGTGTGAACACGGGACACTTATCCAGGTACCTATATTATACTACAATAGGGATAGGGTGAAACACGGGGACACTATCCAGTATCTAATATACACTATCAAAGGGATAGGGTGAAACACGGGAGACACTATCCAGGTACCTAATATACACATCAATAGGGATAGTGGTGGAACACGGGACCCTATCCAGGTACCTAATTACACTATCAATAGGGATAGAGTGAAACACAGGGACACTATCCAGGTACCTAATATACACTATCATAGGGATAGGGTGAAACACAGGGACACTATCCAGGTACCTAATATCACTATCAATAGGGATAGGGTGAAACACAGGGGACACTATCCAGGTATCTAATATACACTATCAATAGGGATAGGGTGAACACAGGGACACTATCCAGGTACATAATTATGACTATCAATAGGGATAGGGTGAAACACGGGGACACTACAGGTACCTAATATATAATATCAATAGGGATAGGATGAAAACGGGGACAACTATCCAGGTACTAATATATACTCAATAGGGATAGGGTGAAACACGGGACACTATCCAGGTACCTAATATATACTATCAATAGGGATAGGGTGAAACACAGGGACACTATCCAGGTACCTAATATATACTATCAATAGGGATAGGGTGAAACACATGGAAACTATCCAGGTACCTAATATATACTATCAATAGGGATAGGGTGAAACACAGGGACGCTATCCAGGTACCTAATATATAGTATCAATAGGGATAGGGTGAAACACAGGGACGCTATCCAGGTACGTAATAATACTATCATAGGGATAGGGTGAAACACATGGAAACTATCCAGTACCTAATATATACTATCAATAGGGTAGGGTGAAACCAGGGACGACTATCCAGGTACCTAATATAAGTATCAATAGGGATAGGGTGTGAAACACAGGGACGCTATCCAGGTACGCAATATACACTATCAATAGGGATAGGGTGAAACACAGGGACACTATCCAGGTACCTAATATACACTATCAATAGGGATAGTAGGGGAAACACGGGGACACTATCCAGGTACCTAATATATACTACATAGGATAGGGTGAAACACAGGGACGCATCCAGGTACCTAATATATATATCAATAGGGATAGGGTGAAACACAGGGACACTATCCAGGTATCTAATATAACTATCAATATGGGATAGGTGAAACACAGGACACTATCCAGGAACCTAATATATACTTCAATAGGGATAGGTTGAAACACAGGGACACTATCCAGGTACCTAATATATACTATCAATAGGGATAGGGTGAAACACGGGACACTATCCAGGTACCTAAATATTACTCAATAGGGATAGGGTGAAACACGGGACACTATCCAGGTACCTAATATCCTATAATAGGGATAGGGTGAAACACAGGGACACTTCCAGGTACCTAATATACACTATCAATAGGGATAGGGTGAAACACGGGGACACTATCCAGGTACCTAATATACACTATCAATAGGGATAGGGTGAACACGGGGACACACCAGGTACGATAATACACTATCAATAGGGATAGGTGAAACACGGGACACTGTCCAGGTACTAATATATACTATCAATAGGGATAGGGTGAAACACAGGGACACTATCCAGGTACCTAAAAACACTATCAATAGGGATGGGTGAAACACGGGGACACTGTCCAGGTACCTAATATATATATCAATGGATAGGGTGAAACACGGGACACTATCCAGGTACCTATATACACTATCAATAGGGAGGGTAGGGTGAACCCGGGACACTACCAGGTACCTAAATACACTATCAATAGGGATAGGGTGAAACCGGACACTATCCAGGTACCTAATATACACTATCAATAGGGATAAGGTGAAACACAGGGACATATCAGGTACCTAATATACACTACATAGGGTAGGGTGAAAACGGGGACACTATCCAGGTACCTAATATACACTATCAATAGGATAGGGTGAAAACACGGGGACACTATCCAGCTACCTAATATACTATCAATAGGATAGGGTTGAAAACCAGGGACACTATCCAGGTCCTAATTACACTATCAAATAGGATTAGGGTGAAACAACGGGACACTATCCAGGTAACCTATATACACTATCAATAGGGATAGGGTGAAACACGGGACACTATCAGGGACCTAATATACACTATCCATAGGGATAGGGGTGAAACACGGGGACACTATCAGGTACCGTATTATACAATCAATAGGGATAGGGTGAAACACAGGGACACTATCCAGGTACCTAATATTACTATCAATAGGGTAGGGTGAAACACGGGACACTATCCAGGTACTAATATACACTATCAATAGGGATAGGGTGATACACGGGACCGAACTATCCCAGGTACCTAATATATACAATCAATAGGGAAGGGGTGAAACACAGGGGACACTATCCAGGTACCTAATACATATACTATCAATAGGGATAGGGTGAAACACGGGGGACACTATCCACGTACCTAATATCAACTATCAATAGGGATAGGGTGAAACAAGGACACTATCCAGGTACCTATATATACACTCAATAGGGATAGGTGAACACGGGAATATCAGGTACCTAATATACACTATCAATAGGGATAGGGTGTGAAACACGGGACACTATCCAGGTCCCTAATATATACAATCAATAGGGATAGGGTGGATGAAACACGGGACACTATCCAGGTACCTAATATATACACAATAGGGTAGGGTGAAACACAGGACAATATCCGGTACCTAATATATACTATCAATAGGGATAGGGTGAAACACGGGGACACTATCAGGTACCTAATATACACTATCAATAGGATAAGGGTGAAAAAGGGGACACTATCCAGGTACCTAATAACACTATCAATAGGGATATGAGGATTGCAAACACGGGACACTATCCCGGTACCTAATATACACTATCATAGGGATAGGGTGAAACACGGGACACTATCCAGGTCCCTATATTACTATCAATAGGGATAGGTGAAACACAGGGACACTATCCAGGACCTAATTATACTATCAATAGGGAGGTAGGGGTGAACACGGGGACACTATCCAGGTACCTAATATACACTATCAATAGGGATAGGGTTGAAAACCACGGGGACACTATCTGGTACCTAATAAACACTATAATAGGGATAGGGTGAAACACGGGGACACTGTCCAGTACTAATATATATCAATAGGGATAGGGTGAAACACGGGACACTATCCAGGTACCTAATATACACTATCAATAGGGATAGGGTGAAACACGGGACACTGCCAGGTACCTATATATATTCAATAGGGATAGGGTGAAACACGGGGACACTATCCAGGTACAATATACACTATCAATAGGGATAGGGTGAAACACGGGGACACTATCCTGGTACTAATAACACTATCAATAGGGATAAGGGTGAAACACGGGACACTGTCCAGGTACCTAATAATACTATCCAAGGATAGGGGATGAAACAAGGGACACTGTCAGGTACCTAATATAACACTATCAATAGGGATAGGGTGAAAACACGGGGACACATCCAGGTACCTAATATACACTATCAATAGGGATAGGGGAGAAACACGGGACACTATCCAGGTCCCTAATATATACTATCAATAGGGATAGGGAGAAACACGGGGACACATCCAGGTCCCAATATACAATATCAATAGGGATAGGGTGAAACACGGACACTGTCCAGTACTAAATACACTATCAATAGGGATAGGTTGAAACACGGGGACACTATCCAGGTACCTAATTACACTTATATCAATAGGATAGGGGAAAAACACGGGGACACTATCCAGGTCCCTAAATATAACTATCATAGGGATAGGGTGAAACACAGGGACACTGTCCAGGTACCTATATACACTATCAATAGGGATAGGGTGAAACACGGGGACACTATCCAGGTACCTATATTACACTATCAATGGGATGGGTGAAACCAGGGACAACTGCAGGTACCAATATAACACTACTTCAATAGGGATAGGGTGGAACACGGGACACTATCAGGTACCTATATACACATTCAATAGGGATAGGGAGAAACACAGGGGACACTATCCAGGTCCTATATACACTATCAATAGGGATAGGGTGAACACGGGACACGTCCACGTACCTAATATACACTATCAATAGGGATGGGAGAACACGGGGACACTATCCAGGTCCCTAATATACACTATCAATAGGGATAGTGTTAAACACGGGGACATATCCAGGTACCTAATATAAACTATCAATAGGGATAGGGTGAAAACGGGGACACTGTCCAGGTACCTAATATACACTATCAATAGGGATAGGGTGAAACACGGGACACTGTCCAGGTACCTAATATTACACTATCAATAGGGATAGGGTGAAACACGGGACACTGTCCAGGTACCCTAATATACACTATCAATAGGGATAGGGTGAAACACGGGGACAACTGTCCAGGTACCTAATATACACTATCATAGGGATAGGGTGAAACACGGGGACACTATCCAGGTACCTAATATATACTATCAATAGGGATAGGGTGAAACACAGGGACACTGTCCAGGTACCTAATATACACTATCAATAGGGATAGTGGTGAAACCGGGGGCACTATCCAGGTACCTAATATACATATCATAAGGGATAGGGAACACGGGGACAATATCCAGGTCCCTAATTACACTTCAATAGGGATAGGGTGAAACACGGGACACTATCCAGGTACCTAATATACACTGATCAATAGGGATAGGGTGAAACACGGGGACACTGTCCACGTACCTAATATACACTATCATAGGGTAGGGAGAAACACGGGGACACTATCCAGGGTCCCTAATATACCATATCAATAGGGATAGGGTTTAACACGGGGACACTATCCAGGGTCACCTAATATACACTATCAATAGGGATAGGGTGAAACACCGGGACACTATCCAGGTACCTAATATACATATCAATAGGGATAGGGTGAAAACACGGGACACTGTCCAGGTACCTAATATACACTATCAATAGGGATAGGGTGAAACACGGGGACCACGTCAGGTACCTAATATACACTATCAATAGGGATAGGGTGAAACACGGGACACTATCCATGGTACCTAATATACACTATCAATAGGGATAGGGTGTGAAACACGGGGACACTATCCTGGTTCTAATAAACACTTACAATAGGGAAGGGTGAAACACGGGGGACACTATCCAGGTACCTAATATATACTATCAATAGGGATAGGGTGAACACGGGACACTATCCAGGTACACTAATATACACTATCAATAGGGATAAGGGTGAAACACAGGCACACTGTCCAGGTACCTAATATACACTATCAATAGGGATAGGGTGATGAACACAGGGACACTATCCAGGTACCTAATATATACTATCAATAGGGATAGGGGTGAAACACGGGGACACTGTCCAGGTACTAATATACTACTATCAATAGGGATAGGGTGAAACACGAGGGACACTGTCAGGTACCAATATATACTATCAATAGGGATAGGGGTGAAACACAGGGACACTATCCAGGTACCTAAATATATACTATCATAGAGGATAGGGTGTGAAACACGGGACACTATCCAGGTACCGAATATACACTATCAATAGGGATAGGGGATTGAAACACAGGGACACATCCAGGTACCTAATATACACTATCAATAGGGATAGGGTGAAACACGGGGACACTATCCAGGGTATCTAATATACACTATCAATGGTAGGGATAGGGTGAAACACGGCGACACTATCCAGGTACTAATATACAATATCAAATAGGGATAGGTGAAACACAGGGGGACACGATCCAGTACCTAATACACTATCAATAGGGATAGGGGAGAACACGGGACAATGTCCAGGTCCCTAATATTACACTATCAATAGGGATAGGGTGAAACACGGGGACACAATATCCAGGTACTAATATACACTATCAATAGGGATAGGTGATGAAACACAGGGACCTATCCAGGTACCTAATTACACTACAATAGGGATAGGGTGAAACACGGGACACTATCCAGGTACCTAATAATACACTATCAATAGGGAAGGTGATGATGAACACACGGGGACACTGTCCGGTACCAATATACATATAATAGGGATAGGGTGAAACACGGGGACACTATCCAGGTACCTAATATACACTATCAATAGGAAAGGGTGAAACACGGCGGACACTATCCAGGTAACTAATATACACTATCAATAGGGTAGGGTGAAACACGGGGACACTATCCAGGTACTCAATATACACTATCAGATAGGGATAGGGTGAAACAACGGGGACACTATCCAGGTACCTAATAACACATTATCAATAGGGATAGGGTGAAACAACGGGGACACTATCCAGGTAATAATAACACTATCAATAGGGATAGGGTGAAACACGGGGACACTATCCAGGTACCTAATATACACTATAATAGGGATTAGGGTGTGACACCGGGGAACTAGTCCAGGTACTATATAACTATCAATAGGGATAGGGTGAAACACAGGGACATCCAGGTACCTAACTATATACATCAATAGGGATAGGGTGAAAACACGGGACACTATCAGGTACCTAATATATACTATCAATAGGGATAGGGTGAAAACCGGGGACACTATCCAGGTACCATATATAATATCAATAGGGATAGGGGTGATGATGAAACACGGGGACACTATCAGGTACCTAATATATACTATCAATAGGGATAGGGTGAAAACACGGGGACACTACCATATACCAGAATATACTATCAATATGGATGGGTGAAACACGGGGACACTATCCAGGTACTAAATATATCTATCAATAGGGATGGGTGAACACGGGAACTGTCCAGGTACCTAATAACACTATCATAGGGATATGTGGGTTAAAAAGGGGAACATTCCAGGTGACCTAATATACACTATCAATAGGGATAGGGTGGTGAAACACAGGGACACACTATCAGGGTACCTAATATACACTATCAATAGGGATAGGGTTGAAAACAGGGACACTATCCAGGTACCAATATATACACTATCAATAGGGTAGTAGGGATGAATGAAACGACAGGAACACGACATCCAGGTACCTAATATACACTATCAATAGGGATAGGGTGAAACACGGGGACATATCCAGGTACCTAAATAAACTATCAATAGGGATAGGGTGATGAAACCACGGGACACTATCCAGGTTAATATACACTATCAATAGGGATAGGGTTGCAAACACGAGGACACTATCCAGGTACCTATATATCTATCAATTGTGGGTAGGGCCTCTGATACAGTGGTCCTAATATTTGTCTTCCATGTCTGCACCCCCTGCATGTCCGTCATCCACGTCCTTACCTATCTAGGGATCCACTGACCTCAGCTTCTCGTCTCTACTACCTTCTTTCGACCAGGGGCACTCGGGACACTCTCTTGTCCAGACATATTCATGATCGTGTGGTGACACGTGCGCGTATCACCGTGATGGGTACACCCCTGTCCGTTATACTATCAGGACAGCCGTATTACACAGTCGATCAGCGAGCGCTGTACGGCCAGCGCCGTAGGCGGACGGGCAACCTACAATACGAGGAACAGGATACTAAGAGACCAATAGAAAGGACTAGTGCAGGACATCAGGCGCGATGACCGGGCGACGAGATAGGAGAGAGGGGACGACGCACCATATCCCGCAGATACCCGTGAAACACTACAGCGGCTATCAGGAGTGAAGACTATCAGTAAGATAGATAGCCAGGAACTATTTCAATATATAATTTTACTAAGGGAAGGGAACACGAGCGCCCTGTACACACACGGGGAGTACGAATCACGACCTTATCACTACAATAGTTTATCAAACGGGAGGGTGCCACACAGGGGACACTATCCGGTACACTAATACAGCCTATTATCGTACGGATATGGTGAAACGTGGTGAACACGGACATTCAGGATCCCTATAATATAACACGGAAACAATAGGACACTATCCAGTTTTTGTACCTCTATCTAATATTTTTTTATATGTGAAAACAGGGTGAAGCGGGACACTGTCCAGGTACCTAATATACATACAATGGGATGGGTGATGTGAAACAGGGACACTTACCAGTGGTACCTAATATACACTATCAATGGGATAGGGTGAAACACGGGGACACGTCCGTACCTAAATAACCTATCAATAGGGATAGGGTGAAAACGGGGAACACTAGTCCAGGTACCTAATATAACTATCAAATAGGGATAGGGTGAAACACGGGACACTATCAGGTACTAATATAACTATCAATAGGGATAGGGTGAAACACGGGGAACACTGTCCAGGTACCTAATATTTACTATCAATAGGGATAGGTGAAGGGAATGAAAACACTGGGACACTTCCAGGTACCTATATACACTATCAATAGGGATAGGGTGAAACACGGGGACACTATCCAGGTACCTAATATATACTCAATAGGGATAGGTTGGAAACACGGGACACTATCCAGGTACCTAATATATCACTATCAATAGGGATAGGTGAAACACGGGGACACCATCCAGGTACCCTAATATACACTATCAATAGGGATAGGGTGAAACACGGGGACACTATCCAGGTACCTAATATACACTATCAATAGGGATAGGGTGAAAACACGGGGACAATATCAGGACCTATTATATACACTATCATAGGGATAGGGTGAAACACGGGGGACACTTCCAGGTACCTAATATTACATCAATAGGGATGGGTGATGAAACACAGGGGCACTTCCAGGTACCTAATATACACTATCAATAGGATAGGGTGAAACACGGGGACACTATTCCAGGTACCTAATATCATACATCAATAGGGATAGGGTGAAACACGGGGAAACTGTCCAGGTACTCTATATATACTATCAATAGGGATAGGGTGAAACACGGGGACACTATCACGTACCTAATATAACTATCAATAGGGATATGTGGTGAAACACGGGGGACACTATCCAGGTACCCTAATATACATACATAGGAAGGTAGGGTGAAAACGGGGGGGACATCCAGGTACCTAATATACACTGATTCACTCGGGGAAGGGTGAACACGGGGACACTATCCAGGTACCTAATATATACTATCAATAGGGATAGGGTGAAACACGGGGACACTATCCAGGTCCTAATAATACTATCAATAGGGATAGGGTGAAACACGGGACACATGTCCAGGTACCCTAATATATACCTATCAATAGGAGATAGGGTGATAACACAGGGACACTATCCAGGTACTATATATACTATCAATAGGATAGGGGATGAAACACGGGGACACTATACAGGTACACTAATATACATATCATTAGGGATGGGTGAACCCAGGGACACATATCCAGGTACCTAATATATACTATCAATAGGGATAGGGGTGAAACACGGGGACACTATACAAGGTATCCTAATAACACTATCAATAGGGATAGGGTGAAACACGGCTGGACCTATACAGTGGTACACTTAATATACAATATCCCAATAGGGATAAGTGAGTGAAACACAGGTGACACTATCCAGGTACCTAATATATACGATCATAGGGATAGGGTGAAACACGGGTGACAGACACTATCCAGGTACCTAATATACACTATCAATAGGGATAGGGTGATGAAAACACGGGGACACTATCCAGGGAACTAATAGACACTATAATAGGGATAGGGTGAAACCGGGACCACTATCAGGTACCTAATATACACTATCATAGGGATAGGTGAAAACACGGGACCATATCCAGGTACCAATATACATATCACATAGGGATAGGGTGAAACCGGGACACTGATCCAGGTACCTAATATAACTATCAATAGGGATAGGGTTGAAACACGGGGAGACACTATCCAGGTACATCTAATATATCCTATCAATAGGGAAAGGGTGAAAACACGGCGACACCTATCCAGGTAACTAATATACACTATCAATAGGGATAGGGTTGAAACACGGGGACACTATCCAGGTACTAATATACACTATCGATAGGGATAGGGGTGAAACACGGGGACACTATCCAGGTACCTAATAAACACTCAATAGGGATAGGGTGAAACACGGGGACAATATCCAGGTACCTAATAATACACTATCAATAGGGATAGGGTGAAAACACGGGACACCTATCCAGGTGACCTAATATACACTATCAATAGGGATAGGGTGAAACACGGGGACACTGTCCAGGTACTAATATACACTTCAATAGGGATTAGGAGTGAAAACAGGGACACATACTAGGTACCTAATATATACTATCAATAGGGATAGGGTGGGATGAAACACGGGGGGCACTATTAGGTACCTAATATATACTATCAATAGGGATAGGCGTGAAAACACGGGGGAGGGGAAACTATCTAGGTACCTAATATTATACTATCAATAGGTTAGGGTGGTGAAAACACGGGGACACTATCTAGGTACCTAAATATACTATCAATAGGGATAGGGTGAAAAAACACGGGGACCACTATCCAGGTACCTAATATATACTCTCAATAGGGATAGGGTGAAAACACGGGGACACTATCCAGGTATCTAATATTATATATCAATAGGGATAGGGTGAAACACGGGGACACGGCCGGTACCTAATAACACTATCCAATAGGGAAGGGTTGATGAAACACAGGGACACTATCCAGGTACCTAATTATACAATATCAATGGGATAAGGGTCAAACACACAGGGACACTATCCAGGTGACCCTAATATACACTATCAATAGGGATAGGGGTGAAAACACAGGGACACTATCCAGGTACCTAATATAACTATCAAATAGGGATGGGTGAAACACACGGAACTATCCAGGTACCCTAATACTAACACTATCAATAGGGATAGGGTGATGGAAACACAGGGACATATCCAGGTACCTAATATACCACTATCAATAGGATAGGGTGAAACACAGGGCACATCCAGGGTACCTAATAACACATCAATAGGAAGGGTGAAACACAGGGACACTATCCAGGGACATAAATATTACTATCAATAGGGATAGGGTGAAACACGGGGACACTACCAGGTACTATAATATATACTATCAAAGGGATTTAGTATAGTATTGAGGTGAATAAAGGGACATACGCTCCATTCAGTCAACCCATTCTAGCAATATCCTCATTCCTGCCTAACTGTTGATCAGAGGAAGGCAAACAAACCCACCAAATTTATGAAGGGGGAAAAAATTACCTTCTGGACTCAAAGTGGCAACTCGGAAATTTCCAGTGGACTCCAAATCTACTTCTAGTATCAATACCCAGTAATTGCAACATTCCTTGTTGCAGAAAACTCATCAGCTTTTTTTGACAACTACCAATGAAACCGCCAGTATCAACGTACCACTGGAAGACAGTTCCAATAGCCTTCACCGTTCTCACAGTTGAAAACCCTTTCACGAGCTTGAAGCCTAAACCTTTTTCTCAAGTCTTAAGGGATGTCCTCGTGTCCCTTGACATTCTCTTTGGTGAACAATGCCCCAGATAGTTTAGTGTATGGCCGGTAATGGATTATACACAGTAATCATATCCCACGCAAGCGCCTTTCTCCAGCGTACATAATTGTACTTTTCCAGTCTCTCTTAATATCAAGCTCCCCCAATCCCCTTATTAATTTAGTTGCCCTTCTTCTGAACCCTTCCATTTCATCGAGTGACTTTTTGTACAAGGATTCAAAATTGCACTGCATATTCCAAATGAAGGCCTTACCAATGCTTTTGTAAAGAGGGGAGAATTACATTTTCCTCCCTTGAATCCTACCTGCTTTTAACAGACAAGACCATGCTGGCTCCGGCTGTTGCCGCTCCTGGCACTGCTTGCTACCCTTTAAGTTGTTATCCACCCAAACTCCAAGATCCCTTTCCACAGGATTCACTTAACACAGAGCCATTCTATAGTATAAGTAGCCACAAGTTATTTTAAGTCCAAAATGCACACTTACATTTATCAACATTGAATTCATCTGCCACTAGCAGCCCATGTGATATCTATCTAGATCCCTTGCAACGATTGCACATCCTCTGAAAGTTTTTAATGGGCGACAAAGTTTTGTGTCGTCAGCAAACACGAAGAAACCTTGCTGACAATACCCACTTCCAAATCATTAATAATCGATTAAATAGACGCGGCCCTAACAAGAACCCTGTGGCACCCCACTTAGCATTTAGTCCATATGATGAAGGCCCCATTAAACAACATCTCCTGCACTCCTATTCTTTAACCATATTTCTATCCAGTACAAAGTGACTCCACAGACCAACAGGACCTGCAGCTCTATTCATAGTCGGCTTATGGGGATGTATCAAAGCCTTTGCAAAATCCCACGTAAATATACATCTACTGCTTACCAGGAGTCAAATTTACTTACTCCTCATAAAAAGCCAAGCAAAGTTAGTTTTGACAAGATCTATGCCTCCTCAAATCCATGTGGTGACTACTTTAAATGTCAGTCTTGAAACATTACTCTAGAACATGATTCCCTTATTAAACTTTCCAGGATCTCCCCCACCCTGAAGTTAAACTATAGGCCTGTAATTACCAGGGCTGGTGAACGAAGACTCCTTTTGATATGGGACTAAACATCAGCCTTGTTTCCATCCAGCGGCACACCACACATTGGAGGGAATCAGCAAAAAAGAACAGAAACAATGGCCTAGATAAATGAACTTAGCTCCCAAGTACCTAGGTGTATTTATCCCGGTCCAGGAGATTTACTAATATTAACTATTTAGTTCTTTCTGTACCATATCCTCGGTTAACCCAAAGTGGAACTTGAATCTTGTTATACCTTATTGCTGACTATAACTCTATGAGATCTGTATTGGATCTTCTATTGTTTTATAGTTATAAGAGGAAAAAAAAATGATTCAAGACCATTTGCTTTACGCCCTCCTCACGTAACCAACTTATCCCCCATAATGTAATGGTGCCCCAAATCGTCAGTCCTCATCTTCTTAATATTAATTACTTAAAAAAAAAGTTTCAGGCTTAGTGATGCTTCTTCAGATATTCCTAACTTCATTATTATTTAGCTAGTTTGATTGCTTTCTTACACTCACTGTTACAGTTTTTATACTTCCCTAAAGGCCCCTTTCGTTCCCTCGGCCTTAAAGGTTTTCCAGAGCCTCTTTTCGTTTACCACTTGACTCTTTACATCAAGAATCAGCCACATAGGCGCGGATTATTTTTTTTACTTTATTTCCCAAGGTATATAAATTAATGAACTGGCTTAAAAATTCCCCTTTGAACACAGTCACTCTGGTCAGACCTTTACTGATAATAATACATACCCAGTTGACAATTGAAGAGGCTTTAACCGGGAACATCTTGCTTTCGAATGAAATGTCTTGTTTTAAAACCCAGCGCACTTTTTCTTTCGAACAACAAAGTCCCAAATGCCACATTTCATGGTCTATTCCATCGCCTCCAGTACTCTATATCTCAATGCGCTCCACAATGTAGATATTACCAGATCACAACAGGCTCCCTTTTTTTCGTGTAGACCACTAAACCACCTGTGAGAGAAATATATCCTGCAGCCAATTTCAGGAACTAACGCCTTTTTCTGTGATGGCAGTTCCACCCACACCAATCAATGTCAGGGTAATTGAAGCCCCATAATGAGCACACTCCAAACTTGCAGCCCTTGCCAATAGCATATGAAGTTGGACCCATACCTCCTCTCGTGCTAGCATTTGGCGGATTATAGCAGACACCAAACAATGACATTACCCCCCTTTCCTGTTGCCTAATTCCACCCATATTGCCTCACTTTATCATCCTATAGCACCACTATTCTTTTACATTTGGCTTCAATTCTTTTTAACATATTACACATACTCCTCCCCTTCATATTTTTTGTTCTGTCTGCCTGAAACAAGGCTATCCTTATATATTTACACACCAGTCGTGAGAACCTGTTCAAACCACGTTTCTGCGTATACCTATTTACATATACTTTTCATTAATGCCATCATTTGCCAATTCACCATTTGGCAGCCAGGCTTGCTCGCATTTGCAAACTACATTTTAGATTATGATCTGTAATTTTTCGTACACTGTGATACAATTCCTCCTATCCCCCTATGCAGCCCCACCCCCTTTCCACCACACAACTGGGCCTATCTTACACCCGGCTGTTCATCCTGGACAATCTATCCAGTCGGATGCTATATACCCTCCCCCCCCAACCTAGTATAAAATCTCTCCAACCCTCTAGCATCTATCTCCCCTAAAACCAGCTGCCACCACCCATCAGGTGAGGTGCAACCCATCCCTCAAAGAGCTGTAGCCGACAGCAAAGCTATGCCAGGTTACTCAAATAAACCCAAACCCTTCTTCCACTTACACACTTTTTAGCCACGCAGTAATGTCTATAGCCTCCGCTGTCTCCCTGGCTTAGCACGGGGGCTGGGTAGTATTTCTGAAACACTACCACTGGAGTCCTGCTTTTGATCTGGCACCCTAGTTCTCGGAAATCATGTAAGGACTCCACCCCACCTCTAACTTTGTCATTGGCACCAATGTGTAACAAAGACCGCCGGGTCACACCGGCCCCACCAAATAACTGTCTACACGTCCACCACAGCCGAACCCTAGCACCAGGCAGGCAACACACAGTGGCATCTAGGTGTGACGGGTCGGCAGGGGCGATTTAAAAAAAAACCCATCTATCGACCTCCTATAATGGAGTTCACCTACCACTTACCACCTGCCTTGCATTCCTGGACCCTTCGTTCCTCTCCTTGTATAAGATGGCAGTCCCCTGGGTGCTCAAGGGACTATTCCACTCCATACACGAGCTAATTCCGATTGGGTGTCTCGCCTCCACTTTCATTACCTAAGGCAGGCAAATGTTGGGCATGGACATCTGGGAAAGAAGCACACCTACTCTTCCGATACCCCACTTCCCCGAGTAACCCGAAACAAAACTACCTCCTTCCGTCATCCTTTCTTGTCCCGCTTCCCCACCCTTTAATACTGGCCCTAGCAGTGCCTGCTGACCCCCCAGTGCTGACAATCCCGCAAGTGCAACTGAAGCTGCCCCTAGGACTCTCCACCGGCTTCCAAACGGGCAACCCAATCACACTGACACGACAATAGGTTCCCGGAAGTCTGCTCAGGTTCCTATACATGTGGCACGATGAAATTGCATGGTACTGACAAAACTGTCCTTCTAATACACCACACCAAAACCCCCCCCCAGTTGACGCAACCAAACCTTGTTTAATGCCTTCTTGATTGTCAATAGTCACTTCTTTTTTTATGTCCTTTGGAGATCAGGTCCTATAAGAGATAAGGGACACTCAAGTTCGGTTACACTCACAGGAAACTTCCTTGTTTAGGGTCCAAACCACGGCCCAAACACTGTGAAGTCCTATTTAACTAATAGAACCAACCCCCCACAATTAGTGTGCAAGAGACAGAAAAGAGAGAAAAAAAAAACCAACACTTATAACCTTCGCAGCCGTTGTTAATGATACAACAGGTACAATACTAGGAAATAGAAGTCCAGCACACCCCTGTAACTGGAAGAAGAAAGATTAGTTCTGCTTACTGCACACTCATCTGCACACAGTTTTAACAGTCAAACAATCCTTATTTTCAAACTGTCAAACAATCCCTGATTTAAAAACTTTCACCACACACACATAACATCAAATGATAACGTGTCCTTCTTTTTTTATTGTCCTGAGATCAAGGTCCATAAGAGAACAGGGACGAATAAAGGTTCGTAACTCACAGGAAAACCCTTTGGTAGGTCCAAACCACAGGCCCAACATGTGATCCTATTTACAAATAATAGGCCCCAACCCCCAACAAACCCATATTAGTGATAGAGCCGAAAGAGAGGCGAAAAAAAAAAAACCAAACGCATTACCCTTTTCGCAGACGTTTTGTGATTACAAACAGGACAATACTAAGAAATAGAAGTCAAGCACACCCCTTTAACGTGGCCAAAAGGAAAGATTAGTCTGGCATTACTTGCCACAACTCAATCCGCCGCACACAGTTTTTAACAGATACAAACCATCCGTTATTTCAAAGCAAAACAACCTTATTTTCAAACTTTCCACATTCCACCATACAACAATCAAATGATTTAAGTGTCCTTCTTTTTTAATGTCCTTGAGCATAAGGTCCTTAAGAAGAACCAGGGCATTCAAGTTCGTTAACTCACAGGAATTCATTTTGTTAAGGTCCAAACATCCGGGTGTGAAACACGGGGGACACGTCCAGGCTACCTAAATACATATCATTAGGGATAGGGTGAAAGATCACGGGGACACAATATCCGGTACCTATAATATATCTATCAATATGGGATAGGGGTGTGAACACGGGGACATGTCAGGTACTAATATACACTATCAATAGGGATAGGGTGGAACCACACGGGAGGACCACTATCCAGGTACCTAATATACACTATAATAGGGCATAGGGTGTGAACTACACGGAGGGACACTACGCCAGGTACCTACATATCACACTCGTTTTTTATCAGAATCCAGGGAAATAACTATTCAGGGATGGTGAAACACGGGGAACACTATCCAGGTCCCTAATATACAACATCAATTAGGGCATAGGGTGACCCCACCCACACCGGGACCGCTATTCCAGGTACCTAATCAACACTATCAATAGGATAGGGTGAAACACGGGGACACTATCAGTACCTAATATTAACAATCAATAGGGATAGGGTGGAGAAACACGGGGACATATCGTCAGGACACTAATTACACAGCAATAGGATAGGGTTGAAAACGGTGGACTGTCCAGGCTACAAATACAACTATCATAGGGATAGGGTGGAAACACGTGGGACACTAGTCCAGGTACCTAATAATAACTAATCAATAGGATAGGGTGAAAAAAGGGGACCACTTCAGGTACCTAATATAACTACTCTCAATACGGGATAGGTTGAAACACGAGGGACACTATCAGGTTACCTATATTCATATCAAAAGGTACTCCCCCCCCCCGTATGGATGATATGGGGTGTGAAAACACGGGTGGGGACACTGATCAAGGTACCTCTAATATACACTCTCAATAGGGATTAGGGTGTGATTACAGGGGCATGTCATCCTATAACTATACAATGGATGTTTGAACCGGGGACACTAGCCAGGTACCTATATATACTATCAATAGGGATATGGTGATGAAACACGGGGGCAGGCAACTATCACAGTGGGTACCTAAAGTACACTATCAATAGGGATAGGGTGAATGAAACACGGGGAACATGGTCCAGGTGTCACCTAATATTACACGATAACTAGGGATGAGGGTTGAACCGGGGGCACTGTCCCAGGTTACGAATATCACTATCAATAGGGATGGGTTGAAAAACACGGGGACACTATCCAGGACCTATATATACTATCATAGGGATAGGTAAGTGAAACACGGGGGACACTGTCCAGGGTACCTAATATCAACTACAAATAGGAGATAGGTGATTTAGAAACCCACGGGGACACTGTCCATGGTACCTAATATTACGATAGCAATAGGGATAGGGTGAAACACGGGGACCAATCCAGGTATACCTAATATTACTATCAATAGTGGTGAGGGATCCACCGGGCACGTACTGCCCGGTACATAATATTTACTATCAATAAGGGCTAGGGTGAAACACGGGGTACACTATCAGGTCCTATATATACACTATCATAGGGTTGGGTGATGAACACGGGGACATATCCAGGGCTACCAATAATCACACTATCATAGGGGAATAGGGTGAACCGGGGGCCACATTCAGGTACACTAATATACATACAATGGGATAGGGTGACACAACGGTGGGACAACTACATGTCTTGTTCTGTCTCATATACTTATACTATCAAATACGAGGATGGGGCCCAACATGTCGCCCTTTTTTGGCCCCGGAATTATCACCCAGTCCAACCTCCATATTATTGCTTTACTATTATAGGGATAGGGTGAAACACAGGAGAATAAGGGAAGGAATGGTCCATTTTTGCTCTGCTTCTTTCCTTACACGCAGTAGTTGTCTCCAATAAAAAAATTCTCATTTCACCTGGTAATAATGAACTAGTTAGTCTATAAATGAAAACAACGGCAAAATATTATATTTAGTGCTGAATGATTAAAAGGGTTTTTTTGCTCACAGAAATAGTATTCACAGGTCTGCTTGAGAAACACAACAGTACAACAGGGGTTTGTAAAGGCTTTAAGTAGAAATTGCAGTAAGATTTGCCAAAGCTGAATTATAACGACCAAAATTCGGATGTATTGCCTAAATGTAATATATTGGATGAAGGGGATCTTCCTTGACTAATAATTATCTACATGAAGCTGCACTGAATGACCGGCAGCCGCGACCGTGATTGGCTGCCGCTCAGGCAATCACAGTCGCGACTGCCGGTCCCGCCCCTCTGCTTGCATTTTCTCGCAAGCAGAGGGCCGGCAGCGCGGCGGAGGAAAGAGGGGAGGTAAGTAAAGTTTGGGGCACTTTCTAAGAGTATAAATAGAGCGGTTGGGGCTGGGGGGACAGGGGGAATCATATATTAAAAAATTGTTTTAAGGGTGGACATACCCTTTAAATCAGAACAAGGAGAGAAGTTCTAAAGCTGGAAGTAAAAGTAGACAGGGAGATGCTATGGAAAACACTAGGTGTCCTTTGTCTATGGGGCCTATGCCTAAAAACAGCCCTGACACAAACAATACATTTCTGGTCTGTTCATTTTAATTTCAACAAAAGGTTATTTAGAATCAAGTGTCACTCTCAGTCATGTAGAGGTTTAAATGTTAATCTCATACCTACAGGAAATATTTGTGCATTTAAATTGCAATTAATAGCACTTTGCCAGATCGCCCCCTCCAGGCGACATCGCACATTGAAGGTGCCAAAAAGTGACATTCTCTACATATATTTTGATTGATAAAAAATGGCAGTTACACCTTACACCCTAGCAAAGCAAGCAGACTAATGTGGGAGTGAAAAAATCAGCACCTCTATGTTAACAGAGAACTGGGGCACTGGGGGAAAGGACAAAGATTATTCCCACAGGCTGAGACTTTGGATAGTAGTAACTTCTTTTAGTGCACCAGTTAACGGTCAGATTAAAAATTAAAGGGCTTTGTGTTTTACATCTCATATATTTCAATATTTTGCTGCAGCATTTTAAATTGTCTCCTTAAAAAATTCTGACCTGTAGACGTATTTATAAAGCACGGTGTCTCCTTAAAAAATTCTGACCTGTAGACGTATTTATAAAGCACGGGTCTCTCATGTGAAATCCTGCTCCTTATCCCTATTTAAGGATCTGGGTCCTTATTTCTTATTTAAGTATAATTTTTTAAGAATTGTTGTTCATTAAGGTTCTGTAGTGTTATTTAATAAGAACTATTTAAGGAGGGATATTCTTATTTAAAGACTGGTAACTCTATATAGGGAGGGGTGTTCTTAATAAAGCAGTATTGTTGTTATTTAAGGAGTGGTAGGTCCCTAATATACACTATCAAAAGGGATAGGGTGAAACACGGGGACACTATCCAGGTACCTAATATATACTATCAATAGGGATAGGGTGAAACACGGGGACACTGTCCAGGTACCTAATATATACTATCAATAGGGATAGGGTGAAACACAGGACACTATCCAGGTACCTAATATATACTATCAATAGGGATAGGGTGAAACACGGGACACTATCCAGGTACCTAATATACACATCAATAGGGATAGGGTGAAACCAGGGACACTTCCAGGTACCTAATATACATATCAATAGGGATAGGGGAAACACGGGACACTACCAGGATCCTTTACACTATCAATGGGATAGGGGTGAAACACGGGACACGATCCAGGTACCAATATCACTATCAATAGGATAGGGTGAAACACGGGACACTATCCAGTACCTAATTACACTATCAATAGGGTAGGGTGAAAACACGGGGACACTTCCAGGTACCTAATATACACTATCATAGGGATAGGGTGAAAACACGGGGACATATCCAGGTACCTAATATACACTATCAATAGGGATAGGGTGAACACGGGACACTATCCAGGTACTAATATACACTATCAATAGGGATAGGGTGAAACACGGGGACACTATCCGGTACCTAATATACATTACAATAGGGATAGGGTGAAACACGGGGACACTGTCCAGGTACCTAATATACACTATCAATAGGGATGGTGAAACACGGGGACACTTCCAGGTACCTAATATATCACTATCAATAGGGAGGGTGAAACCCGGGACACTATCCAGGTACCTAATATACACTATCAATAGGATAGGGTGAAACACGGGACACTATTCCAGGTACCTAAATACACTATCATAGGGATAGGTGTGAAACACGGGGACACTATCCAGGTACCTAATAACACTATCAATAGGGATAGGGTGAAACACGGGGACACTTCCAGGTACCTAATATACACTATCAATAGGGGATAGGTGAAACACGGGACCTATCCAGGTACCTAATATACACTATCAATAGGGATAGGGTGAAACACGGGGACACTGATCCAGGTACCTAATATACACACTATCAATGGGATAGGGTGAAACACAGGGGACACTATCCAGGTACTAATATATACTATCAATAGGGATAGGGTGAAACAGGGACACTATCAGGTACCTAATATATACTATCAATAGGGATAGGGTGAAAACACGGGGACACTTCTCAGGTACCTAATATATACTATCAATAGGGATAGGGTGAAACACGGGGACACTATCTAGGTACCTAATATAACTATCAATAGGGATAGGGTGAAACACGGGAGACCATTCCAGGTACCTAATATATACTATCAATAGGGATAGGGTGAAACACGGGGACACTATCCAGGTACAATATATACTATCAAATGGGATAGGGTGAAACACGGGGACACTATCCAGGTACCTAATATAACACTATCAATAGGGATAGGGTGAAAACACGGGACACTATCCAGGTACCTAATATACACTATCAATAGGGATAGGGTGAAACACCAGGGGACACTATCCAGGTACCTAATATACACTATCAATAGGGATAGGGTGAAACACAGGGACACTATCCAGGTACCTAATATATTACATCAATAGGGATAGGGTGAAACACAGGGGACACTTCCAGGTACCTAATATACACTATCAATAGGATAGGGTGAAACACAGCGGACACTATCCAGGTACCTAATATAACTATCAATAGGATATAGGGTGAAACAGGGACACTATCCAGGTACCTAATAACTATCAATAGGGATAGGGTGAAACACGGGACACTATCCAGGACCTAATATATACTATCAATAGGGATAGGTGAAACAGGGACACTATCCAGGTACCTAATATATACTATCAATAGGGATAGGTGAAACACGGGGACACTGTCCAGGTACCAATATAACTATCATAGGATAGGGTGAAACACGGGGACACTCGTCCAGGTACCTAATATACTATAATAGGGATAGGGTGAAACACGGGGACACTGTCCAGGTACCTAATATACACTATCAATAATAGGGATAGGGTGAAACACGGGGACACTATCCAGGTACCTAATATACAACTATCAATAGGGATAGGGTGAAACACGGGACACTTCCAGGTACCTAATATACACTATCAATAGGGTAGGGTGAAACACGGGACACTATCCAGGTACCTAATATACACTATCAATAGGATAGGTGATGAGGGTGAAACACGGGACACTATCCAGGTACCTAATATACAACTATCAATAGGGATAGGGTGAAACACCGGGGACACTATCCAGGTACCTAATATATAATCAATAGGGATAGGGTGAAACACGGGGACAACTTCCAGGCCTAATATATACATCAATAGGGATAGGGTGAAACGGGGAACATTATCCAGGTACCTAATTACACTATCAATAGGGATAGGGTGAAACACGGGGACACTTCCAGGTACCTAATATATACTCTCAAAGGGATAGGGTGAAACACGGGGACACTGTCCAGGTACCTAATATACACTATAATAGGATAGGGTGAAACACGGGGACACTATCAGGTACCTAAAATACATCAATAGGGATATGGGTGAAACACGGGGACAATATCCAGGTACCTAATATACACTATCAATAGGGATAGTGTGTGAAAAACACGGGGGACACTGTCCAGGTACTAATATACACTATCAATAGGATAGGGTGAACACGGGGACACATCCAGGACCTAATATATACTATCAATAGGGATAGGGTGAAACAAGGGGACACTATCCAGGTACCTAATATTACCTATCAATAGGATAGGGTGAAACAGGGGACACTTCCAGGTACCTAATATACACTATCAATAGGATAGGGTGAAACACGGGGACACTGTCCAGGTACCTAATATACACTATCAATAGGGATAGGAGGGTGAAACAGGGACACTATCCAGTACCTAATATATACTATCAATAGGGATAGGGTGAAACACGGGGACAATTCCAGGTACCTAATATACACTATTCAATAGGGATAGGGTGAAACACGGGGACACTATCCAGGTACCTAATATACACTATCAATAGGGATAGGGTGAAACACGGGGACACTATCCAGGTACCTAATATATACTATCAATAGGGAAGGGTGAAACACGGGGACACTATCCAGGTACCTAATATACTATCAATAGGGTAGGGTGAAAACACGGGGACACTATCCAGGTACCTAATATACAAATATCAATGGGATAGGGTGAAACACGGGACACTATCCAGGACCTAAATTACATATCAATAGGGATAGGGTGAAACACGGGGACACTATCCAGGTACCTAATATACACTATCAATAGGGATAGGGGTGAAACACGGGGACACTATCCAGGTACCTAATATATACTATCAATAGGGATAGGGTGAAACACGGGGACACTATCCAGGTACCTAATATATACTATCAATAGGGATAGGGGAAACACGGGACACTATCCAGGTACTATAATATATATATCAATAGGGATAGGGTGAAACACAGGGACACTATCCAGGTACCTAATATATAATATCAATAGGGATAGGTGAAGGGTGAAACACGGGACACTATCAGGTACCTAATATAACATCAATAGGGATAGGGTTGAAACACAGGGACCTATCCAGGTACCTAATATAAAATCAATAGGATAGGTGAAACACGGGGACACTATCAGGTACTAATATAACTATCATAAGGGATATGAGGTGAACACGGGACACTATCCAGGTACCTAATATACACTATCAATAGGATAGGGGGAAACACAGGGACACTATCCAGGTACCTATATACACTATCAATAGGGATAGGGTGAAACACGGGACACTTCCAGTACCTAATATAACTATCAATAGGGATAGGGGAAACACGGACACTATCCAGTACTAATAACACTATCAATAGGGATAGGGTGAAACACAGGGACACTATCCAGGTACCTAATATTACTATCAATGGGATAGGGTGAAACACGGGGACACTATCCAGGTACCTAATATAACTATCAATAGGGATAGGGTGAAAAAAAGGGGACACTATCCAGGTACCTAATATCATACTTCAATGGGATAGGGTGAAACACGGGGACACATCCGGTACCTAATATATACTATCAATAGGAAGGGTGATGAAACACGGGACACATCCAGGTACTAATATATTTCAATAGGGTAGGTGATGAAACACGGGACACTATCCAGGTTATAATATAACTATCATAGGGATAGGGTGAAACACGGGGCAATATCCGGTACCTAATATATACTATCATAGGGATAGGGTGAAACACGGACACTATCCAGGTACCTAATATACACTATCAATAGGGATAGGGTGAAACACGGGACACTATCCAGGTACCTAATTACACGTATCAATAGGGATAGGGTGAAACACGGGAACGTACAGGTACCTAATATACACTATCAATAGGGATAGGGTGAAACACAGGGACACTATCCATACCTAATATATACTATCAATAGGGATAGGGTGAAACACGGGGACACTATCAAGTACCTAATATATACTATCAATAGGGATAGGGTGAAACACGGGACACGTTCCAGGTACCTCATATATACTATCAATAGGATAGGGTGAAACACGGGGACACTATCTAGGTACCTAATATATACTATCAATAGGGATCGGGTGAAACACGGGACATATCCAGGTACCTAATATATATACAATAGGGATAGGGTGAAACACGGAGACACTATCCAGGTACCTATATTATACACTATCAATAGGGATAGGGGTGAAACACGGGGACACTGTCCAGTGTACATTAATATACACTATCAATAGGGATAGGGTGAAACACGGGGACAATATCCAGGTACCTAATATACACTATCAATAGGGATAGGGTGAAACAACTGGGACACTATCCAGGTACCTAATATTACACTATCATAGGATAGGGTGAAACACGGGGACACTATCCAGGTACCTAATATATACACAATAGGGATAGAGGTGAAACACGGGACACTATCCAGTCCTAATAACTATCATAGGGATAGGGTGAAACACAGGGGACACTATCCAGGTACCTAATATACACTATCAATAGGGATAGGGTGAAAACAGGGACCTATCCAGGTACCTAATATACACTATCAATAGGGATAGGGTGAAACACAGGGACACTATCCAGGTACCTAAATATACTATCAATAGGGATAGGGTGAAACACGGGACACTATCCAGGTACTAATATCACTATCAATAGGGATTTAGTATGGTATGATTGGTTGAATATTAAATAAAGACATACTACATCCAGTCAACCACTAGCACATATCCTATTTCCTGCCTAACTGTTGATCCAGATGGAAGGCAAAAAAACACCCACCAAATTTATGAGGGGGCAAAAATTCCTCCTGACTCCAAGTGGCAATCGGAAATTTCGCCTGGATCAACCTACTTTATGTATCAATACCAGTAACTTGCAACATTCCTTGTTTGCAGAAACTCATCAGCTTTTTTTTGAACCTCACCAATGAACCTGCCATTACAACGTCCATGGAAGACAGTTCCATAGCCTTACCGTTCTCACAGTGAAAAACCTTCTCCGAGCTTGAAGCCTAAACCTTTTTTCTTCAAGTCTTAAGGGATGTCCTCGTGTCCTTTGACATGTTCTCTTGGTGACAACTGCCCCAGATAGTTTATTATTGCCGTTAATGTATTTATACACCAGTAATCATATCCCCACGCAGCGCCTTTTCTCCAGCGTACAATAATGTAACTTTTCCAGTTCTCTTCATATTCAAGCTCCCAATCCCCTTATTAATTTATGTGCCCTGTCTCTGAAACCCTTTCCATTTCATAGATGTCCTTTTGTTACACAAGATTCCAAATTGAACTGACATATTCCAAAGAAGGCCCTTACAATGCTTTGTAAAGAGGGAGAATTACATTTTCCTCCCTGAATCCATACCTCGCTTATACAGACAAATACCATGCTGGCTCTGGCTGTTGACGCTGGCACTGCTTGCACCTTTAAGTTTGTTATCCACCAAAACTCCAAGATCCCTTTCCAACAGGGATCACTAACACAGAGCCATTTATAGTATAAGTAGCACAAGTATTTTTTAAGTCCAAAATGCCTCACCTTACATTTATCAACATTGAATTTCATCTGCCACTTAGCAGCCCAATGTGATAATTATCTAGATCCCCTTGCAACGATTGCACATCCTCTTAAGTTTTTAATGGTCGACAAAGTGTTGTGTCGTCAGCAAACACAGAAACCTGTGACAATACCCTTCCAAATCATTAATAAATAGTTAAATAGAAGCGGCCCTAACACAGAACCCGGTGGCACCCCACTTAGCACTTTAGTCATAATGATTGAAGCCCCATTAACAACTACTTGCTGCATCCTATTCTTTAACCAATTTTCTATCCATGTACCAAATGTGATCCCCAGACCAAACAGACCTAGCTTATTCATTAGTCTCGGCCTATGGGGGACTGTATCAAAAGCCTTTGCAAAATCCAAGTTAAACTACATCTACTGCTATACCAGAGTCTAAATTTCTACTTACTCTCATCATAAAAAGCCAAGCAAGTTAGTTTGACAAGATCTATTCTCCTAAATCCTGTGGTTACTATTTAATGTCAGTCCTTGAAAACATACTCAAACATGATCCCTTATTAAACTTTCCAGGATCTTCCCCACCACTGAAGTTAAAACTTACAGGCCTGTATTACCCGGCTGGAACACTACCCTTTTTGAAATGGAATAACATCAGCCTTTTTCCAATCCAGAGGCACACACACCGCATGGAGGGAATCAGCAAAAATAGAAACAATGCCTACGATAAAACTGAAACTTAGCTCCCTAAGTACCTAGGATGTATTGTATCCGGTCCAGGAGATTTACTAATATTAACCTTATTTAGTTCTTTCTGTACCAATCCTCGGTTAACCAAAGTGAACTTGAATCTTGTATACCTTATTGCTACTATACCTATGGATTGTACTTGGATCTTCTATAGTGTATACAGAGGAAAAAAAAATTATTCAAGACATTGCTTTACCCATCCCACGTAACCAACTATCCCCATTAATTAATGGTGCCCATTCTCAGTCCTCATCTTCTTACTATAATATACTTAAAAAAAGTGTTTAGGCTTAGTGATGCTTTCTTCAAGCATCTAACTTCATTATTAATTTAGCTAGTTTGATGCTTTCTTACACTCCTTGTTACCGTTTTATACTCCCTAAAGGCCCTTTCGTTCCCCGGCCTTAAAGGTTTTCATGGCCTTTTTCTCTTACCATTTGCCTCTTACATCAGAATTCAGCCACATAGGCGCGGATTTATTATTTTTTTTTACATTTATTCCAAGGGTATAAATTTAGATGTGAACTGGCTTAAAATCCCCTTGAACCACAGTCCACTTCTGTTCGTACCTTACCTGATAATACTTATCCCAGTTGACATTCTGAGAGCTGCTTTAACCTGGGAAAAATTGTTTCCTGAAATTAAATGTCTTTGGTAACCCAGCGCATCTTTCCTTCGATAACAAGTCCAAATGCCACTATTTCATGGTCACTATTCCCTAAGCCTCCAGTTACCTTTATATCTATAATGCGCTCCACAATTGTTAGATATTACCAGATCCAACAGAGCTCCTTTTCTAGTAGGAACCTCAACCACCTGTGAGAGAAAATTATCCTGCAGCAAATTCAGAACTCTCGCCTTTTTCTGTGATGGCAGTTCCACCACCACCAATCAATGTCAGGGAATTGCAGTCCCCCAAATGAGCACACTCCCCAAACTTGCAGCCCTTGCCAACTGCATATGAAGTGACTCACCTCCTCTCTGCTAGCATTTGGCGGATTTATGCAGACACCAACAATGACATACCCCCCCTTTCCTGTTGCCTAATTCCACCCATATTGCTCCACTTTATCATCCATATCACAGCATCTCTTTTAAATTTGGCTTCAATTCTTTTTAACATATACACAACTCCTCCCCCTTCCTTTTTTTCTGCCTGCCTAAACAAGGCATATCCTTCTATATTTACAGCCCAGTCGTGAGAACTGTTCAACACACGTTTCTGCTATACCTAACATAAACTTTTCAATCAATGCCATCATTTCCAATTCACCCATTTTCAGCCAGGCTTCTCGCATTTGCAAACATACATTTTAGATTATGATCCTGTAATTTATTCGTACATTTGATCAATTCCTCCCTTCCCTATGGCTAGCCCCAACCCCATTTCCACCCCCATGGCCTATCTACACCCTGCTTTTCCTCCTGGACAATCATCCCAGTGGATGCTAATACCCTCCCCCCCAAACCTATTTAAAAATCTCCTTCCAACCCTCTAGCCATCTTCTCCCTAAAAACAGCGCACCACCATCAGTGAGGTGCAACCATCCTACTTAGAGCCTGTAGCCGACAGCAAAGTCTGCCAGTTTCAATTAAACCAAACACCTTCTTCCTTACACCCACTTTCTTAGCCACCGCATTAAGTCCTAGCTCCCGCTGTCTCTCTGAGCTTAGCAACGTGGTGGGGTAGTATTTCTGAAAACAAACACCTGGAGGTCCTTGCTTTTATATTGGCCCCTAGTTTCTGCGGAATCATGTTTAAGGACCTCACCTCACCTCTAACTTGTCATTGCACCAATGTGAACCAAGGACCGCCGGGGTACACCCGGGCCCCACCCAATAATCTGTCTACACGATCCACCACATGCCGAACCCTAGCACCAGGCAGGCAACACACAGTCGGATTGTAGGGTCCTGGCGGCAGATTCACCCATCTACCTTTCCTTATAATGGAGTCCCCTACACACTACCCACCCTGCCTGGCATTCCTGACCTTCGTTCTTCCTCCCTTGTATCAAGATTGGCAGTCACCCTGGGCTCAAGGGACTATCCCCCTCCATACACGCAATTCCGAGGTGGCCTCCTCCATTCATACCTAAGGGGCAAATCTGTTGGGATGGAACAATCTGGAGAAGGCCCCCCACTCTCTCCCCCCCACTTCCCCTAGTACCCTACAAAACTACCTCTCTCATCCTTCTGGTACCTCTTCCACCCACCTCTATACTGGCCCCAGCCAGTGCCTGCTGCACCCCCAGTTCTGCCAATCCCCGAAATGCTGCAAGGCTGCCCCCTTAGACTCTCCCCCTCGGCTTCCAACGGGCTAACCCACTCACACATGACACAGAACATGGTTCCCGGAACGTATGCTCCAGGTTCCTATACATGTGGCACGATGCACATGCATGGTACTGACAAACTGTCCTTTAATCCACACACCAACAACAGATGAACGCACAACCTGTTTTAATTGCCTTCTTGTTTCAATGTCCTCTTTTTTATGTCCTGAGTCAAGGTCTTAAGAAAGGGACACTCAAGGTCGTACACTCACAGGAAACTTCTTTTGAGGTCCAAACCACAGGCCCAACACTGTGAATCCTATTTAACTAATAGGCCCCAACCCCCACACCAATTAGTGCAAGAGCCAGAAAAGAGGAGGAAAAAAAAAAAACCAAACACTTATTAACCCTTCGCAGCCTGTTGTGATTACAACAGGTACAATACTAGAATATAGAAGTCCAGGCACACCCCTTTAACTGGAGAAAGAAAGATTAGTCTGCTTACTGCCACATCAATCTGCACACAGTTTTTAACAGTACAAACATCCTTATTTTCAAACGTCAAAACAATCCTATTTTCAAACTTTCACACACACCATACAACATCAAAATGATTAAGTGTCCTTCTTTTTTTTATGTCCTTGAGATAAGGTCCTAAGAGAAAGGGACACTCAAGTCGTACCTTCACAGAAACTCCTTTTGTTAGGCCAAAACCACAGGCCAACACTGTGATCCATTTAACTAATAGGGCCCCAACCCCCACACCAATATGCAAGAGCAGAAAGAAGGAAAAAAAAAAACCAAACACTTATAACCCTTTCAGCAGCTGTTTGTGATTACAACAGAGTACAATACTGATTCGAATCCACACAACCTTAACTGGAAGAAGAAAGATTAGTCTGCTTTGCACACTAATCCTCACAAGTTTTTAACAGTAAAAAACAATACCTTATTTCAAACTGTCCAAACAATTCCTTATTTTCAAACTTTCACACCACACCATACAACATCAATGATTAAGTGTCCTTCTTTTTTGATGCCTTGAGATCAAGGTCCTTAAGAGAAAGGGACACTCAAGTTGTTACACCACAGAGGAAACTTCACTTGTTAGGATCCAACCACCTACGGGGTTAGATGGTAAACAGGGGGGACATGTCCAGGTACCTAATATATACACTATCAATAGGGATAGGTGAAACACGGGACACTATCCAGGTCCTAATATATACTATCATAGGTGATAGGGGAGGTGAAACACGGGGACACTGTCCAGGTACCTAATATACACTATCAATAGGGATAGGGTGAAAACACGGGACACTATCCAGGTACCTAATATAACTATCAATAGGGATAGGGTTGAAAACACAGGGACACTATCCAGGTACCTAATATACCTATCATAGGGATATGATGGTGGGTTGAAAACACGGGGACACTATCCAGGGACCTAATATACACTTCAATAGGGATAGGTGAAAACACGGGACACTATCCAGGTAACCTTAATATAACTATCAATAGGGATAGGGTGAAACACGGGACACTATCCAGGTATACTAATATAACATCAATAGGGATAGGGTGATGAAACAAGGGACCACTGTCCAGGTACCTAATATAACTATCAATAGGGATAGGGTGATGATGAAACACGGGGACATATCCAGGTACCTATAACACTATCAATAGGGATAGGGTGATGAAAACACGGGACACTGTCAGGGTACCTAATAATAATAATCAATAGGGATAGGTGATGAAACCGGGGGCACTGTCCAGGTACCTAATATATACTATCAATAGGGATAGGGTGAAACACGGGGACACTGCCAGGTTACCTAATATACACTATCAATAGGGATAGGGTGAAAACGGGGACACTATCCAGGTACCTAATATACACTATCAATAGGGATAGGGTGAAACACGGGGACACTGTCCAGGTACTCATATAACACTATCAATAGGATAGGGTTAAACACGGGGACACTATCCAGGTACCTAATATATACTATCAATAGGGATAGGGTGAAACAGCGGGGACACTGATCCAGGTAACCTAAATTACACTATCAATAGGGATAGGGTGAAAACGGGGACACTGTCCAGGACCTAATATACACTCTATCAATAGGGATAGGGTGATGAACACGGGGACACTGTCCGGTACCTAATATACACTATCAATAGGGATAGGGTGATGAAACACGGGGGGGACACTATCCAGGGACCTAATTATACTACTATCAATAGGGATAGGGTGAAAAACACGGGGGACAGTACAGGTACCTAATATACACTATCATAATAGGGAGGTGGGAAAACACGGGGACACTGTCCAGGTACATAATATAACTATCAATAGGGATAGGTGATGAAACACGGGGGACACTATCCAGGTACCTAATATTTACTATCAATAGGGATAGGGTGAAAACACGGGGAAACTGTCCAGGTACCAATCTATACTATATAATAGGGATAGGGTGAAACACGGGGACACTGTCCAGGTACCTAATATACACTATCAATAGGGATAGGGTGAAACACGGGGACACTATCCAGGTACCTAATATATACTATCAATAGGGATAGGGTGAAACACGGGGACACTATCCAGGTACCTAATATACACTATTAATAGGGATAGGGTGAAACACAGGAAGAATAAGGGAAGGAATGGTTCCATTTTCTGCTCTGCTTTCTTTCCTTTACACGAGTAGTGTCTCCAATAAAAACTTTTCCTCATTTCACCTTGTAATAATGAACATAGTTAAGTCTATAAATAGAAACAAAGGAGCAAACTATTTTCTATTTAGTGCTGCAATGATTATAAAGGGCTTTTTCTGCTCACAGAATAGTCATTTCACAGGTTCTGCTTGAGAAACAACAGTACAACAGGGGTTTGTAAAGGTTTAAGTAGAAATTTGCATTGAGATTTGCAAAGCTGAATATAAAGCCCAACATTCGGATTTATTCCTAAATGTAATATATTGGATTAATGGGGATCTTCCTTGACCTCATAATTACTCTACATGAAGCTCTCGATGGTTGGAAGATCTCCCTCTTGACTTATAATTGGCAGCCAACTCATCTGTTATTTTCTCTTGTTTTCCTTTGTTACCAAGATGAGGAGTAGCAGATATTCTACCATATTAATTCTCATTCTGTATCTAATATTGGATGAAGTGGATGGAGATGCTAAACATATCATTGCTTAGATACTGTAATGACGAGTACTTAGACACCCTATGGAATAAAACATAGGTATTGGCCATCATTGATCCCACCGCTTGTCACCAGTCACAATGGAGATTTATGACGTGGCAGTAAATTATTGGCATTATTGGCCTACATTTGGTCAGAATATAATGGCATCAATTGCAAAAGTCTTGATTGCAGATATAAAGGACTGTTAAGGTAGATAAAAACCCATCAGCCATCTATGGGGGGTACTGCGTAGTCACAAAACACTAAGCAGTAATATGACCATATGCAGAAGCAGTTGTGACGTGCTGAAACAAAGCAATATTTTAGAACAGTAAATGCACCAAATTCCAGTTGTTTGATACAGTGTATTTATACATAATTCCCATAATTCAACATCATTAAAGGGAACAAAGTAATAAATCCCTTTAAACTACAGCTTTGGAACCTAGGGGCCATGTTTGTTAAGACGTGGTATCAATATTTTGCAATAATATTGTATAATAACCTTTAATAATTGTAACCCCAAACATACATTTAAGATTGCGGTCATTACGATCACAGATGTAATTGTAAGATTGCCCCAGCCATATCATTGTGGTAGTTTACAACCACTTGTTATTGTACAAATGAACCATGGTCGTAATTTTACGATAACAAAAATAACGTTTTGGAATGAAACAAATGCACCCAGTGGTTTTCTAACTTTCCTGACTGGTAGATATGCCGCCTTGCTCCCTGAAGAGGAGCAAAAAAACATCAACGGTGAGTTTTAATCATCCTCAATAGTACCTTCCCCCAAGGAGCAGTTTCCCTCGAAGCTGCGCACATAGATTAAAATCGCGTGCACGCAAATATATGCTGGAATAAAAGGGCCACACAATATTTAATTTTGACAGACGATTCAAAATTAGAGTAAACATTGTGAGAGAGGAGATTGGTGCTCTTTTCGAAACTGAACTCAGTCCCACTACTTTTTTGTGGGATCCACAACATAGAAATGAATAAAACCCCCATCCAACAGCCAAAGGTATTGTGGGAATGGTAGGGTACCAGTCCCACCCTGTTATACCCATTTATCAAACATGTTTATGCATGGTCTGGATAAAATATCTTATGGGGCAGGAACAATGAATGATGGTTTAATATTGACCTCTTGTTCTGTTCTTATTAATTTCTGATCATTCAGCAGGCTGCAATCTAAACTCCTCATTGTGTACATTTGAGGTCTTAGAGGAATTAGGTTCCCAACAGCTGTTTAATAGGGATTAGCTGAATTCAATCACCAACAACTCTTTCCTTTGCGGCCTTTCTCTAGAGATGTGTGAAAAGACGTGAGTTTAATGTAATTCCCCGTACAAAATAAAAGATGCTATCTGGGTTTGATGAGTTGGTGTAGACCATTTAAGAGCAAAGGTGATGGCAAGAGGTCATCAACAATTCAACATTGTGTCATCTTCTTTTTTTTTTTAATTTTTCCTCCCTTGTTCCTTTCTTGTGCTGCTTGGAACTGTGACACCGGGCAAATTCGAAGCCAATATTCTGTCATTCCAGGCTAATTCAGCATCGTCTCATACTGGGGTAAGCCCGCATGGCAAAGTTAGCTAAAAGCCTGGGCACTGTGCCACCAGCTCACAGGAGACAAGGATGAATCTATCCGGCCTTGCCGATTTAATGACTGCAGAACTTGGGCTACACTTAATTGCAAAAAGAATTCAATTATATCAGCATGCTTAAATTTACAGAAATGAATTGGGGGGTGGTTAGGAGGAAGGGAAAAAAAAGAAACTTGAAAATACAGTAACAGAGTGAATTTATTAATGAGACAATTTCCCTGGGGATGAATTTTGCAGTGGTTTCCTTCAATGTCTGTGATAAAGTGTGTCAATATGAATTGTTTAGAGGGTTTGGCTGTATGTGTTCAGTGTCATATGGGCACCCACAAGGGAATCTATGCTAAATGCAAAAAAAAAAATCTTAGGGGTTAGAGCCCCATTAAGTTAATGTTAGCTGCACGTCATCATTTTTTTTATTTATAGAAATGTTTGAATCATGATGATGCCACTAAATGGGTAACTTTTCTGGCTGGTTTATTGGTTATGGAGTGTCATTGGGTTCAATAATCCATTTGTAGTCAATAGAAGAAATAGACCAAGGTTCATTACCAAGTTGGGTTGCATATTTAATGCTCCGCTAAACTGGGGGATATTTCCAGATTTTATCCTTCACAAACATTGTCCATATCATGGGATTGGTGGTTTATTATAAAGGAATTATTGTAGTGTGTGTGTGAATCACCTGAATGAACATACCAGGTGGCTTACAGGTCTTTAAGGGGCAGACCAAAACATCATGGAAACACCCATATTCACATTATTCCCAAGAGATTGCCGCCCCCAAGTTTACAAACCTGAGAGAGAAATAGACTGAGGCGAGTTCTTCCATCACTAGACCACAGGGGGCAGCACTCAGATCAGTAAGATATAAAGGTAATTTAAATAGGAGATAAAGTAGCCAATCACATAAGGAGTATACTTTCTCTTAGGTACTGCCCTAATACCTACATTTTCCCTAGAATATCACAATCCATTCATAACCCTAACACAACAGGACTCTTGTGGAAATGTTGTAGACATAACTGATCTGCCTAATGACTGATTTCTATAGGACTATCTTATCTACCGAGCCTTGACATCAAATAGGAGTGAGGTCTAATTCTACGGGGAAGAGGCTTTGCACTGCTCCAAAATGGAGGTCACACAATAAAGTTTTCCTTTGTATATAGGTGATTTCTAATAAAAACCTGAATGAGTAAATAGGACATAGTTGGTTCTTATGCTCATGTGATTTGAACATCTTGTTAAGACCTATTGCCTGGAGATATTGTGTTCAATTACAGCTGTTCCCAGTCATGCTTACAAATGTTTCCTTTCAAACTTGAATAATTTCGCTCTCCCCGGGACAGCCCAAGACCCCCTCCCCCAGGAATAAAGAATTCACTATCTTCATAGATTAAACCAAATGACAAATGTCTGGCACCCAGCTGTAATGTGCGAAATAATACCCTAGCCCTTCGAATCAAAAGCAAATTCTTGTCAACTTACACTGGAGAAGTTAAAGATAAATGCAATTTTACAAGAACCACGTAATTAAAATCTTTATCTTATTTTAAATGTGTTAGAAAAACCATTACACATTCCTGTAAATAATGTTATTATAACGCTACAGCATTGATGTCACAGGATATAATATCAACAGGGAGAGGTAATAAAAGTTCTTATTGTTTAAAATGGTGCTAATCTTGCCCCAACCAATCAGATATTATTTGACATTTGGAAGCTAACATCTGATTGGTTGGGGCAAAATTAGCACCATTTTTAACAAGAATTTTCATTGAATAATCCTGCTTGTTTTTTTATCTTATTACTCTTTAAAGGAGAAATAAACCCAATTTTTTTTTCACTCCAGAATCTGAACATATCCCCTCTTTAATGGCGTTAAAGTAAATGTTACCACTGGATGAAATAACTGTGTGTATGTACAGTGACTGGCCACACCCCTGACCTGCCTATTCTGTCCTGTAAAAGGATTGGCTAGCGGCTACTAGTGGGTGTGACCAACTGTAACAAGTTCCTGCAGTATCGTAGGACTGAGCAAGAGTAAAGAACATAATGGTCAGTGACCACACTGTGTGATACTAGAATGTTGGGAAATAAAGCCCAAACCCCATGTTAGAATTGTAAATTTCCCAACAACCTTATCAAAATGAGAGGTCAGATTACTGCTTTTATATTAAGGTGCACTTCCTTTTGAAAGAGTGTTGTTCTTAGCGTTTAGTTGTCCTTTAATATAAGAAGAATCTATCTAGATTGATTCTGTATTTAACTGTTTATTCATTTTAATCTAATAGACTGACACTAGATTATTAGATTATCAGGGTTATTCAATAAAAGTTCTTCTCATTTAAAATAGTGCTAATTTTCCCCCAACCAATCAGATGTTAGCTTTCAAATGTTAAATAGGATCTGATTGGTTGGGGCAAAATTAGCACCATTTTTAACAATCAGAACTTTTATTGAATACCCTGTATGTTTCTCTCATTCATGTCTAGATTCAAATAAATTGACCTTATGGTTTCAATTTTAAAGAGAAATTGAAATTTGGTTCCACTGAATCCTTTTTCTAAGAATAACAAGTGATTTTCGACCTGCATGGCTTGTTTGTGTGGGGAATTCGTCCCTTTTGGGTATTATAAGAGATTATGGATCCCCTGCTGAGAAGTAGAAAGCATACCAGTAATCCCTTGTGTGACTTTATAAAGACATTCCATCTTTGTGTTGTTATATATTAGTTATTCTGATACACTGCTTGTTCATTGTTGAGTGTATTGTGGGATTTTTAACCTTTTTCTCTTTAATGCTGCAACCTTGGAGGGTTGCATTTCGAGTGGCAATTAGAGAGGCAAGATCCAACCAGGAAATGAGGCCTATAAATCCAAGATGGTCGCACAACAGGCAGATGGGGTTATCTGCGTGCTTTATACTTTCTGTAATGGTAGCATCTTTTATTTATAAAGAATGATGTGAATCTCTGAATGTACGAGGACAACATCAATCATTTCGAAGTTCTGAGATCAGTATTATGTAGCGTTCTGTTTTATGCTTTATATAGCTCCGGGATCCCTCAATGACCCAGGAAACCACGGAAATACACAAATAACATTAAAATATTATTAAAAAAAAATATCCTTAGGAAAGCAACGGATAATTAAGCAAGACTAAGAAAGATCACAGGAAGGATATAGGAAGGCTTTAGACTGCTGTATTTGGGTTTTAAATAGGCAGCGTTTATGGTGACAAAATCGTGACTTATCGACCGACCATTGTTTGCATTGGCTCAAACAGTTTACGTTTATATGCCAATAACCTGCAAATAGAAAGAGGGCCACAAGGCATCTGTGTAGTTAAAAATCATTCCCTCTCCCAAAATTCCAAAGTTTATAAGGTCCTCAAAGTGTATGTATAGTAAAAAAAAATGACTTTGCGTCATCTTAGTCTATAAATAAATCCATGTAATTAACACTTACTCTGAGGTGTGTGTGTTGCTGCATGCCTTTAATATAATACTTGTTTTGCTCAGGCTCTGACCACTGATTATTAACTGACTATTTTCCCACATACCAACTGTCAATACTGCATACAGCATACAGCACACCAACTGTCAAACCATTCCAGCTACAGCAAAACTGCTTACAGAAATGCTAAAACATAAGATGTTTCAGATTGGATATCTAATGAAATAGGGGGCAGGTCAACAAAAAACGGTACAGTGATAGTTAGGATGAATTATTGTTTCCACTAATGGGCAATTTTAAAAAAATAATTTTCCAGTGTACATACCCTTTAAGGCTGCCTGTCTTACCATCCAAATCTTTCAAATCCACCTGCCGAAGCCCCATTACCTTCCACCCCCTTCCATTTCCTAGCCATTGATGACCACAGATATTATTTTAATTACAATTGTTAATTGTAATTTTTAATGCTACAATTGTAAAATACTGATAACAATTATTATTTTACGATCAAACTGGTACTTTAGCACCGCAAAATAACGCCAGTAAAAGGATTTATATTGGTGTTTGTGGATAACCATCTTTATAAATACAGTCCTTCTCTGTCCCCCAACCTTTAATTGACATCAACGGATCGATACTAGAAATATCAGAACTTTTAGTGGGATGGGAGGTGTTGGGTTCTAGTTTCATTTTGAAGCAGAACTACACATTGTGTAGACTAACAGGGTTATTCAATAAAAGTTCTTATCGTTTAAAATGGTGCTAATTTTGCCCCAACCAATCAGATGTTAGCTTTCAAATTTTAAATAACATTTGATTGTTTGGGACAAAATTAGCACCATTTTAAACGATAAGAACTTTTATTGAATCTCCCTGTAAGTTTCAAACCTGATTTTTCTGTGTGGAAATGTCACAATTTTTTTTACAACAATTTTTAATTGTGGCCATTAAAATTTCTCTGCGTTTTGGTGAGTTTTTGCGTCCCTATTCCCTACTACAACCAATCTGTCCAATCAAATAGTGGACATGAAAATCTAAACTGACATATCAGTGTGACCTACAACCCCCCCAACAAAATGGCAGTGTGTGGCTCTGGAAGCTCTCCATTAAATTCCCGGTAGTTAGCCATTTAGCTGGATCCGTGCCTTCTGGCCATCCACATACTCGGCTATTGAATTATTCTCTGTCCTTTCAGTTTCATGCGTGAATATGTTACTATAGAGAACATACAATAGAATCAATACAGTTTAAATGTTAACAAATGCATGTTCTTTATAAGTTGTATTTCAAAGTAACCAGAGAGATATACAATGGTGGAAGGTTGTGAACACTAAAACCTAATAGGAAATTCATTTTGTTAAAGTCAAGTCAATTCTTATTGTATTGCATTGTATTGTATCGATGCCCCAATTCAACTCAAGAAAATGTCTTAAATAACCTGAATCCAGCTATGCGATGACACAAGATTCCCCGAGGCTCTTCAAGAGCGAAATGTGAACTCTAGCTGGGAAAATCCTTCAGCGGGATTAATTTAATCTTCTCTTAATTAGCATAATTTTCCTATCTGTTCAATATTTATATTTTATCAGAAAATTCCTCTGCATATTTTATCCAACATCGCAGTGGAGTCAGAGTAAAGTTTGCCTTGCCTAAAAAATAATCATAGTCAAACCATCTATAAGATTTACATTAACATATACTACACAAGGGCCTTAAATATCTTTATAATCTTGCAGATCCTGTGCCACTCATCCCTAGTTCAGATACTTTGTATTCCCCCATTCTAAAGGGAGATGCACTGATAATATATTATCCATTTTGGGTTCCTAGAGAGGCAAAATAATACGAAGTTTTAATTTAATAATCTGCAGTTTCAAGACTAATATTTTTGGTATTTTCAATAAATGTTGTGGGATAGTATTAATGTCATCCTGGAGAATGAAAGTCTAATGTTAAATCATGTTAATGTGAATCTTCATGTTATAAGCTGCTATGTTTTTAACCTTCAAAATGTTGTTAGTTAACTTAAAATGTATTTGATTTTTGGTGTTGCTCTTCATGTTGTCCCCAAGCTCCTTTGCTTCTGGGAACACCTCCCTGTGAGCCAAATTCTTATTTGACACCAACCCCATAAACCTGAATGGGACTTACACCACCTCCAGCAAAGGACCAAGAGAAACAGGAAGAAATCAGCATCAATTATTAATACAATGATAAAGAACAATCAGGGAGATTCAATAAAAGTTCTTATCGTTTAAAATGGTGCTAATTTTGCCCCATCCAATCAGATCTTATTTAACATTTGAAAGCTAACATCTGATTGGTTGGGGCAAAATTAGCACCATTTTTAATGATAAGAACTTTTATTGTATAACCCTGAATATTGTTAAAGGGCAAACTAAAATATGAAGCTAATCATGCCCCAAAACCTAGAGACCATAACATACTAACCCGCACCTAATCCCTTGCCAGCTCCCACTGACTTCATTAGTAGCGGCCGTCAGTTACTTGTCTGGCCTATTCTGCAACTGTTCGTGGCGTGGATGGAAAAGACTTGTAGCAACAGCAGTATAGAAGTGAAGTATTGAGTGTGGGTATGTCTATTTAGGAGTATTTAGCAGCATTTTAAACCTAGTAAGGTTTTGCAGGGTGATTAGCTTAAAGGGCAATTATGGTCCATCCACATCCCTATCCTCCTCCCCCCCCCCAAAAAAATAGATAACCTTGAAATTGTGGTATCGCGTCTTTATCGTAGTCAATATCGGTAATTTATTAGAGATTAATGCAACATGAATTACAGACCTCGGCATAAAACACCAATATCGCTTTCACATGGTATCGGCAAATAATCTCTAAAATAATGCTGCAGTCTTAAAATTCCATGAGAGACTGTCGTTTTTTTGAATCTGGTTACAGGTAAAGCACAGCCAATTGGGTAGGGCACGCCCTCACTGCAGGAGAACACAGGCCGGTTATTTTCCAATGATTTCTCCCTTGTGTGAAACAAAAGTTCATTTAGCAGAATCATCAGCAGAGAAGGTAGTTAAGGTCTCTATCGGAACTTCACAGTGAATGTCACAGTCTGTTTATTGGTCCTGGATAATTTCAGTAAATGCTGAAAGAAATTTGTCTAACGTTCTGACTCATTGTAAATATTACATGTGGGGAGCCTGAACTGTAGAATAAACACACACTCCAATGAAGAAGACTTTGTGTAGCTTCTGTAAGCCTTGATTCCTGTATCTTATATTAGTATAGGAACATGACATCCATGATACCACTTCATTTGAAATGAAATTCCCTCTGTAGCTACAGAAATGGAATGATCGAGACCGGAGATATCCCGTTACCACAAATGTTTATTCAGGCCTTTCATATATAGTTATTTACTAAACGTTCATACAGTGTCCCAGTATGTAGTACCCCAAGTGCAATACTGTATCCCAAGTCCAATATAACACCCTGTATCTCATGTCCTATATAGTATCCCAAGTCCAATATAGTATCCCAAGTCCTATATAGTACCCCAATTCTTATATAGTATCCCAAGTCCTATATTGTATCCCAAGTCCTTTATAGTATCCCAAATCCTTTATAGTCCCCCAAATTCTTCTGAAACAAGAGGCATATGCTTGAATTATTTGTAGAGATGGACGGATAACCTAACCAAACCCTGTTCCGAGGCAAATTCCAAGGAGACTTAATGGATTTTTCCGGAATTCCACTTTTCGGAAAATTTTCAAAAATTATGAACTTCGATAATTCACCGGAATTTTACTTTTTTTTTCTAAAATGTTTGAAAACAAAATCCAGCCACATTCTCAAATACACAATGGGCAGACATTTTTGATCAGTGCACCCCCCTGTTATACCAAGGTAAGTGAGACCTGCGGTTCCAAGAAGAATTTCCAGAACAAATCATCATCCTCAAACACAGATTCCAATTTCCAAAATTAAAAAATGTAATCCGGAAATAATTTTTTAAATTCGAGAAATCTTAAAAATATTTGTGGCAGAATTATCTGTTGTATTCATTATCAACTGGACTGAATTTAGTTCTTGAAGACGTTTTCGCTAGTCATTTCCGCTGGCTTTCCTCATTCAGAAGTGACTTTTTACAAGAATCGGTGGCAATTATGTACCCTGAAAAGCCCAATTAAGCATATCCAGCCAGGTGTTTAAGTGTGTGATTGGAAGTGCTAGAGGTTGTTATAGCACGCCCAAGTAAGGTGTTAAACGAGCATTGTTACATGGCAGACAGTTGTGTCGAACCCCCGCCCCACCTCTATTTAGGCTTTGGTTCTTTATTTTCACATCAATGGCCTCCTAACAATCCCATTGACATCACTTTCCTTCGCCAATATTTTAACATACCATCTTCAAAGGTATGTTCTTATCCTTAAGATGCGGTACCAAAAAAAAACGGCTGAAAAGTCCTGACCTCGAGGAATTTGGCTCTTCCTGTGCTGGCCATATGGTTGATGCATTGCTGTTTGTCTCCCCCCACATACAATCAGAGCATTCTTCACTCTGCACTGCACTGCGTATATGATTCACACGCACTGCACTGCGTATAATGATGTCGCCACTATGCAATCACAACCCTTAAAAACACCTGCTGTGATATGGCTAATTGGGATTTTCCATTGTACATAATTGCCAACAAGATTCCTTGTACTAGAACTGCTTCCATAGCATTACGCAGAATGGGAAAACTGAAGCGCAATGAAGTTTCTGGTACGGGGACTGTGTGTTTTTTTTTTAGTATTTTGGGCATTGAATACGTGTTCCACGACCATTTCCCAGGTCCCTAACGCATTAAAACCATACGTTACCATTCTATTTATCAAATAAATGTAGGAGGATTTTTTAGGCTTTTTTTTAACCCCCCCCTTTGACTTTAAGGTCCACTTCAGGATTTTTAGAATTTTTTTGAAAATCTGCAATCTGCGAGCGGAACGGATTGCAAGTTCGCCATCCTAGTTATTGGTTTTCAAATCAACTTCATGAAATAAATTGAATAATTAAATACAAGTAACTACCCAATGCTTGGAAGTGTTTATCCACTAGAATACATCGCCCCGTTTTTTTTTTAGGTTACCGGTGAGTAATGCAGCTTTTCTATAATCCAGGACAGGGAATGTAGAATCCTGGTCAGTGGCATTTGAGAATAAGGTTTAAATTATCAAGGTTACTTTTCCTCTGAATCCTCTGTTGTAATAAGCTAATTCTGTTCTTTCCCTTTCTAAAGATCCTTCCATTTGTAAGTCACGGAAGATAACACTTACAAGTTGACCTGCAGACTCAGTGGGCCTAGTTTTTGCCCTTTACGGGTCCGTAAAGCATACTCGTGTCTTCAAAATACATTTGTAATCATTGAATACCATTAATATGTTACTATTTGCCATGTTTTGAACCCATTTAGGGGAAATGATCCAATTGGGTTTCCAACCAACCAATCAAATTTTAGCTAACTGCAGTTAACCACGAGAGGAGAATCTGATTGGTCCCTACATAGGAAGACCATAAGTCTGCTATGAGAAACATTGTTTAATATAGTGGGATGTACAGTCATGAAGAAACAAAAAGGAAAGGACGAATCCAATGCAAGTGCCGATAAATCAATAATCTCTCTCCAGCATTAGCTTTGTACGACCAGTGGCACTAATATTATGCCTCAGTTATCAGGCGCATTGCATTTATGACTCTGTCCAGGGCTCAGCAAACCCATCGACAGGATTGTGAATAAGCCGCTGGTTTTGACGCAAATAACAAAACCTAAAGGTAGATATGCTTCAGAGAGAGCTTCAATTATCACTAAGCCGCTCAAGCGTGTTATAATTAGTCAGCGTTCCTGTGCAGTTCTATGAGATTGTTAGTCCCTCACTTGACCTTGAACTAGTTCTAGATAGATATATAAACTAAAATGTAACTGATTCCTACTGGATTGTCTAGGTCCCTAACAACTAGATATCTGTAGCTGTAACCTGTAAAACCACACCCTTTTGGGTAATTAATCTGTAATTAAGCCGGTTTCCTGCATTCCTGATTTCCAGGCAGTTCCTCCTATCCTTGTGAGTACACGTAGTTTTCTCACTGCTCTTGATGACAAAGAGGACATGGCATGTCTTAGTAGTTTAATTGACACTTGAAAAGGAGGCCTACTGAGCCTGTATTAATTAATAAGTATTTTTGTCATTCTGCAACCGTGCAACTAGTGATGACCCAAAATTTGGCCCGAACAACGAACACGGCTTGGGTTGAACTTTAACGATTCGTACAAATCACTCTCCAAACTACGAACTAGTTTTGAATTTTTCAAACTCGCGACGGTAGAATTTCAAACACCCTTCAATTCCCGGCAATCGGTTTTGGTAAAACTCAAAAAAGAATGCAGAGGCTTGAAAACAGCGCAATCATGAGCAAAGTTAGTTTTTTAAAGTTCTAACTTATATGCACGTGTTCCCCAGTAGAGATTGGAATTTTGTAACCCCGAACCATCGATTCAAAGGGGGCGGTAACCCTCAAACTCTGGATTTGAGTGTTCGGTAACCCTTGAAATCTTTCGAAAGTTTGAACGCAGAAGCTTGAAAGTAGTGTGCGTGAAAAGGAATTATTTTTTTAACGTTCGGTGATCTTTGGTATGTGTGCCCGTCCCCAGTATGGTTGGCTATCCCACCTGTAAACAAACATTACATTAGAGGGCACTGAAGTCTTCAAGGGAATAACGAAATGGAATGCATATTTAAAGGTTTACCAACGATACATTCGAGGGTTATGGGCAAATCAAGGGTTTAGGTAATGGTCTGGGTAATTTTATAATTATAAACGAAAGTGTGAATTTTTTAATAATTATTGAAATACGTCCGCAAACCTTTGTGCAAAACAATAGTTCGGAGTCAGAAAGTTCGAATTCGTCAGAACTTGAAAGTTAGAAACTCGGGTTTTCCAGATTCGTTTTTATTTTTCGTTTTTAAAGTCCATCTCTAATTCTAAATGAGGCCTAACCATTGCTTATTTAAGATTGAAATAACTTTTCTCATCGATCCCTTATTTCCATACCGCTCTCTATACAAGACAATACCATGCTGCTCTAGCTGTTCTGTCTGCCTAACTTGCTACATTTAAGTTTTGTTATCCACCAATACTCCAAGATCCCTTTCCCAACATGGATTCACTAAATCAGACTCCCCCTGCACGTGCTTGAATTGCCCTCCTGCTTTTACATGTGAGCTTTGCAGTACCCGGTTAGAGTTCCAGAATAAAAGGAAAAGGGCCATCAATCCCTCTCATAGTAATTAAGGTCAGTCCTTGCTGTTTGTTCCTTTACCCACCCAGAAAATAACTGCAGAGAGGTATAATTGGAAAAAGTAAGGAAAGCCTATACATTAACGCCCTTGCCATATTTCTGTGACTGTACTGAGGGATTCTGGTAGATATACAGTGGGTCACAAATGCACTTGGACTTGTTGATTTATATATTTTATATTCTTGAGCCTTCCCTCGCTGCAAGCTCGGCCATTCATAAAATCTCACTGCTTACTAAGGGATCTTTTCTTGATAAATTAAATAAAAATAGAATCTTTATATTTCTCCTTCCTCTCTTTTGATAAACAATGGTCCCAAGGTCCACTATTAGGTCCTAGCTTGAAGAAGAATAAGAGAACTGATATTTACAACAACACACGGATTTGCTACAACTGATCCGAGGAGACAATGCATCTGGTTTAGACCCAGGATGTATAAATACAGAAAGTGTGCATTCCGTATAACAACATGTTCTTTCAGGCCATAATGTGCACTTCACAGTTCTGTTCCCTTTTAATCATACAGATAATCACTGTGCAAATCAGTAAAAGGGAATGTGTAGACACAGTCCAATGTTAAGAGCAAGGGAAAAAGAGCAATCAACTGGGGATTTACTTTCAAATTCAAATTCATGGACGTCACTGAGCAGATCCTTCACCAATAAAATCTCACACATCTCCCATATAATCCCACATCGATAGTGAAACAAGAAAGTACAAAGAATTCTGGTGGCCGCAAAAAAAAAAGAAAAATCAGTAAAGTTCATAAATTCATTAAATTATTCCCCAATCCGGAAATAACAACATGCGTATTTGTGTGCTAATGACTGAATGGATTCCTTTTCATGGCAACTCCGATGTCTCGATCACGTGAGGGTCAAATAAACGCCCATTCATCCTACTTTTGGACAAAACCTCTTAACAATTGTAATATTGCTGGAAATGTTAACAATATAACTAATCCTTCTGTCTGGACACTTCCAGAAGGCTTGAAGCCTGTGACCATTGCATTCTAGCCTCCCGTCTTAATTGTGCAGTACTTGTACTTCTTCCTAGTTTTTCCCCCAATATGTCTTAATGAGCATGTCAGAATCCTGAGATAAGCAAAAGCTCAGTGATGCACAAGTTTAAAGCAATAAGGTTGAAACATTACGATATATAGTTTCCCTCACAGCTTCAGGCTTAGAGATATGATTGTGTTCCAAACAATTTACAAATGTTTTCCCTAGAGCTAAAGGCAAGTATGTACACTGATTGGCTAGGTAGAAATATTTCAGTTGCTAAAAACATAGTCCGCAAAATATTGTCGCACTTGGGGTTATCATGAGACGTTTGATGTGGATTCTTGCAGATAAGAATATCCATTCATACTAAAATATCTATTTTTCCTTTTTGTCTTATGTTAATGTCTATTCAAAAATGAACAGTAATTTAAACACAAAGTTCATCCCAACACAAAAAAAAAATCATTAACTTAATTGAGCCCCCTCCCAGTCCCAAGCAAATATGAATACTCTCAATCCCCCATTGAAGAGATATCCCTTGCTATCTGCCCTAGGAGCTCTTTTACAAGCTTGCACTTGCGCATAAGAGGTGGCTTGGAGAACAATCTTTCCAGACATTAGGCCATAATGTCAGCTGTGTCCTGAACTCCCACCAGTGCACCTGGTGAATTGTAAAATAGCTTGGCCAAAGCCAGGGAAACTGGGATTGAAGATTAGGATTCACCCCAGCGTAAAAAAGATGCTATCGATGAGTCCCACTGTATCTCCCTATGCTAAGAATTTGGCAGATGTGAGTAATATATAACAGGAACTTTTGTATTGAAACCCTCGGCCTGACTTCCACCAGTTAGAAGGGGCTTTCATGGTTTTTCCAGGGTAACAATGTTGTTTTTGGTCTGAGTGTTCTACTACTATGTATCTATCCACTAAGTGATTAGTAGAGGTTAACGTAAGAAAAAAGGCAAATAAAAATAACAGATGAACATAACATGAGTGATGTTTAACTCATTCTGAGCAATCACACATAATGTGAACATCACAGTTCTGTGCCATAATTCTACTATCTGCCCAGATTGATGCCTGTGCAGTCGGCTATTTCCATCACATCAATGATGTATCGCAGGTTGACCCTGAAAGCTCATATTAAGATGATTAATGCAGTAAAAGAAGGTGCAGATAGTGAGGGAAGCTTATATTATCCCCCCGTAGACACCATAACACAAGGTTCATAACATTCCCACAACACAACATTCAGATGGACCCTAAAATCCCATAAAACTCATTAGCATGCAGAGTGAATTAAAAGTGTTTGTCCAATTATGGGCCCTAGGTACAAACATGGTACCCCACCCCCCAAACAACTCCTACCACCCAGAGAAGCTATATCTCCCCTTTGCCCCACAGAGCTTCACAAACTAGGTGGGCCGGTAACACAGATTAGTAATAATAACTATTGGCTAAGGATTCTACAACCTTACCCTGGAAGATTCATAGTAAACACAATAAGCCAACCATTGTTTTAAACCAAGCCAGGATATATATACAAAATATGATACCCTACCCATATCCCTTTTAACCTTGATTTGGTATTTAATAATTCTTGGGTGGCCACTGGCAATTTTTCTTTCTAACTTTGTTTATTTCCATATAAATATTAGCCTATCTAGTCTATGCGTGCTTCACCAAAACCATTGCATTCCCACAATGATGAAAGCCTGGGGAAAAAAAAATGCCTTTAGCCCTTTCCAGTCCCTTTTCGAATGTCTAAAAAAAGGCCAGCTTGTCGTAAGTTTTATTTTTGGTGGGGAATTAGCTTTGTGCTGGTCCAGTCATAATCAACCCAATTGGTTCTGTGGGTTCTTTATGAAAACTCACTTTTATTAAAGCCATCCCTTAATTATACGCTCATATTCTTATTGAGCGAGAACATTTTTTTCTTGTCGTCCGCCTTTGACTCTTCCATTGTCACTCTTTATTTTATAGCACTGACCACTTGGTAAACGTTATTTGCAGGTTGCCTGTCCTAACAAAAACCCAAAAATCATTCTAATTCCTTCCCATCGTGCTGTTGTTTAAAATTGTCAAGGGTATTTTCTGGTTTTCTTTCATTCAGCATCCAGATTCTTAAAAGGCTGAGTTCTTAATTATCCTGCTTTATTTATCTTTCTGACAAATCATCCATCCTCGAGACAACAAACCCTTTCAAAAGCCGTTAAAATGTAGCATGTGTCTTTTCTCCCCCACGGAGGACCTGACAACTGCATTAGGTTTTAAATACAAAAGCATTTGCTGTCAGTGGAACTCTTTAAAACATCACAACAGTGCTACTGCAGCAGGGGCTTCTTCTGACAGGTGGGTCCGTGTGATCTTTTACTGAAAGGATAGGCCATTTTCAAAGGAATCGTTGGAATAATGATAAACCCGATAACGGGAAAATTGTGTACAAATATCGGCTTCATATGGAACAAAAATATATGTTTTTTTTTTTTAATGTAAACATATTTCCCTCCTTCTTCAGTCTGTCCGTCACTCGCGCTCCCTTAAGGGAAGTTCACTGGAAACACTATGCTTTACAAAAAGAGAGCATTAAATTTTATCATCCTAATGACCTAATCTCCCATTCGAGCATTGTGTTCTTTGTCATGAATAAATGCTGGTCCTACATACTGACTTCCTGTTTGGGCAGACCCCTAATAGAGGACCGTTATGGGCTTGCCCTTGACCGCAGCACCTGGGTTGATTCAGTTGCTCATATAGATCTGATCATCTTTGACCGCATCCAACAGCCACTCAGTATAAATTACTGTTAGGAGAATTGCAAGGAGTGGAGTGATTCGGGGAAAAGAACGGAACAGTTACAGAACCTGAAATGTCGAGCTTCCCTAATGTCAACGCAGGGAATAGGCAAAAGGTATGAAACACTGATTTTTCAAAATGATGGGAAAAATATGTAGAATAACTAAGAAAATAACTAACAATGTTTTATGTTGAGGACGGACCCAACTGCCCTTGTTATATACCCTAGTCGCATGTGCTGGTCATCTGACATTTATTCAGACTAATATCCAAACATTGTTTAATAACCCTCTAAACTTTAACACATTTCTAAAAACAGGAACTCCTGTACAACAAACATACCAGCCATTAAAAGAGCTTATCAGTTTTTTCTTTCTGGTGAACAGATCAACAATGTCTTATCCATTAAACGTCTGGCCTTGTTTTGATTTGTAATTCTACTCGCCCCAATTTAATTCCCCCTTTGGGCTCACAAAGACACCAAATGATCGCTGAGTATTCCACACAGCACGCTAATTGAGTCTGTTCTTGTGGATTGCTCCAAAGAGATGAAAACGGTAAATTCAATAGAGGTAACACAGTCTGAGTTGAAAGTGGACAACTAATCCTCCATGGTCCAACAATTTCATTTTGGCCACCAAAATTGGAGGTACACAATAGAACACAAATAACTGATGATTATAACCTGAGAACAAACAACGAAATAGTAGGAGTTAGCCCAGGTTTACGACACCCAGACACCACCAAAAAAAATCTTACTAACTAATCGCTAGGTTGGATTTTTTAGTACATTTAGCATGATTTCACATTTATCACTGATTCATTGCTAACTAGGCTTCTTGTTTTGCATCATTTACTTGTCAAAATGTTTTTCTGATTTATAGATTTATATATCGTGTGTGTCTGGCCCATTGTTTCTCCAGCTACTAAAATATTGGATGAACTGCAAAAACAAACGTTACATATCCATCACTGTACATTGCTTTTTTGGTCCCATGTGTGTGTTTAAAATAAGAAATAGAATACAACTTTCCTTTCTGACCATGGGTAAAGAATACATTAATAGAAGTAGCTTGTTTATGGACAGAACCCATCAGATTGGTGAAATTCCCGACACAAAAAAAAGTGTTGACACTGAAACCAAATTGTTATGAAATAATTGTTTGTGAAGGGGACAATGAAAAATTGTTTGTGAAACTGCAGTGAGAAACTCCTTGACACTGGAAACTAAACGTCAAGTCCAGTTGCTCAAACTGAAACACCAAAGATTACAATCATGGATTTTCGATTTTGTCAATTACAATGGCAACATTTTGTCAACTAAACATAATTTTGTCCCCCCAAACGGTTATTTATGAGTAATGCGCTCTAACTACTTTATCTGAGAAATTTCAACTCAGAAGAAGGATATACTGAGCTGTGTCGTTGACCAGAATTAGAGAAGCCAATTGCAACGTTAATTTTAGCATAACGAATAACAATAACAAAAATAAATAAATAAAACAAAAACAGCTGTTTTGTTATGGGTAAAATGTTGTAACAAATCTGCAACCAAATATTACCAAAAGGCATGACCAATATCTTGCGCCAGCTTGTAGAAGTGTAATTTTACTATGTGCATTCAACACAAAAGACTACAGGTTAATCAATAAAAGTTTCTTATCATTGTAAAACTGGTGCTACTTTTGCCCCAACCATCAGATATTAGCTTTCAAATGTTAAATATAAGATCTGATTGGTTGGGGCAAAATAGCCATTTTAGAACGAAAGAAACTTTTATTGAATAACCCATGTAGTTTATGTTTTGCAAATGGACCAAAACCCCTGTTCTTCCAGGCGACACTGCCAGGCTTATAAATAAAGCTTGAATATTGGGGGAAAACAAGGCCAGACTGCCAGCTATAATTTGGTATTTGTTCACTTGTAATATTCCAAAACTAAACTTTAATGATTAGAGAGATTTCCTTGAGTTGACATCTAAAGGTGGGGTGTTGAACTTCCTATTTTGTACTTTGTACTTTTTGAACCAACTGAAATCGTTAGTAAAATTAACTGCTAATGTTATACATAATAAAAATGCCTAAACTTAAGAAAGAAAAAAAAAGAATTAATAGAGGTGGATCCAACAGATTGAGTTTTAATGAAACATTTGACTCTTCTGTATTCAAACCTTTTTGAAAGATCAAGGATTAAGACGTGAGAGGTGTTTGAAAACTACAACTCCAGCATCCCCAGGGGTGTTTGAAAAACGAAACTCCCAGCATTCCGGCTTCCCCTATGTTGTTGAGGAGTGCTGAGAGTTGGAGTCACAACACCTTTTGACGAAATGACAATGGCAGACTGAGTACAACAAGAGAAACATCTGATTGAGTTTATCAAATAAGATGGTCCATAATGCCCACTTCAATGGACAATAACAGTTTTAAGTGTATGAGTATACTGAATAAAACAAACATGGGCTTCCCAGACCAAATCTACTTGATACAGCAAATCTTTTTCTGAATAAGGGTACACACAGTTCCTCGTGTCTAGACCTATGTGTAGCACATTTCCAAAAACCACTCCCGAGTCAACGGTGAAATCTTCAGCCATGGCTGGGGGAGCTTTCCAATCCCGACGTTCTTCCCTTACGTTACTAGGAGAAACGTCCGGACTGTGTGTAGACCTCCCAAAATGACAGACCAGAATCTTACATTTTGGACAATCGTGTTTTTGCTTTCTGTGTGTACCCAGTCTTTCTACACCAGGAAATTGCATTATTTAGTTGTTCCATTTCCATGGTGCCATTTTGTTTGCCGGTAAGCTACTGATAAACCGACTTATATACAGGGGGTAAAACACCTCAGTGGTCCATGAAAAATCTGCCCTGTCTAGGATATTGTGTTGGATTGGGAATTTGGAGAGTTCATAGCCTTCTAAAGGTTCGTACACACGCGAGCCATGATGTTATGTACCTGGAGTTTCAGCGATAATCCGGCCGAAACTTTATCGGCCAAAACGGTTGTTGTGGGTTTAGCACGTTAAATTGAGATCCCCCCAGACGATCCCCCCCCCAACAAATGTCCGTTTGGCACTAAAGTTGCCTACAGATGGGCTGATTATCGGCCGAAACGTTCATCCTACTCATGGGACCCGCGATTGCACGTGTGTACGAACCTTAAGGATTTATCTCATAGATTTTTCGCCAACCATACAAGTTCTATTTATATTCTCTTTGTACCTTTTTTTGTGCTTAGATATGAAATAATTCCTTTTTTATTCCCGCTTGTTTTCATTCCATGCAAGGCTTTCTAATCGTTATCATTGAACCTTAAAGCTTTTGTCTTCCAAAACAAAACAAAGCAATCCTTCACAGGGTGATAAAAGCTTTTATTTTCTATTTGTTTTTCTATTTTTTCTTTTTACCTGGCAAGCTGGAATCCTCCCGGATATGTTAATTTGTACAGGGCCTTAAACCAATTCTCATCAGCGCCTTGCCAACACAGGATAATCTCTTGAGAAGTATGTTGTGTTTTCTTTTCGCTTATCTGAAGCAGATTGTTTCAACCTGTGGTGGGCCTATTACTACAAGATGGAAAGGTTTATCCGTAACTGCAGCACAAACAAATAAGATTCCGGAGAAGCTTGTATTTGTTTGAAGAGCGCTCCTAAAGACTTTCATCATTTACTGTTTTATTATTGGTGACAGCGTGCACAACGTTTTCGGGGAGTGTCCCCTTCCTCAGGTGCATTATGCTTTCGGGACACTCCCCGAAACGTTGTGCACGCATGTCACCAATAAAACAGTAAAATGAATGAAGTCTTTTAGAGTGCGCTCTTCAAACAAATACAAGCTACTGTAGAAGTAACTGCTGGTGGTTGGCAGTAAAGAGGAACAGCACCAATAAGATGACCTAAGGAGTGCAGGGAATATTGTTAAAATTGCAAGATTCTGGAGAAGCCCAGAAAACAGCCAAAGTGCCCATAGATGTGCCCATAGATTAGCGCTACCTTCAGGTCGATCCCACGACATTCAATCAATTCAGCAGGAATCGCCTTTCCGGATCTTTTTCCTGGCTGATCGCGATGTCCCGCCTGGACCATACATTTTGGAACGGTGGTTCCTGTAGAATTGATCGAATGATGCGGGAGGAGTCTGCAGGTAAGCGCTAATCTAGGGGCACCTTTAGGCTACTTACACATGGCCAGATATTTCAACTGCTTACCGACAGGTGAGCTGGGCTGTATAGCATTGGTCATGATATTTAATGCAAGTCAGTCTTTTAGAACTATTCTTTAGCAAAAGTTTTCAATAGGCTGCATGGTTGGCCGGTAATGCCTCTTTAATTACCCAGACTCACGAGGGTTATTAATAAAAGTTCTTATCGTTTAAAATGGTGTAATTTTTCCCCAACCAATCAGAACTTTGTAACATTTGAAAGCTAACATCTGATTGGTTGGGGCAAAATTAGCACCATTTTAAACTATAAGAACTTTTATTGAATCTCCCTGTCAGTCTTTTATTGATTGGTCGTCTGTCAACCAGGAATATTGAGTCATGGTTGCTCCATGTCTACTAAGTTAAGATTTACAAAAGTATCCAAAAGCATTGAATTAAAGAGGAGCAGAGGGAAGTTGAGTATAATTGTGCCTTATAACGCCTATTTAAAGCCTATCTCCATTGACAAAGTGAGTTTGTTGTTTTTAAATGATTTTAAGTTGTAGTTTCTAACATCTGGAGCCAGGAATGAATGGAGGGAACTTATCTGGTATCACGCTTCTTCCTGACAGGTCCTGATGGAGCTCGTCTGGACCTGTCAGAAGAAGCGCAGAGGATCGCATACCAACCAAGTTCTGCTGTTCGGAAAAATCTGAAATAGTCAGAAATCCCAATCCAAATCCGAGGGATCCGTGAAAATCCGATTCGGAACCAAGTTCGGGTCCATCTCTACTGACCATGTGGGTTGTGGAAACGAATAAGAAAAGAAGTAGAGTTAGAGGTAAATGTGGAGTTAAAAAGAATGGATCTAGGGTTAGATCACCCCCTTTATATAAGGGGGAATAAAAAAATGGTGGACATTGGTGGACATATTTGATTTTGGAATTCTTCCCCCAGTCACAAGCCATATTCTAATCACCAGAGAAGCTTCTTTCACTTTTCTGCATTGTGATAAAAACTAAATCTCTTTCAATGTTTTCAATTTTGTCTTTTTTTAGTCATTTTTTCATATCAAAACACTTAAAAGGGCTGGAAGTTGCGAGTGATTAATAAACCTCAATAACTAGAATGAAGGCAGACATTAAAACCCCAGATTATTTACTGGCTATCTTGTCTTTCCTCGCAGAGTTTTAAATACTCACTTAGGAAATACAATAAAGTTATTTATTTTTTAAGGAGCGTTTCAAAAACAAAGGGTAATAGAATCATTATTTGCTGTTTTCCTCCTCAAGCCAAGATGAATCGTATATTTCATTTCTATAATATTCCAGCTCATCATCTTTTGCTACAATCAAATTCCCGCCAAGTCACAAAATTCTCCGCGCTCCCCCGTATACAGATATACGCAAATTCCGAGGATAACAACGAAAGCCTGTTATTTTAAAATCTAATAACACATCTCATATGTTAAAGCCAAACTAAAAGTAATATATTAATATTTTCCCAATGATTCTAACTCGGATAAGCCCGGTAATTGCACGATATAAACTTTAAAAGTCAGGGTAGGATGAAATTTTGTATATGAATTATATATTGTGTGGGCTCGGCCCATCGGGTTTGACAGATGACTCTGTTATATTGAACTGTAAACATTCTAGGAATCATGTTGCTATAGCTTTAATATCTCAATTATTACTGTGTTTCTGGTTGCTGGTGGCTGGTTTCGTCCTGGGACCAAGTTGGTAAACTTTGTCATAAACATTAGTATAATTCCGGTATTTATAAAAGCTGCAACAAGGTTTTTTCATTTATAATGCAAAGGTAAAATAACACTATCGTAATTTTATGATGTAATGTACCATGTGGTAACCCTTAATGAAACGTATCATAAAGCGTCCCATCGTGTAAAACACACTCCAAATAATTAAAAAAAAAAATAGCAGTGTAAAATGAGACCCAGAGAATAAAATAGCAACTTGTAGTGTAGCTCAAATACACCCATTAGTGTAAAATAACGCCCATGTCTTAATAACACCCTAGTTGTAAATAAACGCTCGGTTAGTGGTTAAATAATCCTGGTAGTGTGGATTAATATCCACTAGTGTTTAATAATACCCATTAGTGTAAATAGTTTCTTGTAGTAAAATAACACCCGGTAGTGGTTAAATAATGCCTGGTAGTGTGATATATGCCCACTAGTGTTAAATAATACCCATTAGTGTAAAATAGTTCTTGGTAGTATAAAAACACCCAGTAGTTTTTAATAATGCCTGGTAGTGTAGATTAATGCCCACTAGTGTTAAATAATACCCATTAGTGTAAAATAGATCTTGGCAGTATAAATAACACCCGGATGTTAAATAATCTGGTAGTGTGTGATTAATGCCCACTATGGATAAATAATACCCATTAGTGTATAATAAAACTCGTTTTCGAGAACTATGCATTGTCAAAAATAAATAAATAAGCCTGCAAAGGTCGCAAATTTTACCCTGAACCATTTGGCCACCTCAAGGCAATAAAACCCATTGACTAATTTAGTGTTAGGGATAATAAACTATCACTGTATAGATACTTATACGGACAACGCAACACTGCAACGCAAACGCAATCACACACGGAATCACATGCAATTTCATTGCGATTTGTGTTACGTTTGCGCATGCATTTTTTTCAAAGTATTACAATGCATGTGATTGCAATTTAAAATGCGAACGCAAATTGCAATTGCAACACACCCAAAAACGTGCGTTTTCGGTGCATTTCCGCATTTTCAATGATATGAAAAAAACGCAAGCGCAAACGCAAAAAAGCGCAGCAGTGTGGCCTACCCCTCAATCAATTCATAAATGAATGAGACACCAACAGTTTATCAATAAAAGTTCTTATAGTTTAAAATGGTGCTAATTTAGCCCCACCAATCAGATGTTATTTAACATTTGAAAGCTAACATCTGATTGGTTGGGACAAAATTAGCACCATTTTAAATGATAAGAACTTTATTGAATAACCTTGAATATGTTTCTTTATATATAGGCAAATATTCCATTGACTAAACATGGCTCTGATCTGCTGATATAGGAATCAGTTCAACGTTTGGCTAATAAAAATTAAAGGACAACTCCACCCTAATTAGAACATCTTTAGAAAGAATGGCTCTTTAAAATATGTTGATATATCATAGTTTGTCCTCTGAATTCATTACTGTATGCCTGCTATGCTTGGATGCCTCATGGAAACTGAGCAATTTAGAAAACCTGTACTGAGCCGCACTGAGCCGGCATGCTCAGAAGAGGCAGACAGGAGATAACATTCAGTCATTGGCTTGATATCAACTGTCAGTTATGGATTTGATAGTTGCTAACTGGAAGAACCAGGAAGCAGAACAAGGGGGTACAGGACATTGTGCAGGATTTCAGGTTAGAATTATATATTTCAGATTTCAAACTATTGCCGTTTTTGGGTGATTTACCTGTATGTAAGTTTTCATTTTAGGGCTGGACTTGCCCTTTAAACCTATAGATACATGGGTACTAGAGATGGCCGAACTTTCGAAAGTTCGGTCCATTTTCAATCCTTAGAAACTATATGGAAAGTTAAAGTTTGAAAATGGACCCATTAAGTCAATGGGAGTCAAATGGTTCGAAAAGTTCTAATGAAAAACAATTAAATATCAATGGCAACTTAATGTAATGGCTGGGGGACCTGGGAAATGGTTCTGGTTCGAATTCGAGTTGCTAGTCCATCGTCTACTGGGTACACAACCTTCCAATCCTTCTTCCCAACCGGTCAGCCAGGACCAAGGTCTGTCGCGTCAAAACGTTGTGACAGTTTTCCGCGACCAAGCATGCAGTCCAGTTGGCCGTCGGCACCGAATTATTGGATGGTGTGTACCCAGCATAACCTTCACGTTGCAATAATTCAACATAAATAAGACAAATTCACCTTGGGATACGTGTACACAGACAGCACAATGCTGGTACAATGCTGTACTGTGTTTAATGTGGAATTAATGGATACACAGCGAGATGTGGTTACGCAGGGAGATGCTACGTTCATGGCCACTTTCCCGCAATGCAGTACCAGTACTAACCGGTACTCGGAGAAGGTAAGTAGAAGTTGAATTTCGTGCTCCATAAAACCATAGAAAGCCCATGCTAACCTGACATCAATAGCTGCAAAGTGCCCATACAGCGCCACGATTATCGCCCAAAAAGGCCGTGTATACACATCATGCCTTATGGGTTAGGACCCCAATGGCACGTGTGTCCAATGGCACATGTATACACATCTCTGTAACCAATCAAATAAAACTAAAAACCTGCATTGAAAGCAGCACAATCTGCAGCATGTATTCATTACAATGCATGTAAAGGGTTGACATTTGCCACAGTCCCTAGGAACAAAAGCATCATGGGTAATCCAAGGTTACTGTGTGTCTATAGCTACAAAATGGAGATGTCCTAGTGTGTAACTTTTGACACATTCAGATGGATATATCATCACTGGGAAATGGCCACTGCATTTTAAGTGGGACATAAAACATTTGCAGATTACATTATTTCTAGCCTATGAGTATTGTTGAATTGAAGTTGCCATTATCACTAACTAACCCCCCCCCCCCACACAACACACACACACCAGTGATTATCCCCGAGGTATTGGTCACTGCACCATTGTAACAGTATCCAAAAAGAAGCAGAGTCACCAGTATAAAATTACAATGAACTGGCTTTTTAACGTCCTTCCCACAACTTTTCAATTCTCTGTTTCCAAGTGGATTAATCAGGGAGGATATTGTCTGTCTATAGCACTTAACGGTTGTGTTTTTCTTCCAGGATCATTTTCTAATTCCATTTCATCATAAATAATCATAATCACGTTTCAATAATTTCCACTGACCAAACTTTAGTTAATTGTTCAGAGTTTAAAAAACAACACAAAATCAGAGCTAAAAACAACAACAACAAAAAAAACAGAAATCTTCCTTTAATGTTAACAGTGCTGGTCTCTGAGTCTCTGTTTCTCTTCTCTGTGTCTCTGTCTCTGTGTCCTGTCTATGTGTCTCTGTGTTCTCTGTCTCTGTGTCTCTGTCTCTGTGTCTCTCTCTCTCTGTGTCTCTGTGTCTCTCTGTCTCTGTGTCTCTGTGTCTCTGTTTCTCTGTCTGTTCTTGTTCTGTTTTTCTGTGTCTCTGTTTCTCTGTCTCTGTGTTCTGTCTCTGTGTCTCCTGTCTCTGTTTGTCTTCTGTCTCTGTCTCTGTGTCTCTGTCTCTGTGTCTCTGTCTCTGTTCTTTCTCTGTGATTTTTTTATTGATGCAACTTACCCGTGACGTTTCTTTCCTGACAAGGCATACATAGATACAACTAACCATGTCACTGGTCGCTCACCATTCTGCTGGCCGTGTATCGCCTGGTGGCTGCTTTGGTGTCATGAAGGTAAACTTGGAAGATAGATAAGGCACTTATTCAAACATAACAAATTTATTGTGGTTAAACACACATCTTTCAACGCGTTTCGCCCATGTTGCTGGCCATCTTCAGGTGCTAATAAAGGTAAGTATCCACTCCCTAAAGGTGTATCCTTCCATACGGAGGATACGCTATTGTCCTTGTTCAGGAGCTTCCGTGCTGAATTAATCCTAACTAAAGTGCTAATTTTAAAAATGCTGCTTGTCTAAAAATGCATTCTCAACAAATATATTATACTCTAAAACCAGTGATAAAAAAAAAATTCTTATTAAAATCAAAACGATATAATGAGGGTTACCCTATGGGGTAATATTTTTTTTGTATGAATAGATACTAAATGTTTATTAAAGTTCATACTTGTTAAGATACTATAAAAATTGTTAACCTTGTAAATTTCCATGTTAGCCACTAGTTGTAATGATCATGTCCTATTGTAGGTTATTTAAACAGAGATCAAGGGAAAGAAATTGTCTTATTCACACACCTCTGCTCAGTAGCTTGAGAAATGGCATAATGCCGAAACATTGCATTATATTATTTGGGGGCTGTTGTGATGTAATAATAAATATTGATAAAAAAAAATTGGAGTGCTTGCCTGACTTAAATATTGTTTTTGTATAATAAAGGTAAAAAGCACCTCTTATCTAACAGGCGCTGCACCTCTATATAGATATATATATATATATATATATATATATATATATATATATATATCATATATATATACTCTCCCTTTGTCCGTCTGTGTTCTCCTCTCGTCTCTCTCTCCTCTCTCTCTCCTCTCTCTTCTCTCTCCTCTCTCTCTGTCTCTCTCTGTCTCTCTCTCTCTCCTCCTCCCGCTGTCCTCTCTTATCTCTCTCTCCTCTGTCTCTCTCCTCTCTCTTTTCTCTCTCCCTTCTCTCTCTCTCCTGTCTCTCTCTCTCTCTCTTTTCTTCTGTCTCTCTCCTCTGTTTTTCTCTCTCTCTCTTGTCTCTCTCCTCTGTCTCTCTCTTCACCTCAACACACACTCTCTCTCCCTCTATTCATAAAATATATCTATAGCCTTCATTTGACTTTCATCTATTCCCTCCGTGATGTTTGAAAGCAGAATTCAACACCAGACGATCGATACTGCCTGTAAAGTTCCATGAGTGAAATATCTTATAAATGGTGTATAAATTATTACTTCTATGGATTTTGTTAATCTAGCCTTTTAAAACCTGCTTTTATTTAACCATCATTGGCAGACAGGCGTTATCTCCCCAACCTCAATTAATCTCTATCCAAGAAAAACCCCAGGCAGAGGGGTTAACATCGAGAGATTTATTTATCCCCTGATCAAAAGCACTTAACTTCGGATTTACACAAATCAAGCAAGAAGTATTAAAACAAGTATAGGGTTTTAACTGTCAATCACAACATCCTTGTTTTTTCCAAATAGACATTGTACGAGGTTTTTTCTCTAGGGGAGAAAAAACAATAGATATCCCTTTAAGAAATGTTTGTTGTATAATTAGAAAAAACACATATATATATTTTTAAACATAAGCAGGTTTGTTATTTCCTCGAGAACTTCATTAAAACTTTAAAACCCTGTGCCTCATAAATAGTAATCTGTTTAAAACCAGAACTGTTCCAGGATGCAGAAGGCTTGTCAGAAAAACTTGTGTTTGATGAAAATGGTAGAAACGTGAACATGTCCTGTGGCCATGAAAGAGACAGAGCATCATGGGGAGTGAGATGCACACTTAGAGCGCAGCGCCCGCAGTGTGTTTAGCTACATTTCACTCGTGACAACTGACACTTATGGAGACAACTTCTCCGACCCTCACATGTCAATCCGAGGATGTTGCTTGACAGGTATTCCTCTGCCTTGCTGAAGCCCAAGAGCACCAGCTCCAATCTGCTATGAACATGAACCAACGTGACATGTTTAACATCAGGGGAACGGACGGTAAAGACATATTTCCTATCTTTGTCATTACTAGCCCAAACTTTCCATCCCTTTTAACATAACCTTCCTTGGCAGAGCACGTTGGAAAGAAAAGAAGGAAATTCCAAGATGAATGTTCCAAATTCATTCTGAAACCATTAGCCAAATGTCACACTCGATGTCACAAACTGAACTCCTCTACCTTGTTTCTGAAGAGCTGGAATACTATAAGGACTTGGGATACTATAATAGTGTTTGGTATATTATATAGGACTTGGGATACTATATAGGACTTGGGATACTATTAGGACTGTGGGATATAATATAGGGACTTTGGATACTATATAGGACTTGGGATATAATATAGGACTTGGGATACTATATAGGACCTTGGGATATAATATAGGACTTGGGATACTATATAGGACTTGGATACTATATAGGGGATTAGGGAAATAATATAGGACTGGGATACTATATAGAACTTGGGTACTATATAGGCCTTGGGATACTATAAAGGACTTGGGATAACTATAGGACTTGGATATAATATAGACTTGGGATCTATATGGACTTGGGATATAATATGGACTTTTTATACATATAGGCATGGGACATTGGGATTATTATAGAGGACTTGGGATACTATATGGACTTGGGATATATATAGGACTTGGGATATAATATGGATTTGGAGACTATATAGGACTTGGGATATAATTAGGACTTGGATACTATATAGACTTGGGATATATATAGGACTTGGGATACTATATAATGGACTTGGATACTATATAGGACTTGGGGATATAATATAGGACTTGGATACTATATAGTGACTTGGGATACTATATAGGACTTGGGATACTATAAATGGACTTGGGATACTATATAGGCTGGGATACTATATAGGACTTTGGATTATACTATAGGACTTGATACTATATAGGACTTGTTGGGATACTATATAGGACTTGGGATACTATATAGGACTTGGGATATATATAGGGACTTGGGATACTATATAGGACTGGGATACTATATAGGACTTTGGGATTTATATAGGATTTGGGATACTATATAAGACTTGGGAATATTATATAGGACTTGGGATACTATATAGGACTTGGGATGTTATATAGGACTTGGGTACTATATAGGACTGTGGGATACTATATAGGACGTGGGATATTTATAGGACTTGGGATACATATTAGGACTTTGGGATACTATATAGGACTTGGGATATAATATAGGACTTGGGATACTATATAGGACTTGGGATACTATATAGGACTTGGGAAACTATATAGGACTTGGGATACTATATAGGACTTGGGATATAATATAGGACTTTGGATACTATATAGGACTTGGGATACTATATAGGACTTGGGATACTATATAGGACTTGGGATACTATATAGAACTTGGGATACTATAAGGACTTGTTGTATATAGGACTTGGGATACTATATAGGATTTGGGATACTATATAGGACTTGGGATCTATATAGGACTTGTGATACTTAATTTGGACTTGGGATATTATATAAGGATGTGGGATACTATTAAGGACTTGGGATACTGTTTTGGACTTGGGGTACTATATAGGACTTGGGATACTAATAGACTTGGGCCACTTTATAGGACTTGGGGTACTATATAGGACTTAGGTATACATATAGATTTGGATCTATAAGATTTGGGATACTATATAGGACTTGGGATACTATATAGGATTTGGGATACTATATAGGATTTGGGATACTATATAGGACTTGGGATAATATATAGGACTTGAAATACTATATTGGACTTGGAATACTATATAGGACTTGGCATACTATATAGGACTTGGGATAATATATAGACTTGGGACACTATATAGGAATTGGGATACTATATAAGATTTGGGATACTATATAGGACTTGGGATACTATATTGGACTTGGAATACTATATTAGACTTGGGACACTATATAGGACTTGGCATACTATATAGGACTTGGGATAATATATAGGATTTGGGATACTATATAGGACTTGGGATACTATATAGAGACTTGAAATACAATATTGGACTTGGAATACTATATAGGACTTGGCATACTATATAGGACTTGGGATAATATATAAGACTTGGGACACTATATAGGAATTGGGATACTATATAAGATTTGGGATACTATATAGGACTTGGGATACTATATAAGACTTTGGACACTAAATAGGACTTGGGATACTATATAGGACTTGGGATACTATATTAGACTTGGGATACTATTTAAGACTTGGGATACTATATAGGTCTTGGGATCTATAAAGGACTTGGGATACTATATAGGATTTGGGATACTATTAGGATTGGGGGACTATAAAGATTTGGGATACTATAAGGACTTGGGATACTATATAAGAATTTGGGTACTATATTGACTTGGGATACTATATTGGACTGGGATATAATATAGGACTGGGATACTATATAGGACTTAGGATATAATAGGACTATGGATACTATAGAGGACTTGGGATATTATATAGGACTTGGGATACTATATGCTTGGATACTATAGGACTTGTGATACTATATTGGACTTGGGATATTATAGACTTGGATCTATATAGGACTTTGATACTATATTGGACTGGGGATATTATTGGATGTGGAACTATATAGGACTTGGGATATTTATAGGACTTGTGATACTATATTGGACTTGGGATTTATAGGACTGGGATACTATTAGGACTTTTGATACATATTGGACTTGGGATATTATATAGGATTGGGATACTATATAGGACTGGGCATATATATTGGACTTGGGGGTACTAATATAGGACTTTGGGAATACTAATAGACTTGGGCCACTTTTATGACTTGGGTACTATATAGTGGACATTAGGATAAAACTATATAGGATTAGGGATACTATATATGGACTTGGTATACTATATGGCTTTGGGATACTATATAGATTTGGGATACTATATAGGACTTGGGATAATATATAGGACTTGAAATACTATATTGGACTTGAAATACTTTAGGACTTGGCAACATATATGGACTTGGGATAATATATAAGACTTGGCCACTATAGAATGGGATTCTATATAGATTTGGGATACTATATAGGACTTGGGATACTATATTGGACTTGGAATACTATATTAGACTTGGGACACAATATAGGACTTGGCATACTATATAGGACTTGGGATAATATATAGGATTTGGGATACTATATAGGACTTGGGATACTATATAGGACTTGAAATACTATATTGGCTTGGAATACTATATAGGACTTGGCATACTATATAGGACTTGGGATAATATATAAGACTTGGGACACTATATAGGAATTGGGAACTATATAAGATTTGGGATACTATATAGGACTTGGGATACTATATAAGACTTTGGGACACTAAATAGGACTTGGGGATACTATATAGAACTTGGGATACTATATAGACTTGGGATACTATTTAGACTTGGATACTATTAAGACTGGGGATACTATTAGGTCTTGGGATCTATAAAGGACTTTGGGATACTATATAGGATTTGGGATACTATTAGGATCACTTCTTATAGATTATCCAAGTCCTATATATTAATGCCAAGTTCTAATATGTCCTATATCGTATTTAATTGCCAAAGTCATAGCTCTTCCAAGTCCTATATAGTATCCCCCAGTCCTATATAGTAATCCCAAATCCTATATATTATCCCAAGTCCTATATAGTAGCCCAAGTCCTATATTGTGGTCCCAAGTCTAATATAGTATTCCAAGTCCAATATAGTATCCCAAGTCCTATATAGTATCCCCAAATCTTATATAGTATCCCATTCCTATAGTGTCCCAAGTCTTATATATTATCCCAAGTCCTATATAGTATGCCAAGTCCTATATAGTATTCCAAGTCCATATAGTTTCAGTCCTATATATTATCCCAAGTCCTATATAGTATCCCAAATCCCTATATAGTATCCCAAATCCTATATAGTAATCCCAAGTCCTAATAGTAACCAATCCTATATAGTATCCCAAATCCTATTAGTATCCTAGTCCTATATGTACCCCAAGTCCTATAAAGTGCCCAAGTCTTATTTAGTACCCAATCCTATATAGTACCCCAAGTCCAATAAATCATCCCAAGTCCTATATAGTATCCCACATCCTATAATATCCCATCCAAATAGTATAAAGTCCTAATATAGTATCCCAGTCCTATTATAATACCCAAGTCCAATATATTAGCACCAGTCCTATAAATATCCCAAGTCCTATATAGTATCCCAATCCTATAAATATCCCAAGTCCAATATAGTATCAAAAGTCCTATATATATCCCAAGTCCTATAATCCCAAGTCCAAATAGTATCACAGCATATAGTACCCAAGTCCTATATGTATCCCAGTCCTATATAATATCCCAAGTCCTATAGTATCCATATTCCTATATTATATCCTAATCCTATATAGTATCCCAATCCTATATTATATCCCAAGTCCAATATAGTATCCCACGAAGTCCAATATAGTACCCCCCCCAATTCTTATATAGTATCCAAGTCCTTTATAGTATCCCAAATCCTTTATAGTCCCCCAATCCTATATAGTAATCCCCAAATCCTATATAGTATCCCAAGTCCTTTATAGTATCCCAAACCTATATAGTACCCAAGTCTTAAAAATATTATCCCAAGTCTATATATGTAATCCCAAGTCCTATATAGTATCCCAAGTCCTATTTAGTGTCCAAAGTCTTATATATTATCCCAAGTCCTAATAGTATCCCAAATCTTATATAGTATCCCCATTCCTATATAGTGTCCCAAGTCATATATTATCCCAAGTCCTATATAGTATGCCAAGTCCTATATATTTCCAAGTCCAATATTGATTTCATTCCTATATAGTATCCCAAGTCCTATATAGTATCCCAAAATCCTATATATTATCCCAAGTCCTATATAGTATGCCAAGTCCTATTAGTGTCCCAAGTCTAATATAGTATTCCAAGCCAATATAGTATCCCAAGTCCTATATAGTATCCCAATCTTATATAGTTATCCCAATTCCTATATAGTGTCCCAAGTCTTATATATTATCCCAAGTCCTATATAGTATGCCCAAGTCTATATGTATTCCAAGTCCAATATAGTATTTCAATCTATATGTTCCCAAGTCCTTATAGATTATCCCAAATCCTATATAGTATCCCAATCCTATATAGTCTCCCCAAGTCCTATATAGTATCCCAATCCTATATAGATCCCAAATCCTATATAGTATCCTAAGTCCATATAGTACCCCCAAGTCCTATAAAGTGGCCCAAGTCTATTTAGTTCCCAAGTCCTATTAGTACCCCAAGTCCAAACCAGTATCCCAATTCCTATATAGTATCCCACATCCTATATAATTATCCCCAGTCCAAATTAGTATATCAATCCTATTAGTATCCCAAGTCCTATATAGTATATCCCAAATCCTATATAGTATCCCAAGTCCTATATAATATCCCAAGTCCTATATAGTATCCCAAGTTCCTATATAGTATTCCACAGTCCTATATAGTATCCCAAGTCCTATATAGTATCCCAAGTCCTAATAGTTATCCAAGTCCTATATTTATACCCAAGTCCTATATAGTATCCCAAGTCCTATATAGTATCCCAAGTCCTATATAGTATCCCAAGTCCTATATAGTATCCCAGTCCTATATATATCCAAGTCCTCTATAGTATCCCAGTCCTATATATAATCCAGTCCTATATATATCCCCAAGTCCTATATAGTATCCCAAGTCCTATATAGTATCCCAGTCCTATATAACAATCCCAAGTCCTATATAGTATCCCAAGTCCTATATATATCCAGTTTATATAGTATCCCAAATCCTATATAATATCCCAAGTCCTATATAGTATCCCAAGTCCTTATAAGTATCCAAGTCCCCTATATAATCCCAATCCTCTATAGATCCAATCCTATATAGTATCCCAAGTCCTATATAGTCTCCAAAGTCCTATATTATATCCCAGTCCTATATAGTATCCCAGTCCTATATAGTATCCCTCTATAGTAGTCCCAAGTCCATATAGTATCCCAAGTCCTATATATACCCAAGTCCTATATTATATCCCAAGTCCTATAGTAGTATCCTCAAGTCCTATATAGTTAATCCCAAGTCCTAATTATATCCCAAGTCCTATATAGTATCCCAGATCCTATATATCTCCCCCAAGTCCTATATAGTATCCAAGTCCTATATAATCCCAGTCCTATATATGTATCCAAGTTCCTATATAGTATCCCAAGCCTATATAATAATCCCAAGTCCTATATAGTATCCCAATCCTATGATAATCCCAAGTCCTATTAATAGTATCCCAAGTCCTATATATTCCAAGTCCTATAGTATCCCAAGTCCTTATTAGTATCCCAAGTCCTTATAATCCCAGTCCTAAAAAAGAATTTTAAAATATCTCCCAAGTCCTATATTATATCCCAGTCCTATATGTAATTTATCCCAGTCCTATATAGTATCCAAGTCCTATATTATTCCAAGTCTATACATAGTCATCCCAAGTCCATTATTCAGTCCATCCTGTATACCAATCCTATTTATATAGTCCCTATATAGTACCCAAGTCCTATATAGTACCCAAGTCCATTAATATCCAAGACTTATAGTATCCAAGTCCTTATAGTATTCCAAGCTCTTCAGAAACAAGTAAGGAGTTCAGTTGTGACATCGAGTGTACATTTGGCTAATGGTTTCAGAATGAATTTGGAACATTCATCTGGAATTTCCTTCTTTTCTTTCCAACGTGCTCTGCCAGGACGGTTATGTTAAAAGGGATGGAAAGTTTGGCCTAGTAAGACAAAGATTAGGAATATGTCTTTGTCAACCGTCCCCTGATGTTAAACATGTCACGTTGGTTCTGTTCATAGCAAGATTGAGCTGGTGCTCTTGGGCTTCAAGCAGAGCGTACCTGTCAAGACAATCCTTCGGTTGACATGTGAGGGTCGAGAAGTTGTCTCCATAAGTGTCAGTTGTAGAGTGAATGTTAGCTAAACACACTGCGGGCGCTGCGCTCTAAGTGTGCATCTCACTCCCCATGATGCTCTGTCTCTTTCATGGCCACAGACTGTTCACGTTTCTCACATTTTCATCAAACACAAGTTTTCTGACAAGCCTTCTGCATCCTGAACAGTTTCTGGTTTTTAAACAGATTATATTTTGAGGCACAAGGGTTTTAAAATTTTAATGAAGTTCTCGAGAAAATAAACAAACCTGCTTATGTTTAAAAATATATATCTGTTTTTTCTAATTATACAACAAACTTTCTTAAAGTGATATCTATTGTTTTTTCTTCCCTAGAGAAAAACCCTCGTACAATGTCCTATTTGGAAAAACAAGGATGTTGTGATTGACGTTAAAACCCTATACTTGTTTTAATACTCTTGCGTGATTTCGTGTAAATCCGAAGTTAAGTTGCTTTTGATCAGGGGATTAAATAAATCTCTCGATGTTAACCCTCTGCCTTGGGGTTTTCTTTGGATAGATTAATCTGAGGTTGGGGAGATAACGCCTGTCCTGCCATATATGGTTAAATAAAAGCAGTTTTAAAAGGCTAGCTTAACAAAATCCATATGAGTAATATTTATACACCATTTATAAGATCATTACACTCAATGGAACTTTACCAGGCAGTATCGATCGTCGGGTGTTGAATTCTGCTTTCAAACATCACGGGGGAATGATGAAAGTCAAATGAAGGCTATAGATATATTTCTATGAATATAGAGGAGAGAGAGTGTGTTGGTGAGAGGACAAGAGAGAGACAAGAAGAGAGAGAAAAAACAGAGAGAGAGACCAGAGAAGAGAGAGAGAGAGAGAGACAGAGAGAGAGAGAGAGCAGAGAGCAGAGAGAGAGACGCAGAGAGGGAGGAGAGAGAGAGAGAGACAGAGAGGGAGGAGCAGAAAGATGAAACAGACGGACAAAGGATAGTTATATTATATATATATATAATGGTGCCACGTAATGAGGTGCTTCTATACTGTGAGCGCAGCCTCGAGGTTGAGTCAGAGCACTACAAAGGAAAGAAAGACGAGGGCAGGCGTGAGAGGAGGGGCGAGGGACCGGAGAGCCTAAATACAAAGAACAGGCACTAGGCGCAAAAATACACACAACAGCCCCCAGGAATAGAGAAGTGCAGGGAGAATATCGCATACAGGCCAGATGCAGTTCCAGCGACGGAGCCGTGTGGAGCGACAATTCGGTCCGGACCCTGGGAAAAAACCGACAAAGAACATGACATCAACAACATGGGCTAACATGGAAATTACAAGGTACAATAATAGTTTTATACAAGACGAAGCAAACAACAGAATCAGGCAGACAACAAAAAAGACCCAAGGGAACCCTCATAGAGAATGAACAGAAGAATTGGTGGAATTCACGGGTTAGCAGTAAAAATTGTGTGAGAAGCATAGCACACAGCACTTAAAGCACTGTAGGAGAATCCAGACGGACGCTCCTGAACAAGGACAATAGCGTACCTCCCGTATGGAAGGATACCCTTTGGGAAGGGATTACTTACCTTATTAGCACTGAAGATGCCAGCAACATGGGCGAAACGCGTTGAAAGATGTGTTTAACCACAAATTTGTTATGTTTGAAACAGTGCCTTACTATCTCAATGTTTACTTCATGCACCAAGCAGCCACAGGGCAGATACACGCAAGAATGTGAGCGACCATGACATGGTATTGTATCTCTGTATGCCGTTGTCAGAAGAAACGTCAGCGTAAGTTGCATCAATAAAAAATCACAGAGAAAGAGACAGAGACACAGAGAGACAGAGAACGACGCCACAGAGACAGAGACACAGAGACAGAGAACACAGAGACAAGAAACAGAGACAGAAACGAGACAGAACCAGAGACAAGAAAACAAGAGACACAGGACACAGAGACAGAGAGACCCAGGACACAGAAAGAGAGACCAGAGACAGAGACACAGAGACAGAACACGAGACACGACCATAGACATAGACAAGAGACAGAGACACAAGACAGAGAAACATAACTCAGAGACCAGACCTGTTAACATTAAGGAAGATTTTCTGTTTTTTTTGTTGTTGTTGTTTTTAGCTCTGCATTTTGTTTTTTGTTTTTAAACTCTGAACAATTAACTAAAGTTTGGTCAGTGGAAATTATGAAAACGTGATTATGATTTTTTATGATGAAATGGATTAGAAAATGATCCTGGAAGAACAAACACCGTTAAGTGCTATAGACAGACAATATCCTCCCTGATTAATCCACTTGGAAACAGAGAATTGAAAATTTGTGGGAAGACGTTAAAAAAGCCAGTTCATTGTAATTTTATACTGGTGACTCTGCTTCTTTTTGAGATACTGTTCAAATGGTGCAGTGACCAATCCCTGGGGATAATCACTGGTGTGTGTGTGTTGTGTGGGGGGGGGGGGTTAGTTATGTTAAATGGCAACTTCAATTCAACAATAACTCATAGGCTAGAAAAATGTATCTGCAAATGTTTTATGTCCCACTTAAAAATGCAGTGGCCATTTCCCAGTGATGATATATCCATCTGAATGTGTCAAAAGTTCACACTAGGACATCTCCATTTTTGTAGCTATAGACACACCCAGTAACCTTGGATTACCCATGATGCTTTTGTTCCTAGGGACTGTGGCAAATGTCAAACCCTTTACATGCATTTGTAATGAATACTGCTGCAATTGTGCTGCTTTCAATGCAGGTTTTTAGTTTTATTTGATTGGGTACAGAGATGCTGTATACATGTCCATTGGACACACGTGCCATTGGGGTCCTAACCCATAAGGCTGATGTGTATACACGGCCTTTTTGGGCGATAATCGGGCTGTGTATGGGCACTTTGTCAGCTATCTGATGTCAGGTTAGCATGGCTTTCTTATGGTTTTATGGAGCACGATTCAACTTCTACTTACCTTCTCCCGAGTACCGGTTAGTACTGGTTACTGCATTGCGGGAAAGTGGCCATGAACGTAGCATCTCCCTGCGTAACCATCTCGCTGTGTATCCATTAATCCACATTAAACAGTACAGCATTGTACCAGCATTGTGCATGTCTGTGTACACGCCCAGGTGAATTTGTCTTTATTTATGTTGAATTATTGCAATACGCTGAAGTTTATGCTGGGTACACACCATCCAATAATTCGGTCCGACGGCCAACTGGACTGCATGCTTGGTCGCGGAAAACTGTCACCAACGTTTTGAACGCGACAGACCTTGGTCCTGGCGGACCGGTTGGGAAGAAGGATTGGAAGGTGTGTACCCATAGACAGATGGACTAGAACTCGAATTCGAACCAGAACCATTTCCCAGGTCCCACAGCCATTTACATTAAGTTGCCATTGATATTTTAATTGTATTTCATTAGAACTTTTCGAACCATTTGACTCCCATTGACTTTATGGGTCCATTTTTCAAACTTTCAAACTTCCATATAGTTTCTAAGGATTGAAAATGGACCGAACTCGAAGTTCGGCCATCTCTAGTACCCAGTATCTATAGAGTTTAAAGGGCAAGTCCCCCCTAAAATGAAACTACATACAGGTAAATCACCCAAAAACGGCAATAGTTTGAAATCTGAAATATAATTCTAACCTGAAATCCTGCACAATGTCCTGTCACCCCTTGTTTTCTCCTTGCCTGGTTCTTTCAGTTACAACTATCAAATCCATAACTGACAGTTGATATCACAGCCAATGACTGAATGTTAATCCTCTTCTGCCTCTTCTGGCAGGCCAGGCTCAGTGCAGGCTCAGTACAGTTTTCTAAATTGCTCAGTTTCCATGAGGCATCCAGAAGCATAGCAGCATACAGTACTGAATTCAGAGGACAAACTATGATATATCAACATATTTTAAAGAGGCCATTCTTTTCTAAAAGATGTTCTAATTAGGGTGAGTTGTCCTTTAATTTTTATTAGCCAACGTGTTGAACTGATTCCTATATCAGCAGATCAGCAGCCATGTTTAGTCAATGGAATATTTGCCTATATATAAGAAACATATTCAAGGTTTTCATAAAGTTCTTATCATTTAAAATGGTGCTAATTTTGTCCCACCCAATCAGATGTTAGCTTTCAAATGTTAAATAACATCTGATTGGTTGGGCTATTAGCACCATTTTAAACTATAAGACTTTTATTGAATAACCCGTTGGTGTCTCATTCATTTATGAATTGATTGAGGGTAGGCCACACTGCTGGCGCTTTTTTTGCGTTTGCGCTTGCGTTTTTTCATATCATTGAAAATGCGGCAAATGCACACCGAAAACGCACGTTTTTGGGTGTGTTTCAATTGCAATTTGCGTTCCGCATTTTAAATTGCAATCACATGCATTGTCAATACTTTGAAAAAATGCATGCGCAAACGTAACAAAATCGCACATGAAATTGCATGTGATTCCGTGTTGATTGCGTTTGCGTTGCAGTGTTGCGTTGTCCCGTATATTATCTATAAGTGATAGTTTTATTATCCCTAACACTAAATTAGTCAATGGGTTTCATTGCCTTGAGGTGGCCAAATGGTTCAGGGTAAAATTTTGCGACCTTTGCAGCTTATTTATTTATTTTGACAATGCATATGTTCTCGTCGAAAACGAGTTTTATATACCTATGGGTATTATTTATCACTAGTGGGCATTAATCCACACTAACCAGGCATTATTTAACACACCGGGTTGGTTATTTTATACTGCAAATCTATTTTACACTAATGGGTGTATTTAAACAACTAGTGGGCATTAATCTACACTACCAGGCATTATTTAACACTACTGGGTGTTATTTTATACTACCAAGAACTATTTTACACTAAGGGTATTATTTAACACTAGTGGCATAATCTACACTACCCCAGGCATTATTTAACACTACCGGGTGTTATTTTATACTACCAAGAACTATTTTACACTAATGGTTATATTAAACACTAGTGGATATTAATCCACACTACCAGGCATTTTAACACTACCGAGCGTTTTTTAACTACTGGGTTTATTTAAGACTAATGGGCGTTATTTTCACTAATGGGTGTTATTTTGTAACTACACAATTGCTATTTTATGCTTCTTGGGTCTCATTTTACACTGCTATTTTTTTTTTTAATTATTTGGAGTGTTTTACACTATGGAACCTTTTATGATATCTTTCATTAAAGTGTTACCACATGGAACTTACATCATAAAATTACGATAGTTGTTTTTTACCTTTGCATATAAATGAAAAATAACACTTGTTGCAGCTTTAATAAAATACCGGACTTTACTAATGTTTTACTGACAAAGTTTTACCACTTTGGTCCCAGACGAAACCACCAGCCACCAGCCAACCAAACACAGTAATATGAAGATATTAAAGCTATAGCCAACATGATCCTAAATGTTTTACAGTTTCAATTAAAACAGAGTCATCTGTCAACCCGATGGGCCAGCCACAAAAAATAAATTCATCTACAAAATTTCATTCCTACCACTGACTTTTAAGTATTATATCGTGCAAATTACCGGGCTTATCCGAGTAGAATCACTTGGAAAATATTAATAATTACTTCTAGTTTGGCTTTCACATATGGATGTGTTATTAGATTTTAAAATAACAGGCTTTCGTTGTTATCCTCGGAATTCGATATCCCAAGTCCTATATAGTATCCCAAATCCTATATAGTATCCCAAATCCTATATAGTATCCCAAGTCCTATATAGTATCCCAAATCCTATATAGCATCCCAAATCCTATATAGTATCCTAAGTCCTATATAGTACCCCAAGTCCTATAAAGTGGCCCAAGTCTTATTTAGTATCCCAAGTCCTATATAGTACCCCAAGTCCAAAACAGTATCCCAAGTCCTATATAGTATCCCACATCCTATATAATATCCCAAGTCCAATATAGTATCACAAGTCCTATATAGTATCCCAAGTCCTATATAGTATCCCAAATCCTATATAGTATCCCAAGTCCTATATAATATCCCAAGTCCTATATAGTATCCCAAGTTCTATATAGTATTCCAAGTCCTATATAGTATCCCAAGTCCTATATAGTATCCCAAGTCCTATATAATATCCCAAGTCCTATATAGTATCCCAAGTCCTATATAGTATCCCAAGTCCTATATAGTATCCAAAGTCCTATATTATATCCCAAGTCCTATATAGTATCCCAAGTCCTATATAGTATCCCAAGTCCTATATAATATCCCAAGACCTATATAGTATCCCAAGTCCTTTATAGTATTCCAAGCTCTTCAGAAACAAGGTAGAGGAGTTCAGTTTGTGACATCGAGTGTACATTTGGCTAATAGGTTTCAGAATGAATTTGGAACATTCATCTTGGAATTTCCTTCTTTTCTTTCCAACGTGCTCTGCCCAAGGACAGGTTAATGTTAAAAGGGATGGAAAGTTTGGCCTAGTAATGACAAAGATTAGGAAATATGTCTTTACCGTCCTTCCCCTGATGTATAAACATGTCACGTTGGTTCATGTTCATAGCAAGATTGGAGCTGGTGCTCTTGGGCTTCAAGCAGAGCGAATACCTGTCAAGCACAATCCTTCGGTTGACATGTGAGGGTCGGAGAAGTTGTCTCCATAAGTGTCAGTTGTCAGAGTGAAATGTAGCTAAACACACTGCGGGCGCTGCGCTCTAAGTGTGCATCTCACTCCCCATGATGCTCTGTCTCTTTCATGGCCACAGGACATGTTCACGTTTCTACATTTTCATCAAACACAAGTTTTCTGACAAGCCTTCTGCATCCTGGAACCAGTTCTGGTTTTTAAACAGATTATATTTTGAGGCACAAGGGTTTTAAAGTTTTAATGAAGTTCTCGAGAAAATAACATAACCTGCTTATGTTTAAAAATATATATATGTGTTTTCTAATTATACAACAAACATTTCTTAAAGGGATATCTATTGTTTTTTCTTCCCCTAGAGAAAAAACCTCGTACAATGTCTATTTGGAAAAACAAGGATGTTGTGATTGACAGTTAAACCCTATACTTTGTTTTAATACTTCTTGCTTGATTTCGTGTAAATCCGAAGTTAAGTTGCTTTTGATCAGGGGATTAAATAAATCTCTCGATGTTAACCCCTCTGCCTTGGGGTTTTCTCTTGGATAGAGATTAATCTGAGGTTGGGGAGATAACGCCTGTCTGCCATATGATGGGTTAAATAAAAGCAGTTTTAAAAGGCTAGATTAACAAAATCCATATGAAGTAATAATTTATACACCATTTATAAGATCATTACACTCAATGGAAACTTTACCAGGCAGTATCGATCGTCTGGTGTTGAATTCTGCTTTCAAACATCACGGGGGAATAGATGAAAGTCAAATGAAAGGCTATAGATATATTTATATGAATAGAGGGAGAGAGAGTGTGTGTGTGAGAGAGAGACAGAGAGAGAGACAAAGAGAGAGAGAAAGACAGAGAGAGAGACAGAGAGAGAGAGAGAGAAAGAGAGAGAGACAGAGAGAGAGAGAGAGAGAAAGAGAGAGAGAGAGAGAAACAGAGAGAGAGAGAGAAAGAGAGAGAGAGAGAGAAACAGAGAGAGAGAGAGAAAGAGAGAGAGAGACAGAGAGAGAGAGAGAGAAAGAGAGAGAGAGAGAGACAAAGAGAGAGAGAGAAAGACAGAGAGAGAGACAGAGAGAGACAGAGAGAGACAGAGAGAGAGAGAGAAAGAGAGAAAGAGAGAGAGAGAGACAGAGAGAGAGAGAGAGAGAGAGACAGAGAAAGAGAGAGAGAAAGAGAGAGAGAGAGAGAGAGAGAGACAGAGAGAGACTTATTCATATAAATATATCATAGCCTTTCATTTGACTTTCATCATTCCCCCGTGATGTTTGAAAGCAGAATTCAACAACCAGACGATCGATACTGCCTGGTAAAGTTTCCATGAGTGTAATGATCTTATAAATGGTGTATAAATTATTACTTCATATGGATTTTTATCTAGCCTTTTAAAACTGCTTTTATTTAAACCCATCATATGGCAGACAGGCGTTATCTCCCCAACTCAGATTAATCTCTATCCAAGAGAAAACCCCAAGGCAGAGGGGTTAACATCGAGAGATTTATTTAATCCCCTGATCAAAAGCAACTTAACTTCGGATTTACACGAAATCAAGCAAGAAGTATTAAAACAAAGTATAGGGTTTAACTGTCAATCACAACATCCTTGTTTTTCCAAATAGACATTGTACGAGGTTTTTCTCTAGGGGAAGAAAAAAACAATAGATATCCCTTTAAGAAATGTTTGTTGTATAATTAGAAAAAACAATATATATATTTTTAAAAATAAGCAGGTTATGTTTATTTCTCGAGAACTTCATTAAAACTTTAAAAACCCTGTGCCTCAAAATATAATCTGTTTAAAAACCAGAACTGGTTCCAGGATGCAGAAGGCTTGTCAGAAAACTTGTGTTTGATGAAAATGTAGAAACGTGAACATGTCCTGTGGCCATGAAAGAGACAGAGCATCATGGGGAGTGAGATGCACACTTAGAGCGCAGCGCCCGCAGTGTGTTTAGCTACATTTCCCTCGACAACTGACACTTATGGAGACAACTTCTCCGACCCTCACATGGCAACCGAAGGATTGTGTTGACAGGTATTCGCTCTGCTTGAAGCCCAAGAGCACCAGCTCCAATCTTGCTATGAACATGAACCAACGTGACATGTTTACATCAGGGGAAGGACGGTTAAAGACATATTTCCTAATCTTTGTCATTACTAGGCCAAACTTTCCATCCCTTTTAACATTAACTGTCCTTGGGCAGAGCAGTTGGAAAGTAAAAAGAAGGAAATTCCAAGATGAATGTTCCAAATTCATTCTGAAAAACCTATTAGCCAAATGTACACTCGATGTCACAAGACTGAACTCCTCTTACCTTGGTTCTGAAGAGAGCTTGGAATACTATAAAGGACTTGGATACTATATAGGTCTTGGGATATTATATAGGACTTGGGATACTATATAGGACTGGGATACTATCTAGGACTTGGGATATATATAGGACTTGGGATACTATATAGGAACTTGGGATTATAATATAGGACTTGGGATACTATATAGGATTGGGATATAATATAGGACTGGGATTACTAGAAGGACTGGGGCTACTATATAGGACTTGGGATATAATATAGGACTTGGGATACTATATAGGACTTGGGATACTATTAGGACTTGGGTACTATAAAGGACTTGGGGACTATATAGGACTTGGGATACTATATAGGACTTGGGGATACATATAGGAATGACTGAACAGACTTAATACCGGAGAAACATCCCCACTAGCACAAGAGGCGACAGGCTTTGGATATAAAGAAATGATGAAAAATATCAGAGGACCCTAAAACTTGTTCGGCAATCAAGACTGGGCCCTTTGTCAAAAGAAGAGTAGAAAAGGAGAAGGGGGCAAGAAACACACAGAAATTACCAACAGTTGAAAACAGGGGGGGGAAGAGGGAAAAGCTTGGGGAATATAATATAAGGGACTGGATACGATAGGAGTGAGGATATTATATGGGACCTGAGGGATACTATATAGGACTTGGAGATATATATTAGACTGGGAGGAATATGGGAACTTGGAAACTAAATAAGAGCCTTGGGAATATAATCATAGAGGAGCCTTGGAGGAGGATACTATATAGGACTTAAGGGAGACCGAGATGGTCATTTATAACACCAATCGCCCACCACCACACCACTTGGGATAGCCATAATAATAGACGGACTGGAGATGACTATATGGGCTCTCTGGGCCTTATCCGGGCGAAGCAGCACTTAGGAGCAAGAATCTTTCAAAAACAACATCGCCTTCTGTGTGTGTGAGAGAGAGACAGAGAGAGAGACAAAGAGAGAGAGAAAGACAGAGAGAGAGACAGAGAGAGAGAGAGAGAGAGAGAGAGAGACAGAGAGAGAGAGAGAGAGAGAGAGAGAGAGAGAGAGAGAGAGAGAGAGAGAGAGAGAGAGAGAGAGAGAGAGAGAGAGAGAGAGAGAGACAGAGAGAGAGAGAGAGAAAGAGAGAGAGAGAGAGAGAACACAGACGGACAAAGGGAGAGTATATATATATATATATATATGTATATATATATATATATGGGTGCAGCGCCTGTTAGATAGAGGTGCTTTTTTACCTCTTATTATACAAAAACAATATTTAAGTCAGGCAGCACTCCAATTTTTTTTTCTTGCAATATTTATTATTTACATCACAACAGCCCAAATAATATAATGCAACGTTTCGGCATTATGCCATTTCTCAAGCTACTGAGCAGTGTGTATAGACAATTTCTTTCCCTTGATCCTCTGTTTAAATAACCTACAATAGAACATGACATCATTACAACTAGTGGCTAACATGGAAATTTTACAAGTGTAACAATTTTTATAGTATCTTAACAAGTATGAATCTTTAATACAAACAATTTAGTATCTATTCATACAAAAAACATATACCCCATAGGGTAACCCTCATTATATCGTTTTGATTTTAATAAGAATTTTTTTTTAATTCACTGGGTTTTAGCAGTATAATATATTTTGTTGAGAATGCATTTTTAGCACAGCAGCACTTTTTAATTAGCACTTTAGTAGGATTAATTCAGCACTGGACAGCTCCTGAACAAGGACAATAGCGTATCCTCCGTATGGAAGGATACACCTTTAGGGAGTGGATACTTACCTTTATTAGCACCTGAAGATGGCCAGCAACATGGGCGAAACGCGTTGAAAGATGTGTGTTTAACCACAATAAATTTGTTATGTTTGAATAAGTGCCTTATCTATCTTCCAATGTTTACCTTCATGCACCAAAGCAGCACCAGGGCAGAATGGTGAGCGACCATGACATGGTAGTTGTATCTATGTATGCCGTTGTCAGGAAGAAACGTCACGGGTAAGTTGCATCCAATAAAAAAATCACAGAGAAAGAGACAGAGACACAGAGACAGAGACACAGAGACAGAGACACAGAGACAGAGACACAGAGACAGAGACACAGAGACAGAGAAACAGAGACACAGAAACAGAGACAGAGACACAGAGACAGAGAAACAGAGACACAGAGACACAGAGACAGAGAGACACAGAGACACAGAGAGAGAGACACAGAGACAGAGACACAGAGACAGAGACACAGAGACACATAGACAGAGACACAGAGACAGAGACACAGAGACAGAGAAACAGAGACTCAGAGACACAGACACTGTTAACATTAAAGGAAGATTTCTGTTTTTTTTGTTGTTGTTGTTTTTAGCTCTGCATTTTGTTGTTGTTTTTAAACTCTGAACAATTAACTAAAGTTTGGTCAGTGGAAATTTATGAAAACGTGATTATGATTTATTTATGATGAAATGGATTAGAAAATGATCCTGGAAGAACAAACACCGTTAAGTGCTATAGACAGACAATATCCTCCCTGATTAATCCACTTGGAAACAGAGAATTGAAAAGTTGTGGGAAGGACGTTAAAAAGCCAGTTCATTGTAATTTTATACTGGTGACTCTGCTTCTTTTTGAGATACTGTTACAATGGTGCAGTGACCAATACCCTGGGGATAATCACTGGTGTGTGTGTGTGTGTGGGGGGGGGGGTTAGTTAGTGTTAAATGGCAACTTCAATTCAACAATAACTCATAGGCTAGAAATAATGTAATCTGCAAATGTTTTATGTCCCACTTAAAAATGCAGTGGCCATTTCCCAGTGATGATATATCCATCTGAATGTGTCAAAAGTTACACACTAGGACATCTCCATTTTGTAGCTATAGACACACCCAGTAACCTTGGATTACCCATGATGCTTTTGTTCCTTAGGGACTGTGGCTAATGTCAACCCTTTACATGCATTTGTAATGAATACATGCTGCAGATTGTGCTGCTTTCAATGCAGGTTTTTAGTTTTATTTGATTGGTTACAGAGATGCTGTATACATGTGCCATTGGACACACGTGCCATTGGGGGTCCTAACCCATAAGGCATGATGTGTATACACGGCCTTTTTGGGCGATAATCGTGGCGTGTATGGGCACTTTGTCAGCTATCTGATGTCAGGTTAGCATGGGCTTTCTTATGGTTTTATGGAGCACGAAATTCAACTTCTACTTACCTTCTCCGAGTACCGGTTAGTACTGGTTACTGCATTGCGGGAAAGTGGCCATGAACGTAGCATCTCCCTGCGTAACCACATCTCGCTGTGTATCCATTAATTCCACATTAAACACAGTACAGCATTGTACAGCATTGTGCATGTCTGTGTACACGTATCCCAAGGTGAATTTGTCTTTATTTATGTTGAATTATTGCAATACGCTGAAGGTTATGCTGGGTACACACCATCCAATAATTCGGTCCGACCGGCCAACTGGACTGCATGCTTGGTCGCGGAAAACTGTCACACGTTTTGACGCGACAGACCTTGGTCCTGGCTGACCGGTTGGGAAGAAGGATTGGAAGGTGTGTACCCAGTAGACATGGACTAGAACTCGAATTCGAACCAGACCATTTCCCAGGTCCCACAGCCATTTACATTAAGTTGCCATTGATATTTTAATTGTATTTCATTAGAACTTTTCGAACCATTTGACTCCCATTGACTTTAATGGGTCCATTTTCAAACTTTCAAACTTTCCATATAGTTCTAAGGATTGAAAATGGACCGAACTTTCGAAAGTTCGGCCATCTCTAGTACCCAGGTATCTATAGAGTTTAAAGGGCAAGTCCAGCCCTAAAATGAAAACTTACATACAGGTAAATCACCCAAAAACGGCAATAGTTTGAAATCTGAAATATATAATTCTAACCTGAAATCCTGCACAATGTCCTGTCACCCTTGTTTCTGCTTCCTGGTTCTTCCAGTTAGCAACTATCAAATCCATAACTGACAGTTGATATCACAGCCAATGACTGAATGTTAATCCTCTGTCTGCCTCTTCTGAGCATGCCCAGGCTCAGTGCAGGCTCAGTACAGGTTTCTAAATTGCTCAGTTTCCATGAGGCATCCAGAAGCATAGCAGGCATACAGTAATGAATTCAGAGGACAAACTATGATATATCAACATATTTTAAAGAGGCCATTCTTTCTAAAAGATGTTCTAATTAGGGTGGAGTTGTCCTTTAATTTTTATTAGTCAAACGTTGAACTGATTCCTATATCAGCAGATCAGCAGCCATGTTTAGTCAATGGAATATTTGCCTATATATAAAGAAACATATTCAAGGTTATTCAATAAAGTTCTTATCATTTAAAATGGTGCTAATTTTGTCCCAACCAATCAGATGTTAGCTTTCAAATGTTAAATAACATCTGATTGGTTGGGGCTAAATTAGCACCATTTTAAACGATAAGAACTTTTATTGAATAACCCAGTTGGTGTCTCATTCATTTATGAATTGATTGAGGGGTAGGCCACACTGCTGCGCTTTTTTTGCATTTGCGCTTGCGTTTTTTTCATATCATTGAAAATGCGGCAATGCACCGAAAACGCACGTTTTTGGGTGTGTTGCAATTGCAATTTGCGTTCCGCATTTTAAATTGCAATCACATGCATTGTCAATACTTTGAAAAAAATGCATGCGCAAACGTAACAAAATCGCACATGAAATTGCATGTGATTCCGTGTGCGATTGCGTTTGCGTTGCAGTGTTGCGTTGTCCCATAATAAGTATCTATACAGTGATAGTTTTATTATCCCTAACACTAAATTAGTCAATGGGTTTTCATTGCCTTGAGGTGGCCAAATGGTTCAGGGTAAAATTTTGCGACCTTTGCAGCTTATTTATTTATTTTGACAATGCATATGTTCTCGAAAAACGAGTTTTATTATACACTAATGGGTATTATTTATCACTAGTGGGCATTAATCCACACTACCAGGCATTATTTAACACTACCGGGTGTTATTTTATACTGCCAAGATCTATTTTACACTAATGGGTATTATTTAACACTAGTGGGCATTAATCTACACTACCAGGCATTATTTAACACTACTGGGTGTTATTTTATACTACCAAGAACTATTTTACACTAATGGGTATTATTTAACACTAGTGGGCATTAATCTACACTACCAGGCATTATTTAACACTACCGGGTGTTATTTTATACTACCAAGAACTATTTTACACTAATGGGTATTATTAAACACTAGTGGATATTAATCCACACTACCAGGCATTATTTAACACTACCGAGCGTTATTTTACACTACTGGGTGTTATTTAAGACTAATGGGCGTTATTTTACACTAATGGGTGTTATTTGATGCTACACTACAAGTTGCTATTTTATGCTTCTGGGTCTCATTTTACACTGCTATTTTTTTTTTTAATTATTTGGAGTGTTTTACACTAGTGGACGCTTTTATGATATCGTTCATTAAAGTGTTACCACATGGTAACATTACATCATAAAATTACGATAGTTGTTATTTTACCTTTGCATTATAAATGAAAAATAACGCTTGTTGCAGCTTTATAAATACCGGACATTATACTAATGTTTTACTGACAAAGTTTTACCAACTTTGGTCCCAGGACGAAACCAGCCACCAGCCAACCAGAACACAGTAATATTGAGATATTAAAGCTATAGCCAACATGATTCCTAGAATGTTTACAGTTCAATTAATAACAGAGTCATCTGTCAAACCCGATGGGCCGAGCCACAAAATATATAAAATTCATCATACAAAATTTCATTCCTACCACTGACTTTTAAGTATTATATCGTGCAAATTACCGGGCTTATCCGAGTTAGAATCACTTGGGAAAATATTAATATATTACTTTCTAGTTTGGCTTTAACATATGAGATGTGTTATTAGATTTTAAAATAACAGGCTTTCGTTGTTATCCTCGGAATTCGTATATCTGTATACGGGGGAGCGCGGAGAATTTTGTGACTCTGGCGGGAATTTGATTGTAGCAAAAGATGATGAGCTGGAATAATTATAGAAATGAAATATACGATTCATCTTGGCTTGAGGAAAACAGCAAATAATGATTCTATTACCCTTTGTTTTTGAAACGCTCCTTAAAAAATAAATAACTTTATTGTATTTCCTAAGTGAGATATTTAAACTCTTGCGAGGAAAGACAGATAGCCAGTAAATTAATCTGGGGTTTTAATGTCTGCCTTCATTCTAGTTATTGAGGTTTATTAATCACTCGCAACTTCCAGCGACTTTTAAGTGTTTTGATATGAAAAATAGACTAAAAAAAGACAAAATTGAAAACATTGAAAGGATTTAGTTTTTATCACAATGCAGAAAAGTGAAAGAAGCTTCTCGGTGATTAGAATATGGCTTGTGACTGGGGGAAGAATTCTCAAAATCAAATATGTCCACCAATGTCCACCATTTTTTTTATTCCCCCTCTATATAAAGGGGGTGATCTAACCCTATGATCCATTCTTTTCTAACTCCACATTTACCTCTAACTCTACTTCTTTTCTTATTCGTTCCACAACCCACATGGTCAGTAGAGATGGACCCGAACTTGGTTCCGAATCGGATTTCACGGATCCCTCGGATTTTGGATTTTGCGGATTTCTGACTATTTCAGATTTTTCCGAACAGCAGAACTTGGTTGGTATCGCGATCCTCTGCGCTTCTTCTGACAGGTCCAGACGGAGCTCCATCAGGACCTGTCAGGAAGAGCGTGATACCAGATAAGTTCCCTCCATTCATTCCTGGCTCCAGATGTTAGAAAACTACAACTTAAAATCATTTAAAAACACAAACTCACTTTTGTCAATGGAGATAGGCTTTAAATAGGCGTTAAAGGACAATTATACTCAACTTCCCTCTGCTCCTCTTTAATTCAATGCTTTTGGATACTTTTGTAAATCTTAACTTAGTAGACATGGAGCAACCATGACTCAATATTCCTGGTTGACAGACGACCAATCAATAAAAGACTGTGCTAATTTTGCCCCAACCAATCAGATGTTAGCTTTCAAATGTTAAATAAGATCTGATTGGTTGGGGCAAAATTAGCACCATTTTTAACAATAAGAACTTTTATTGAATCTCCCTGAGATATATCTTTTGGTTTGTGTGCAATCCCGGATGCCAACCCGCGACGCATGATGTGTACGAACTCCTGTTTCGGCTGATTATCGGCCCGTGTACGGGCACTTTATCGGCTGAAAATGCCGCTCGTTCGGAGATCCACCCAGCAGATCGGGCAACGATCCCCGAACTAACAGGCGCTTCGGCCGATAAAGTGTCCATACACGGGCCGATTATAGGCAGAGACAACCTTTCGTACACAGTGTGCGTCGTGGGTTGTCACCTACGATCGCACATGTGTACGAACCTTTAGCCTTAATTATGTACTAAATGAGCCACGACCCCTGACCGCTACCCGCACCAAGCGTCCGTTTCAGCCAAGAATTATCCGTGTGTATGCGTTCGGTTGGGGGACGTCCGTTGATCAGCCCGACGTCGCATTAAAGGAGTTAAGGTCATGCTACCTGATATAACAGCAGCTAGCGTGATGTTATCTCCATAGCAGGAACATCGCTCGGAATGTGAAAAACACTATGAACCCTGGCGAACAAATGGCGGGTGATTAACGGCCATTTTGGTTGATAATGGCACATGTGTTGCCGATTCAGTCGGGTGCCATTGATGTGCTGCGTCGGACCCCAATAACGCACGTCCGAACAGTCACACATAAGCGATTATCGCCTGAAACATCCGTTAATTGCCCATTCGTCGGAGGTCTGTTTCTTTTTTACTTCCTTATTGTGTTCAAACATTGCTGCTGGCTAAACAAAGAGTTCGATTTATAATCCTTCATTGGTCTGCGGGGCAGCCATCGTGTACATGAGTGTTTAAACGTCGCTGAGAAAGGCCATGAACTTCATGGTGCAATGCACTGTGGATTTTGAGGTCAAGGGCAAAGCAGGGGTGGGAGGGAGCGGACAGTGGCCTCCGTTCTCCAGAAACGAACCTTTTATTTTCATTTTCTATATAGAAGACTGGAGACAGAACGGCAGTTTTTGTAAAGCCAGCGGTTTAGAGAAGAAAAAATTTACATTCTTTGTGATTCCACCATAATAATAAAAAAACATCAAGTTAAATCCAACATAGATTGTTAGATACTCAGGGCAGACTTTAATAGCAGGGAATATTAACATACATACAATACATACGTACAACATACATGTGCGTATGTTAATACATAGTGTGTATCCGTGTTCTAGAAATACAATACTACTAAAATACGGTACTAATAACGTTTTTCCCTTTTTTATGAGAATTGTTCCACACACAGGGAATCAAGGTGGAATATTTGAATAAAATACAGGGAACCCCTTGTTTATTTAGTTACTCATGTTAATCTCTGAACAGGCCAAGACCAACCTATTATGAGTCATAGTATTAGAATGTTGGTAAAGCTAAACTGAGCTGTATCCATTGCAATAGACACTACTAGACCAAACTTGGGGCAGTGCTATATGTAGCAAATCACAGTATTCAAATGTTCCCACAGCTTGAGTAACTGGAAAGGAATAGATCCAACTTTTATCTAGTTTGAAGGCTAGGCCACGCTTGCGTATTTTTTGCACATGCGATGGCGCATACATTATTTATTTGGTAACGCATGCGTTCACCATTTTGTTTTGCGTTAAGGAACGGGCGATCAGACATGTCAGTAAATCGTGGGCGAACTGTCAGGAGCAGCCACTATTGCCACAACCGTCAGTTATTCATCCTGGCCGAGCGCCGGGGCAAATGAAAAATCACCCGAATGTAAAAGTTATACATCTAACGGTTTACATAGCGCTCACCCTTCAGAACACATCAAACAATGTCAACATTTCTTTCACCTCTGTTTCATTTTCAAAATGATGACTAAGATTGAAGTTTAAAACTAACCCGATTTCCAAGTCAGAACTGACGGTTTCAAATCTCCTTTTAGAATTTTCGAGGTTTCATCGTATTTTCAAATTCCATTGAATTTTCCTGTCAGAACTATCGATACATATCGACGATACAATGCAAACCGAAAACCGTTTGCACGTGAAAATTCTGTCATTTAATGATTTTTCGAAGGTTGCGAGCATTAATGTTTCCCAGACCATTTCCCAGGACCCTACAAAGTTAACATTGATATTAGATTTGAAAAACAAACCATTTAACTTTTCAAAAACCTTCTGGACTTGACTTCCCATTAACTTCTATTAGGTTCGTTTTTGAATTTTCTAAACCGGTTTTGAAACGATACTCGACTTCTCATTTCTAGTGATGACTTCTATGTGCATTCAACAGTTGTTGCACCTTGAAATTTGGTGCAATTTGATGTCTCCTTGCAAAAGATAATGCAAAAAAAAACCCAACACATATCTGACATACCTTAGCTTTGCTTTCTAGTATATTTCTTGCAAAATCTCAAGGGATGTCAGTAACAATCATTTCTAGGACTACAACAAGGCTATCACTGTACTGATACTGATGTCCTCAAAAGTCCTGTTTTCAGAATGATATAGTGAACGTAAAAGAGCATAACAAGTTTGAAATATTGCATCAGACAGCATGGGGAACACGGCATTGAGCTTGAAACAACTCCAAACAGCATTCCTTTATGTGAGAATAATTCCAGATATTGTGGTAAATACTCTACAAATACAGTCAGCAGTGTTTGAGATTTAAACTATATGTACAGCCTATTTCTATAAAATAATTCCCAGACACTAGGTTCACTGGGGGGTTTTCAGCTCGGTTTCAACTCATGTTTCTAGCTCCTTAATGCTACCTCTGTTCTTGGCATGAAGAGAATTCACTAAATGTTGTTTTCATTTCTTGATCAGAATTCTGTAATGGAATGATCCCCCCCCCTGAATATTTACCCATTTGTAGCTAACAAGTCATGCAAAGTATTTACTCTCTGTCTGCTTAAAGCAGCTACCCAGACGCTTTATTTCTTTCAGTGCGTATTAAATGGGATTAAACAGGTCTGTTTTGAAAACAACACGTATGGTTTGCTGGAGCGTTTAATAGGTAGGGGTATCCTTGTTTGAATCATGTTTTTTGGTCTTCTGGTTTAACCAAATTTGTAGACATAAACCTTACCTGTACCAATCAGAACAGTGTACTTAGGAAAATATCTACACAAAGGGAACATTGGAATTGAATTAGTGAAAGTTTACAGAATTAACAGGGAGATTAAATAAAAGTTCTTATTGTTTAAAATGGTGCTAATTTTGCCCCAACCAATCAGATGTTAGCTTTCAAATGTTACATAAGTTCTGATTGGTTGGGGAAAAATTAGCACCATTTTAAACGATAAGAACTTTTATTGAAAAACCCCCTAAAACTTTAATGTGATAAAAAAAAAATGTTCCTTACAATTATTAATAGAGGCACCCAGCGGGTTTTTACATCTACAAAACCAGTAGTTTCAGCCCAAAAGCAGGTCCAGGACAAAACTACTGATCATCCTAATCATTGTATGGTCTCCATTCTGACAGAGTAAGCTGTCTCCTTCCTCCATGCGGTCAAACTGCAGGCTGTTTATATACTTATATACACAAACTCATATGGATGCCCAACGGGCTCAGTTCAGATGTCTCACCCATTTGCTATTTACCATATCTTTTGGGGGGTGCCAGGAATCATGTTTAGAAATCCTTATAGCACCACATCATCATTAACTTTTATATATATAATGGCACCTAAAGTTGTGTGCCAATAGAATATTTTAACCCTTAACCCCCCAGAACAATGTGCTAGTACACGAAGGATAAAAATACAAATAAAAGTACAACCAGAAAGTCAGCTGCTAGAGCAGGTTACACGGAGGACCAGCTTAGTACCTCCTCAGATCTTACCCCATACTGAGGCAGTGATTATATGTACGGCTGCTATTCTGCATGTATGTATTGGAACCTGGTATATAGAGGCAGCTCTTCTAGTTTCTAGCATATCACAGTGTCTACTACCTACGACATCTATATCAGTATATACATTTGTTGTATGTCCATAAATCTTATATGATACCACCCAGCTGGTTATATGCAACTTGTGTCCACCTCTGGCTCCCAGATATCTATTCTCCATGCCCGCATTCAGACTGGTTCAGGTAGCTACCCATCTATATGATGTGCTGTTAGGTCCCTTATGTCTGCACCAGGCCAAACTCTCACTGAAATGCCATCAGTCAAGTCAATTAAGGCTGTGGCTGCTGACATCACAATCTATGTTTGCCTGCTGTTTTCCCTACTGGCTTCATTGCACATGCTTCAGCTTATAAAAAGCTCATTGAGCAGAAATAGGCTAAAATACCTTTATCAGAATGGATATTTATCAGTAAATATCTGGTTATAAATGTATGTAATAAATTGGTAAAAATAGCAGTTGGAATTGTGGGCAGATAACTGACATTTCACCCATTTTTTGTTTTTAAGGGTGGGCATTTTCTCAAATAAATCCAAATAAATGAACATTCTTACTAGTAATTTGACACTTAAGGTTTGTACACACGTGCGATCGTGGGTGCTGACCTGAGACGCACAATGCGTACGAACGGCCATTTCGGGCGATAATCGGCCCATGTATGGGCACTTTATCAAGAAAAAGAAAGGGGAACAAAGGAATTCCACTAAAGAACACTCATAAAAGGCACTCTACCTAGAATACCCATAATGAATACACTACTAATATAATAGATTAGCAAGAAATGTGTTTATTTACTCTTGAACACTCTTAGTAAATCAACCCCAGGTGCTGTTCACTCATAACCGAATAAATAAAAGTACAGATGTGCTACATAGATAATAAATAAATCACACCTTTAAAAACATAGGAGGTAATCATGTGCAGCATACAGTAAAAAACTAGCAGCAGAACAAATTCTAAGCGGAGATATCTCAATAAGTCACAAAGGCTCCCTCGTATTTAGAGGTGCCTCCAAAATAGTCAATTCCATAGGATAGATCCACAAGATACTGTGAGTGCAAAGCCTCCAAATGCCAGAGACACTTATCCCAAGTACATAGTAACAAGACGCTGAGTATTCCAACTCACTACGTTACCACTTTGGAATTGCTGGAACAGTAGCTTTGTCGTTCCGTCCTGCCCTGTGCTTGCCGTCCTCACCAAGCTAGGTATATCCAAAAAGTATGGACTGCTGCTACAGTACACTCCAAATTAAATCCAGCGCTGCACAAAGAATGTTGAAGACAGCCGCGTGCTGTACTCCAACCTCCTGAGGTAACTTCTTCTTCTTAACTTTAAATGGTTACTAATGGGCACTTTATCGGCTGAAACAGCCACTCGTTTGGAGATACGCCCGGCAGATCAGACAACGATCTCCGAATGAACGCCTGTTTTGGCCGGTAAAGTGCCCATACATGAACCGATTATCACCCGAAACGGGCGTTCGTACACATCGTGCGTCATGGGTCGAACCTTTAGAGTCTGTCTTTCTTTTATTGTACATTTATCCCCCCCCCACCTGCACACCCACTGCATAAAGTACGGTAGGTAGACTTAATAGCCCACCCCTAAATATAAGAAGATATCCTCCTTACTAGCTGAGGGCTGAGAATGTAGCCGAGGGCTGACAAGTTCCGCAAGTCTGTTCCGTGATTGCTTCTCCATCTTCAATGCCTTGTGAGATACACTGATGATGTAAACGGCCGCACGGGATGTGCGTAACTGACGTGCCCGTGTCTGACTGATCCGTTGCTTGTCTCCGGTCTCCTCTCCTTCTCGCTCCTGTTATCCTTTTCTGAGGAAGGGGACACTCCCCGAAACGTTGTGCACGCATGTCACCAATAAAACAGTAAAATGAATGAAGTCTTTTAGAGTGCGTTCTTCAAACAAATACAAGCTTCTCCAGAATCTTATTTGTTTGTGCTGCAGTTACGGATAAACCTTTCCATTCTGTAGTAATAGGCCCACAGAGTTGAAACAATCTGCTTCAGATAAGCGAAAAGAAAACACAACATACTTCTCAATAGATTATCCTGTGTGGCAAGGCGCTGAATTGGTTTAAGGCCCTGTACAAATTAACATATCCGGGAGGATTCCAGCTTGCCAGGTAAAAGAAAACATTAGAAAAACAAAATAGAAAATAAAAGCTTTTATCACCCTGTGAAGGATTTGCTTTGTTTTGTTTTGGAAGACAAAAAGCTTTAAGGTTCAATGATAACGATAGAAGCCTTGCATGGAAATGAAAACAGCGGGAATAAAAAAGGAATTATTTCATATCTAAGCACAAAAAAAGGTACAAAGAGAATATAAATAGAACTTGATGGTTGGAGAAATCTATGGAGATAAATCCTTAAGGTTCGTACACACGTGCAATCGCGGGTCCCGATGAGTAGGAATGAACGTTTCGGCCGATAATCAGCCCATCTGTAGGCACTTTATTGGCCAAAACGGACATTTGGTTGGGGATCGTTCTGGGGGATCTACAAATTAACGACCGTTTTGGCCGATAAAGTTTCGGGCCGATTATCAGCTGAAACGTTCGGTACTACACATCATGCATCGCGTGTGTACGAACCTTTAGAAGGGATGAACTCTCCAAATTCCCAATCCAACAGCAAATATCCTAGACAGGGAGATTTTTCATGACCACTGGAGGTGTTTTACCCCCCTGTAATATAATCGGTTTATCATAGCTTCGGCAAACAAAATGGCACCAGGAAATGGAACAACTAAATAATGCAATTTCCTGGTGTAAAGCTGGGTACACACATGCACGATTGTAACAAAATTAAGATTCTGTCTGTCATTTTGTGAGGATCGTACACACAGTCCCGAGCGTTCTCCTTAGTAAAGTATAGGGAGAACAGTCGGGATTGAAAGCTCCCCCAGCCATGGCTGAAGATTTCACCGTTGACCTCGGGAGTGTTTGGAAATGTGCTACACATAGGTCTATACACGAGAACTGTGTGTACCCTTATTCAGAAGAAAAGATTTGCTGTATCAAGTAGATATTTGGTATGGGAAGCCCATGTTGTTTTATTTCAGTATACTCATATACACTTAACTGTTATTGTCCATTGAATGGGCTATTATGACCATACTTATTGATAAACTCAATCAGTGTTCTCCTTGTTGTACTCAGTACTTGCCCATTGTCCATTTCTCAAACGGTGTGACTCCAACTCTCAGCACTCCTCAACAACATAGGGAAGCCAGGGAATGCTGGGAGTTATAGTTTTTAAACACCTGGGGAATGCTGGGAGTTGTAGTTTTCAAACACCTCTCACGTTTGAGAATCCTTGATCTAAAAGTTGAATACAGAAGGTCAAATGTTGTTCATTAAAACTCAATGTTGGATCCACCTTCTATTAATTCTTTTTTTCCCTTTCTTTATATTTAGACATTTTTCATTATTTAACATTAGCAGTTAATTTTTACTAACGTATTTCAGTTGGTTCAAAAAGTACAAAGTACAAAATAGAAGTTCAACACCCCACTTTAGATGTCAACTCAATGGACAAATCTCTATCATTAAAGTTTAGTTTTGGAATTTACAGTAACAAATACAAATTATAGCTGGCAGTCTAGGCCTTGTTTTCCCCCAATATTCCAAGCTTTCTTATAAGCCTGGCAGGGTGCCTGGAAGAACAGGGTGTTTGGCCATTTGCAAAACATAAACATACAGGGTTATTCAATAAAAGTTCTTATCGTTTAAAATGGTGCTAATTTTGCCCCAACCAATCAGATCTTATTTAACATTTGAAAGCTAATATCTGATTGGTTGGGGCAAAATTAGCACAGTTTTAAATGATAAGAACTTTTATTGATTAACCCTGATAGTCTTTTGTGTTGCATGCACATAGTAAAATATACACTTCTACAAGCTGGCGCAAGATAATTGGTCATGCCTTTTGGTAATATTTTGTTTGCAGATTTTTACAACATTTTACCCATAACAACCACAGCTGTTTTTGTTTTATTTATTTATTTTTGTTATTGTTATTCGTTCTGCTAAATAATTAACTTTGCAATTAGGCTTCTCTAATTATGGTCAACGACAGCTCAGTATATCCTTTCTTCTGATTGAACATTTCTCAGATAAGTAGAGAGCATTTACTCATAAAAAACTCGTTTGGGGGGACAAAATTACTGTTTTAGTTGACAAAATGTTGCCATTGTAATTGACAAAATCGAAATCCATTGATTGTATCTTTGGTGTTCAGTTTGAGCAACTGGACTTGACGTTTAGTTCCAGTTGTCCAAGGAGTTTCTCAATTCAGTTTCACAAACAATTCTTTCATTTTCCTTCACAAACAATTATTTCATAAAATTTTTGGTTTCAGTGTCAACACTTTTTTTTGTGTCGGAATTTCACCAATCTGATGGGTTCTGTCCATAACAAGCTACTTTCTTATTAATTTATTTCTTTCCCATGGTCAGAAAGGAAAGTTGGTATTCTATTCTTATTTTAAAACACACCATGGACACAAAAAGCCAATGTACATTGATGGATTATGTAACGTTGTTTTTGCAGTCATCCAATTTTAGTAGCTGGAGAACAATGGGACAGACACACACGATCTATAAATCTATAAATCATAACATTTTGACATTAAATGTGCAAACAAGAAGCCTAGTTAGCAATGAATCAGTGATAAATGTGAATCAGTGCTAAATGTACTTAAAAAATCCAACCTAGCGAATAGTTAGTAATATTTTTTTTTGTGCTAGTCTGGGTGTCTGTAACCTGAGGCTAAATCCTATTATTTCGTTGTTTTGGTTTACTCAGGTATAATCATCATTTATCTTGTGTTCTATTGTGTACCTCCAATGGTGGCCAAAATGAAATTGTTGGACCCTGAGGATAGTTGTCCACTTTCATACTCAGACTGTGTTACCTCTTATTGAATTTACCGTTTCATCTCTTTGGCAGAATCACAAGAACAGACTCAATTAGCGTGTGGAATAATCAGCGATCATTTTTGTGTCTTTGTTGAGCCAAAGAATAAATTGGGGCGAGTTAGATTAACAAATCAAAATCAAGCCAGACGTTTAATGGATAAGACATTGTTTGATCTGTCACCAGAAAGAAAAATGATAATGCTTCTTTTAATGGCTGGTATGTTTGTTGTACAGGAGTTCATGTTTTTAGAAATGTGTTAAATGTTTAGAGGGTTAAACAATGTTTGGATATTAGTCTGAATCAATGTCAGATGACCAGCCATGAAGAATAGGGTTATATAAAGGGCATGTCCGTCCTCAACATAAAAATTGTTAGTTATTCTTCTTAGTTATTCTACATATTCTTTCCCATTTTGAAAAATCAGTTGATTTCATACCTTTTGCTCTTCCCTGCTGTTGACATTAGGGAGCTGACATTTCAGGTTCTGTAACTGTCCTTCTTCTTCCCAGAATGCACCACATCCTTGCAATGTTCCTAACAGTAATTTCTACTGATTGGCTGTTGGATGGGTCAAAGATGATCAGATCTCTACTGAGCAACTGAATCAACCCAGGTGCTGGGTCAAGGGCAAGACCATAACGGTCTCTATTAGGGGTCCTGCAAACAGGAAGTCAGTATTTAGGAAGCATTTATTTATACACAGACACAATGCTGAATGGGCAGATTAAGGTCATTAGGATGATAAAATACTGCTCTTTTTTCTGTAAAGCATATGTATTTCCAGTGAACTTCCCCTTTAAGGGATGGCGAGTGACGGACAGACTGAAGAAGGGAGGGAAATATGTTACATTTTAAAAAAAAAAACAATATATTTTTGTTCCATATGAAGCCGATATTTGTACACAATTTCCCCGTTTATCAGGTTTTATCATTTCTTCCAAAGCATTCCTTTGAAATGCGCATATCCTTTCAGTAAAAGATCACACGGACCCACCTGTCTAGAAGCCCCTGCTGCATTTAGCACTGTTGGTGTTTAAAGAGTTCCACTGACAGCAATGCTTTTGTATAAAACCTCATGATGTTTTCAGGCCTCCGTGGGGAGAAAAAGAACATGCTACATTTTAACGGCTTTTGAAAAGGTTGTCGAGGATGATTTGTCAGACAGATAAAGCAGATAATTAAGAACTCAGCCTTTTAAGAATCTTTGATGCTGAATAGAAAACAGAAATACCTTTGTACATTTTCAACAACAGAACGCTGGGAAGGAATAGAATGCTTTGGGTTTTTGTCTAGGACAGGAACCTGAAAATAACGTTTACCAAGTGGTCAGTGCTAAAATAAAGCGTGACAATGGAAGAGTTCCAAAGGCGACGACAAGAAAAAAATGTTCCTCGCTCAATAGAATATGAGCGTATAATTAAGGGATGGCTTTAAATAAAAGGAGTTTTATAAAGAACCACAGAACAATTGGGTTGTTATTGACTTGACTCAGCACAAAGCTAATTCCCCACCCAAAATAACAACTTAATACAGCTGGCCTTTAGACATCGAAAAGACTAGGAAAGGCTAAGGCTCAGGCTTTCATCATTGTGGGAATGCAATGGTTTGTTGAAGCAAGACATAGACTAGATAGGCTAAATATTTATTATGGAATAAACAAAGTAGAAAGAAGAAATGCCAGTGGCACAATATATTATTTAAATACAAATCAAGGTTTAAAAGGGATATTGGGTATCATATTTTTGTATTATATATCTGGCCTTGGTAAAACACTGGTTGGCTTATGTGTTTACTATGAATCTTCCAGGGTAAGGTGTAGACTCCTTAGCAATAGTTATTATTACTATCTGTATGTTACCTGCCCACCTAGTTTGTGAGCTCTGTGGGGCAAGGGGAGATATCAGCTTCTCCTGGGTGGTAGAGTTTGGGGTACCATGTTTGTACCTAGGGCCCATATTGGACAACACTTTTAATTCACTCTGCATGCTAATGGAGTTTTATGGGATTTTAGGGTCCATCTTGAATGTTGTGTTGTGGGAATGTTATGAACCTTGTTCTGGTGTCTACTGTGGGGATAAAGCTCCCTCACTTATCTGCACCTTCTTTTACTGCCTTAAATCCATCTTAATATGAGCTTCCTGGTCAACCTGCGATACATCATTGATGTGCTGGGAATAGCGATCTGCACAGGCATCAATCTGGCCAAGATTCGTATGAATTATGGAGACAGACTGTGATGTTCACATTATGTGTGATTGCTCAGACTGAGATACACATCACTAATGTTCTGTCTCACTCTGTTCTTTTATTTGCCTTTTTCTTAGTTAACTCTACATAATCCTTAGTAGGATAGATACATAGTTAGAACCTCAGACCAAAACAACATTGTACCCTGGAAACCATCGCAAAGCCACTTCTAACTGGTGTGAAGTCAGGCCGAGGTTTCAATACAAAAGTTCCTGTTATATTACTTCAACATCTGCCAATTCTTAGCATAGGGAGATATAGTGACTCATTCGATAGCTCATCTTTTTTTACGCTGGGTGAATCCTAATCTCAATCCCATTTTCCCTGGCTGTCTACAAGCTATTTTACAATTCACACATGTGCACTGGTGGGAGTTCAGGACACAGCTGACATTATGGCCTATGTCTGAAAGATGTTCTCCAAGCCACCTCTTCTGCGCATGTGCAAGCTTGTAAAAGAGCTCCTAGGGCAGATAGCTAAGGGATATCTCTTCACTGGTGGATTGAGAGTATTTCAGTATTTTCTTGGGACTGGAGGGGGCCAATTAAGTTATATGATTTTTTTTTGTGTTGGGATGAACTTTTTGTTTAATATTACTGTTCCATTTTGAATAGACATTAACATAAGACAAAAAGGAAAATAGATATTTTATTATGAATGGATATTCTTCATCTGCAAGAATCCACATCAAAGTCTCATGATAACCCAAGTGCGTCAATATTTTGCGGACTATTTTTTAGCAACTGATAATATTTCTACCCAGCCAATCAGTGTACCTACTTTCCTTTAGCTCTAGGAAATACATTTTGTAAATTGTTTTGTGAACACATCATATCTCTAGCTGCAGCTTGTGAGAAACTATATATCCGATAATGTTCAAACTTATTGCTTTCAACTTGTGACATCACTGAGCTTTTGCTTATCTCAGGATTCTGAGCATGCTCAATTAAGACATATTGGGAAAAATAGGAAGTACCTGCACAATTAAGACGGGAGGGCTAGAAATGCCATGGTCACATGGCTTCAAGCTTCTGAAAGTGTTCCAGAAGTTATATTGCTTAACCTTTCCAGCAATATTACATTTTTTAAGAGGTTTTGTCCAAAGTAGGATGAATGGGCTTTTATTTGACCATCACTTGATCAGAGACATCGGTTGCCATGAAAGACTCCATTCAGTCATTAGCACACAAATACGTCATGTTGTTATTTGGGATTGGGGATAATTTAATGAATTTATTGAACTTTACTTATTTTTCTTTTTTTGCGCCCAGAATTTTGTATCTTTTCTTTGTTTCAATATCGATGTGGGATTTCTATGGGATGTGATGAGATATTTATTGTTGAAGGATCTGCTCAGTGACGTCCATGAATTTGAATTTTGAAAGTAAATCCCCAGTTGATTGCTCTTTTTCCTTGGCTTAACATTGACTGTGTATACACATTCCCTTTTACTGATTTGCACAGTGATTATCTGTAGTGATAAAAGGAACAGAACTGTGAGTGCACATTATGGCCTTGAAGAACATGTTGTTATACGAATGCCACACTTTCTGTATTTTATACATCCTGTGTCTACAACCAGATGCATTGTCTCCTCGGATCATTGCTATGCAATCCGTGTAACTATCAGTTCTCATCTTCTTCAAGTAGGACCTAATAGCTGTGACCTTGGGACCATTGTTTATCAAATAGAGGAAGGAGAAATATAAAGATTCTATTTTTTATTTATTTATCAAGAAAAGATCCATAGAAGCAGTGAAGATTTTATGAATGGGGCGAGCTTGCAGCGATGGAAGGCTCAAGAAATATAAAATATATAAATCAGACAAGTCCAAAGTGCAATTTGTGACCTACTGTATATCTACCAGAATCCCTCAGTACAGTCAACAGCATATATGGCAAGGGCGTTAATTTATAGGCTTTCCTTACTTTTCATCAATATCCCTCTCTGCAGTCTATTTTCTGGGGGTAAAGGAACAACAGCAAGGATGACCTTAATACTATGAGAGGGATGACTGGCCTTTTATTCTGGAACTCTAACCGTGTACTGCAAAGCTCACATGTAAAAAGCAGAGGGCAATTCAAGCAGCGTGCAGGGATGTCTGATTTTAAGTGAATCCCTGTTGGAAAGGGATCTTGGAGTTTTGGTGGATAACAAACTTAAATGTAGCAAGTAGTGCCAGACAGGAACAGCTAGAGCCAGCATGGTATTGTCTTGTATAGAGAGGTATGGAATAAAGGGAGAGAACAGTTATTCTCAATCTTTAATAAGCACTGGTTAGGCCTCATTTAGAATTAGAGATGGACTTAAAACGAAAAATAAAAACGAATCTGAACCCGAGTTCTAACTTTCATAGTTCTGACGAATTCGAACTTTCTGAACTCCGAACTACTTTTTTTTCCCAAAGTTGCGGACGTATTTTCAATAATTATTAAAAATTCAATAATTATAAAATTTACAGACCATTTACTAACCCTTGATTTTGCCCATAACCCTCGAATGTATCGTTTGGTAACCTTTAAATATTGCATTCCATTTCGTTATCCCTTGAAGGTATCTTTCAGTGACCCTCTAATGTAATGTTTGTTTACAGGTGGAGATAGCCAAACATACTGGGGAACACATACAAAGATCACAGAACTGTAAAAAAAATTAATTCCTTTTCACGCACACTACTTTCAAGCTTCTGCGTTCAACTTTCGAAGATTCAAGGGTTACCGAACACTCAAATCCAGAGTTTGAGGGTTACCGCCCCTTGAATCGATGGTTCGAGGGTTACAAAATTCAATCTCTACTGGGGAACACGTGCATATAAGTAGAACTTTAAAAAAATAACTTTGCTCATGATTGCGCTGTTTTCAAGCTTCTGCATTCTTTTTTTGAGTTTTACCAAAACTGATTGCCGAATTTGAAGGGTTTGAATTCTACCGTTCGCGAGTTTGAAAAATTCAAACTAGTTCGTAGTTTGGATAGTTTGATTTCTTACGAACTCGTAAAGTTCAACCCGAAGCCGTGTTCGGGCTCAATTTTGGGTCCATCACTAGTTGCACGTTGCAGAGACAAATACTTATTAATTAATACATGCTCAGTAGGCTCCTTTTCAAGCTGTCAATTAACTACTTGAAGACCTGCCCATGTCCTCTTTGTCATCAAGAGCAGTGAGAAAACTAATTGTCACTCACAAGGAAGGAGGGACTGCCGAAATCAGGAAATGCCAGGAACCTGCTTAATTACAGATAATTACCCAAAATGTTGTTGGTTTTACAGGTTACAGCTACAGATATCTAGTTGTTAGGGACTATACAATCCATTTAGGATCAGTTACATTTTAGTTTATATATCTATCTAGAACTAGTTTCAAGGTCAAGTGAGACTAATCAATCTTAATAGACTGCACATGAACGCTGCATAATTATAACACGCTGAGCGGCTTAGTGAATTAATGACGCTCTCTCTGAATGCATATCTACCTTTAGTTTCTTGTTATTTGCGTCAATAACCAGCTGATTATTTCACAACTCCTGTTCGATGGGTCTTGCTGTAGCCTGGACAGAGTCATAAATGCAATGCGCCTGATAAATGAGGCAATAAATAATTAGTGCCACTGTGTTCCGTACAAAGCTAATGCTGGAGAGAGATTATTGATTTATACGGCACTTGCATTTTGGATTCGTCCCTTTCCTTTTTTGTTTCTTCATGATGTACATACCAATATATAACAATGGTTTCTTCATAAGCAGTATACTTTATGTCTTCCTATGTAGGGACCAATCAGATTCTCTCTCGTGGTTAACTGCAGTTAGATAAAATTTGATTGGTTGGTTGGAAAGCCCAATTGATCATTTCCTAAATTGGTTCAAAACATGGCAAATAGTAACTAATAATGGTGATTCAATGAATACAATGTATCTTCTGAAGACACGAGTATTGCTTTACTGTGACTTAAAGGGCAACTAGGACCACTGAGTCTGCAGGTCAACTTGTAATGTGTTATCTCCGTGACCTTACAAATGGAAGGATTTTAGAAAGGGAAGAACAGAATTAGCTATTACAACAGAGGATTCAGAGGAAAACGTAACCTTTGAATAATTAAATCCTTATTCTCAACTGCCACTGCACAGGATTCTACATTCCCTGGGTCTGGATTATAGAAAGCTGCATTAACTCACGGTAACCTAAAAAAAAGGGATGTATCTAGTGTATAACACTTTCCAAGCATTGGGCTAGTCTACATTGTAATTTAACTTATTCAATTTATTTCATGAAGTTGATTTGAAACCAAATAACTAGAGATAGGCGAACTTGCTAAAATCCGTTCCGCTCGCAGATTTGCAGATTTTCAAAAAAATTCTAAAAATCCTTGAGTGGACCCATTAAAGTCAAAGGGGGTTAAAAAAAATCCTAAAAATCCTCCTACATTTATTTTATAAATAGAATTGGTAACTTATGGTTAATGGTTGAGGGACCTGGGAAATGGTCTGTGGAACACGTATCAATGCCCAAAATACTTAAAAAAAAACACAGTCCCGTACCAGAAACTTAATGCGCTTCCAGTTTTCCCATTCTGCGTAATGCCTATGAAGGTTCTAGTACAAGAATCTGTTGGCAATTATGTACCATGGAAAATCCCAATTAGCATATCACAGCCAGGTGTTAAGGGTGTGATTGCATAGTGGCGACATCATATACGCAGTGCAGTGCAGTGTGATATCATATACGCAGTGCAGTGCAGTGAAGAATGCTCTGATTTGTATGTGGGGGAGACCAAACAGCAACTGCATCAACATATGGCCCAGCACAGAAGAGCCAATTCCTCGGGTCAGGACTCAGCCGTGTACCTGCATCTTAAGGATAAAGAACATACCTTTGAAGATTGTAATGTTAAAATATTGGCGAAGGAACGTGACTGGTTCAAGAGATGTGTTATGGAGGCCATTTATGTGAAAATAAAGAAACCAAGCCTAAATAGAGGTGGGGGGGGTTCGACACCAACTGTCTGCCATGTACAATGCTGTTTTAACACCTTACTCTGGGCGTTCCTATAACACCTCTTAGCCACTATCCAATCACACCCTTAACACCTGGCTGTGATATGCTAATTGGGATTTTCCAGGGTACATAATTGCCACAGATTCTTGTACAAGTCATTCTGAATTGAGAAAGCCAGTCGGATGACTAGCGAAACGTCTTCAAGAACTAAACTTCAAGTCCAGTTGATCTAATTGAATACAACAGATACATTCTGCACAATATTTTTAAGATTTCTCGTAATTTAGAAATATTCCGGAATTACATTTTTTTAATTTTGAGAAATTGGAATCTGTGTTTGAGGATTGATTGATTTTTTTCTTGGAATTCTTCTTGGAACCCCAGAGTTCTCACTACCTTGGCTAACAGGGGGTTGGCACTGATAAAAATGTCTGCCATTGGTGTATTTGAGACATGTGGCTGGATTGTTTTCAAACATTTTAGAAAAAAAGTAAAATTCAGAATTTATCGAACGTTCCATAATTTTTGAAAATTTCCGAAAAGTGGAATTCCGGAAAATCCATTAAGTCTTGGAATTCTGCCTCGGAACAGGGTTTGGTTCTGTATTCCTGTCCATCTCTACAAATAATTCAATGTCTTGTTTCAGAAGAATGTTTTGCCCACTGGTTCTGAAATAAGCAATAGATATTTACTTGATTTTAAAAAAATAAAAGTGGTGGGTTATTAAACCTGCCTGGATATATTTTTAGGTAATGTATTGCATTCTTGTGGTAGAAGAGAATGGAACATATCTAATCCCATACTCATATGTTTTACTGAATATTGAGTATATATAAATACACATTGTAGACTTACAGGCTTTGTCCCTTTAGCTTTTATCTTGTATCAATCCATATCTCCTATGTCTGGAATGGATATCCCTTTAAAACAGAAGGAAGAAGTACAGACATTCAAGCAGTAAAGTAACTATTGAAACCGATACTGGAATATGGTGACAAATTTACTGAAATCTTCAGTTTGTCTTCCAGGTTTCACCTTGGGATTTAAAACGAACAATTTGTTAAAGGATTTGTCTTGGTGTCTTAATCTGATATCCGAGAGAGAAAGAACCTTCTATTTCCTGAGCACATGGAGCTGATAATGTAAAAGTTATTTTATTGAAAGTATTGGAAAGAGCTCAGGTACCGTTGTTAAGTACACCTGGGAAAAGATCAACGGACTTAACTGAATCTGCATCATATGTAATAGACCAGAAATCCAGCACATGCTTTAACCATGCATCATGATGTATGGTCTATTTTGTACACGGTTTAGACATATGTGTGCACTGAGACATAATACTTAATGTATTGTCTTCTGCATCTCACTATTCAGCCAAATAGATTTTTTGACATCCAGATGCGATGCATTTATTTGTCTTCTCAACCCAGTTTCTTCCTATCTTCCTTCGTAGGCTCACCCCACCCCTATTGTCCCTTACTTTCCCATCCGTGTAACTTTGCCTCTACATCTTTTCCAGTTCCAGAGTTTTCAAAGATACCCAAACCTTTATAGTTTTATTGCTTGTGTGTCCTAATACAAACTGAGTTTGTGCTGCTCTCAATGTTGTTGGTATAAAGACCAGTAAAACTATTAGTCCCAGTGTTCTTGGTGGTTTGACCAGCAATCCTTACAGATGGGCAGAAAAGGGCCATAGAACTTAGCTGGATAATTTATTCTTCGAGTGAAAATATTCACCAAGATGTCTTGTCTTGAGAAATGTGTCCGTTTGTGGTTTTAAATGATGTACAGTCAAGAGCCCTATTACAATCCCTGGCTGTTGAGACAATGTCCATGATGTAATCACAGAGTTGGTGCTCAAGTGTTTTGGTGTCAGTTTCAGAAGGCTAAGATACTGTACAAACTGAAATAATTAAAGTGTGTGATTACCTAGGTTCCTTACCTATTTCCAGGTCCTTTCCATAAAAAGCCCTGCAATTCCTCTGTGTTTCCTGGATCCTGGACCTTTCTTGAAAATTGGACTCTGAATACTGTCTGGTCCTGTTATATGGAATATTTGGCTTGTGATGGTTCTCCTGAGATGCTGACCTGTGATCTGTATGATCTAGAAAGTGACTCCATTGATTCATCAAACACTTTAAAATCATGTTGATGGGATAAAAGGAGCCCATAGTGCCATATTAGGTGAATTTCCTCATCCATTCATAGGGAATAAAAATAAATAGAATCCAATCTCGTAACCTTAAGCCTCATACACATGTACGATTTTTACACCGAAGAACGACCCCTGAGCATGTGCCGTTTTGGCCGATAATCACAAGTGTGTCTTGTGCTCAGGTTTTCGTTCCTCAGAGGTAAAATTGTTCATGTGTACAAGGCTTTGGGAAGGAAAGACGAAGGGCCTTGTTCAATAAGTGGGTCTGGTGCTGCATTCAATCTGATCTATCTGGTGTAGTCCACTAAACAAGTAACATCTGAATGGTTATTGAAGATTAATAGCACAAGCAAATGTTTGCCTGCAGCTCAAGAATATCATGATTTACCATTCAATGGGTTACATGGGCCATTCTTGCTGGGATTCTCATTAAGTTTCATGGAAAGTAACCTTTAAAATGGCAACCATTTTGTTTCTGTCTTTTTTCAAGAAAGGTTGTAGCCATTAATATAGGAAAGTGGGAAAGGAAGCGTTCCCAATAATTCATTTTCCCTCCCGGAACTCTCTTTCCTCATTCTCTTTTTCTCATGCTGACGTCTATTCAAGTCTATTTTTTCCTTAAAGAAAAAGTTCAGTGGAAAATATCTATTTTTTTCCTCTCTGTTTATATTACACATATCTAGTTATTCTACATATTCTTGTCGATTTTGAAAAATCAGTTACATTTATACCCCTTGCTGTTCCCTACTGTTGTTCTTAGTGAGCTGACATTTCAGGTTCTGCAACAGTCCTTCTTCTTCCCAGAATGTACCTTACCTTGGAATGTTCTAACAGTAATTTCTACTGATTGGCTGTTAATTGGGTGAAACATGTTCAGATCTCTACTGAGCAACTGAATCAACCCAGGCGCTGGGTCAAGGGCAAGACCATGATAGTCTTTATTAGGGTTCCTGCAAACAGGAAGTCAGTATTTTGGAAGCATTTATTTATACACAGACAAAATGCTGAATGGGCAGGTTAAGATCATTAGGATGAGAAATACGGATCTTTTTATATGTATTTACACTGAAATTCCCCTTTAACTCTAGACACCAGTTAATATTTACCGTATCTAAGGGGAATTGTCCTAAGATGTCCATAGTCAGATCTAACCAATCAGTTCCAGGTAGGAAATAAGATCCAACTGTCAGTTAAGTAGAGCAAGGAAGCCAGGACGCCATTTAAGAACACAGCTTTGCCATGCAATAATGAAATACAGCTGCAATCAATTTCTTATTGATTTTCCCATCTTTGCATGGAAAGGAGGAACAAGCTGCACTCTTTCAGCATTGTTTTCAATTGAAATATATTTAAAAGCTGCCAATTGTAAATACAATAATTCTGCCACTTATTTGTCAGGAACAATGAAATTACTGAAAGGATCATATCTACTCCATGACACAGCTTAACAATGGCTACACACAGTCGTTCCCGAAAAGCAATTTATGTAATGCTACCAATGCACAAAATAGGGTAATTAAGTGTTTGATAATTGCAAGGGATAATTTGTAGCAGAAGCATAAGAAAGACATGGAAAGACCTTTGCTTAATGCGATCAACAGCTCAGATACAATTATTTCACTTTTTTTTTTTTTTACTAATTTACGATACAGGTGTCATAAGAAAAAAAGACGACTCCTGGATGATATCCATGTTTCCATGGCAGCACTTCAGTGATTGCCATGCCATCGCCATCTATTGGACTGTCAGAGTATTACAGCCACAGAAATATTCATATAAGGTAGATAGAGACATTTGGATGAATCTCCCTTGCGTAATTTGAAAGGCTTTTGGGTAGGTTATAGTTTTTATCAAATTTCACAGCATTGCTATTTATCATCAGCACAGATTAGGCGATTCTGGACTGAACAATTGTTAGCACTGCAGAGGGTGAAACTTTAAAAATATAAGATTCTGTGCCCAGAGGGTCATATTTATAAAGCATCAGTTTTGGAATAGTGTGATACCGCAGGTTGATAAAAGCCAATAATGACATGCCTGTAACTTTAAGGCCATGTCCTTATTTTATGCATATGGTCGTAAATTTGCGTCTGTGGCATAAAATACCACTGGGGTTGTTAAAAAGCATGTTCACCCCCAAGATTAAATTTTTTCCTTAAAATCAGAACTCCCCAAACCCTGGAATCGCTATACTTACCTGTCTCCCTGGTGTTCTAAGAAAGAGAAGTTAGGGCCTGCAGTATTGGAAAGGCTGATACCACAGGTTTATATGATCTGGTAAAAATGTAAAGTACCAATACATTTACGTTATTGTATGGGTGAAAAAGGCTGCAGTACTCTGCATTAAAATTGCACAATTAAAGAGCCAGTTTTACCAGTTCACCAATGACAGTTAAAGGTCTTTGGACCATAATAATAATACAAATTATTATTAATAATAATATTTTTATTAATTGTCCATTATTTAATAATAATAATAATAATAATAATGGACCATTTAATAACCCACAGTGACAATTCACCGATGACAGTTAAAGGTCTTTGCACCATAATAATAATAATAATAATTCTTAATAATAATAATAATATTTTTATTAATGGTCCGTTATTTAATAATAATAATGGACCATTTAATAACCCACGGTATTGCAGGTTAACCTAGAAGTACGGACATGATCGAAGGAACATCGCGTGATCGCTCGGTCGGGTAAGTAACATCTCATAGATTTATGGCCACCTTTATAGTACCTATCCAGGGTCAATAATATTTTAGATTTAATTCTCATTCAATTAAATGCACAGACAGAGGGTGTGGTTACAAGTCTTGGAAAATAATATTTACTGTTTAAATAGCATAAAGTTCCCTCCCTGTTCATTTTCGATTCTGTATCATGTGTTCATATTATTACACTTATAATTGATGCTAGGAGCTCTTTTTGAAGAAGTCACCTGCTCTTATCAAGCTAGCCCATTAAAGGAGATCTGACGGGCTTTCAGAATTCCATATCATATCCTGCCAAAGGCTGTAGTATAAATGTCTTGCCTGTTAAATGTATACTTTGCTCCTCCTTACAGGCTGCAAACTGTATACATGCAGTGTAGCTGGCCATAAGGGGTTAGGTCCCACTATGTGCGTTGTGTTACATTTACCATTTTATGTCTGTTTTGGACAATGCATTCTGGTATGTTTGCGGGCTAACAGGCATGTTATTTTCTATGCGTTTGTCCACGTGTGTCCGCTATTTTTTTTGTGTTTCCATAGACTATTATGAAAGTCGTTCACGCGTGCGGATAAAAAAATGTACAGATTAAATTTGTAACACACATTATCCTGTGGGAACTGATTACCGAGATTTCCATTATGTCTTAAATTTTATATTTCGCAAAACTCAAACAAAACAGAAAACGCAAAGCACATAGTGGGACCAAACCCTATGCCCCCCCATAGTTTAAATGCACGATAAACATGTTTCAAGATCTACAAGATCTTTATTAAACACTTGACGGCATCTCAGGAAAATATAACTCAATGAAGAGTATATCTGTGGCATTCAGTTAGATCAACTGGACTTGAAGTTTAGATCTCTCAATTCCATAAAGAGGTACAATAGCTAATCATATCAGAGGTACTGTTGATGATATACAGATCCCAAGAGCAATGACTACCTAGCCTTCACCTTCCACAGGCATGGAAGCTTTGAATAATGCAGCATTCTTGGCCAATAAATTCTTAGCACCCTCTAAGCCATGGCTTGTCTATTAATATAACATAACCTTGTAGGCACCAAAATAGACCATACGGGAAAATTGCAGAGTAAAGAAGATATAATATTCCATGAAAATTGCTAATTAGGTTATAACACAGGTGCCTTTTGGTGTACTTGTGTCTACACAGCTATGAGAGACAGGTGTCAAGATGTTTTGAGGTTTTGTTGTGAAATACTAAATTAAATCTCCTACCTGCCAAGTGTATGTCTACTTAATGAATGTTATAGCCATATACACATGTAAAATTGCTCTTATTGTCCCCAGATGGTTTTGACATCTACAATTATTTTTAAATACTCAAAGGAAAATTAAAGCCTCAAACCCACCCTCCTCCCTTTTAAAATATCCAAGCATAGGATCAAAAATGTTAGATCTTCACCCCTGGGTTTACCAAGGGCTCCCCTACAGCTTTTATCTGGCCTTGCCTCTAGAGCTTTCACTTATTAAAGTGCATAGGTGGTGCATAAGCCCTGAACCCATCACTCTCTTGTTAACTACCTTCTAATAAGAGATAAATACAATTTTGGGGAGACTGGAATCAACTTGTATAGTTCAAATCACCTTGGGAAACAGGTGGTCCTGGTGCATAAGCCAGGACCACCTGGCTTATGCCCAGGACCACCTGTTTACGCACCTTATGCTTATGACCCATCGCTCCCACATTGACTACCTTCCAATAAGAGATAAATACAATTATCGGGAGACTGGAATCAACTTGTATAGTTCAACTCAACTTGGGAAACTTTAAAAGATTACCCAATGATAGGCAAGGTGAGTAAAGTCTTTATTCGTCATGAGAATAATATCTACACTTCTGTTTTGTGTGTCTATGAAGTGTCGATGTTCTTTGTTTAGCGTTTAAAACTGGGTTTAGTTCCCCTTTAATAACCAGTGCTTATTTATGTCATCTGGGTCATCTGTAAAGAAATAATGAACCCCCCTACTTTAAAATATAAAGATATTATTCACCAAGGAGTCCCATGACTGAATTCCTTGGAGACTTCTTATCTCCTTATAATTTACACTAGAGGTGCATTATTCACTATATACAGGGTTATTCAATAAAAGTTCTTATCGTTAAAATTGGTGCTCATTTTGCCCCAGCCAATCAGATGTTAGCTTTCAAATGTTAAATAAGATCTGATTGGTTGGGGCAAAATTAGCACTATTTTTAACGATAAGAACCATGGGACTCCATGGGGAATAATATCTTTATATTTTAAAGTAGGGGGGTTCATTATTTCTTTACAGATGACCCTGATGACACAACTAAGCACTGGTTATTAAAGGGGAACTAAACCCAGTTTTAAACGCTAAACAAAGAACATCGACACTTCATAGACACACAAAACAGAAGTGTAGACATTATTTTAAATGATAAGAACTTTTATTGAATCTCCCCGATGGTCTTTTACATGTGTCGAATACATTATAAAACAGCAGATGACTTTATTATAGACAATTCAAGTTTCCATAAGAAAAGATTACCGGTACAATAAATGCTTCACAGCTCTGACAGATTCTCTAATTATTAGTTGCTGAACGCTCAAGCCTGTAGATTTACCGGCTCTTTACTCTTCTATAAATTTATCACATCGAATTTCAGATGCTTATGTTTTTATTGACTGGAAAACGTGACTAAGTTCTCCCCCCGCCGATGAAGCTGCTCGGAAAACAGTGGAAAAATCTCTGTAAATATAAACTGTTGATTATGAGCGGTAATTGGTCAATGTCAAACTCTATTGATCAGTTTGCAGGATCATTAATTGCTCGGAGCATTTTTAAACTTTCTTCCTTTTTTTATTTTTACGCCATTGAAAGTTAAACCATGGGAAACTGCTGATAACGGTTGATTTATTTTGACCTTCCAGTTCATCTGAGTGTGGTTTTGTGGGAAAACAGTCTTGTATTTACACTGAGATCAGGACCCATTTCTGAGTCCAGTAAATTAAACCAATCAGTTCCAGGTAGGAGGAAATAAGATCCAACTGTCAGTTAAGTAGAGCAAGGAGAGCCAGGACGCCATTTAAGAACACAGCTTTGCCATGCAATAATGAATACAGCTGCAATCAATTTCTTATTGATTTTCCCATCTTTGCATGGAAAGGAGGAACAAGCTGCACTCTTTCAGCATTGTTTTCAATTGAAAATATTTAAAAGCTGCCAATTGTAAATACAATAATTCTGCCATTATTTGTCAGGAACAATGAAATTACTGAAAGGATCAATCTACTCCATGACACAGCTTAACAATGGCTACACACAGTCGTTCCGAAAAGCAATTTATGTAATGCTACCAATGCACAAATAGGGTAATTAAGTGTTTGATAATTGCAAGGGATAATTTGTAGCAGAAGCATAAGAAAGACATGGAAAGACCTTTGCTTAATGCGATCAACAGCTCAGATACAATTATTCACTTTTTTTTTTTTTTTACTAATTTACGATACAGGTGTCATAAGAAAAAAAGCGACTCCTGGATGATATCCATGTTTCCATGGCAGCACTTCAGTGATTGCCATGCCATCGCCATTATTGGACTGTCAGAGTATTACAGCCACAGAAATATTCATATAAGGTAGATAGAGACATTTGGATGAATCTCCCTTGCGTAATTTGAAAGGCTTTTGGGTTAGTTATAGTTTTTATCAAATTTCACAGCATTGCTATTTATCAGCACAGATTAGGCGATTCTGGACTGAACAATTGTTAGCACTGCAGAGGGTGAAACTTTAAAAAATAAGATTCTGTGCCCAGAGGGTCATATTTATAAAGCTCAGTTTTGGAATAGTGTGATACCGAGGTGTGATAAAAGCCAATAAGACATGCTGAACTTTAAGGCCATGTCCTTATTTTATGCATATGGTCGTAAATTTGCGTCTGTGGCATAAAATACCACTGGGGTTGTAAAGAGCATGTTCACCCCCAATAAATTTTTTCCTTAAAATCAAGACTCCCCAAACCCTGGAATCGCTATACTTACCGTCTCCTGGTGTTCTAAGAAGAGAGAAGTTAGGGCCTGCAGTATTGGAAAGGCTGATAACCACAGGTTTATATTCTGGTAACAATGTAAAGTACCAAAATTACAACCTGATGCAATACAGCCAGCGTTATTGTATGGGTGAAAAAGGCTGCAGTACTCTGCATTAAAATTGCCAAATTAAAGAGCCAGTTTACCAGTTCACCAATGACAGGAAAGGTCTTTGGACCATAATAATATACAAATTATTATTAATAATAATATTTTTATTAATTGTCCCTTATTTAATAATAATAATAATAAAATAATGGACCATTTAATAACCCACAGTGACAATTACCAATGACAGTTAAAGGTCTTTGCACCATAATAATAATAATAATAATCTTAATAATAATAATAATATTTTTATTAATGGTCCATTATTTAATAATAATAAGGACCATTTATAACCCACGGTATTGCCGGTTAACTAGAAGTACGGACATGATCGAAGGAACATCGCGTGATCGCTCGTCGGCGGTAAGTAACATCTCATAGATTTATGGCCACCTTTATAGTACCTATCCAGGGTCAATAATATTTTAGATTTAATTCTCATTCAATTAAATGCACAGACAGAGGGTGTGTTACAAGTCTTGGAAAATAATATTTACTGTTTAAATAGCATAAAGTTCCCTCCCTGTTCATTTTCGATTCTGATAGTGTTCATATTATTACACTTAAATTGATGCTAGGAGCTCTTTTTGAAGAAGTCACCTGCTCTTATCAAGCTAGCCCATTAAAGGAGATCTGACGGGCTTTCAGAATTCCATATCATATCCTGCCAAAGGCTGTAGTATAAATGTCTTGCTGTTAAATGTATACTTTGCTCTCCTTACAGGCTGCAAACTGTATACATGCAGTGTAGCTGGCCATAAGGGGTTAGGTCCCACTATGTGCGTTGTGGTTACTTTACCATTTTAGTCTGTTTTGGACAATGCATTCTGGTATGTTTGCGGGCTAACAGGCATGTTATTTTCTATGCGTTTGTCCACGTGTGTCCGCTATTTTTTTGTGTTTCCATAGACTATTATGAAAGTCGTTCACAGCGTGCGGAAAAAAAATGTACAGATTAAATTTGTAACACACATTATCCTGTGGGAACTGATTACCGAGATTTCCATTATGTCTTAAATTTTATATTTCGCAAACAAACTCAACAAAACAGAAACGCAAAGCACATAGTGGGACCAAACCCTATGCCCCCCCATAGTTTAAATGCACGATAAACATGTTTCAAGATCTACAATGATTTATTAAACACTTGACGGCACTCAGGAAAATATAACTCAATGAAGAGTATATCTGTGGCATTCAGTTAGATCAACTGGACTTGAAGTTTAGATCTCTCAATTCCATAAAGAGGTACAATAGCTAATCATATCAGAGGTACTGTTGATGATATACAGATCCCAAGAGCAATGACTACCTAGCCTTCACCTTCCACAGGCATGGAAGCTTTGAATAATGCAGCATTCTTGGCCAATAAATTCTTAGCCCCCTCAAGCCATGGCTTGTCTATAATATAAAACTAACCTTGTAGGCACCAAAATAGACCATACGGGAAAATTGCAGAGTAAAGAAGATATAATATTCCATGAAAATTGCTAATTAGGTTATAACACAGGTGCCTTTGTGTGTACTTGTGTCTACACAGCTACGAGAGACAGGTGTCAAGATGTTTTGAGGTTTTGTGGTGAAATACTAAATTAAATCTCCTACCTGCCAAGTGTATGTCTACTTAATGAATGTTATAGCCATATACACATGTAAAATTGCTCTTATTGTCCCCAGATGGTTTTGACTCATTCATGCTGAATAATATCTATACTACATTATTTTTTTAATACTCAAAGGAAAATTAAAACTCAAACCCACCCTCCTCCCTTTAAAATATCCAAGCATAGGATCAAAAATGTTAGATCTTCACCCCTGGGTTTACCAAGGGCTCCCCTACAGCTTTTATCTGGCCTTGCCTCTAGAGCTTTCACTTATTAAAGTGCATAGGTGGTGCATAAGCCCTGAACCCATCACTCTCTTGTGTAACTAACTTCTAATAAGAGATAAATACAATTTTGGGAGACTGGAATCAACTGTTATAGTTCAAATCCCTTGGGAAACAGGTGGTCCTGGTGCATAAGCCAGGACCACCTGGCTTATGCCAGGACCACCTGTTTACGTACCTTAGGTATGACCCATCGCTCCCACGTTGACTACCTTCAATAAGAGATAAATACAATTATCGGGAGACTGGAATCAACTTGTATAGTTCAACTCAATTGGGAAACTTTAAAAGATACCCATGATAGGCAAGGTGAGTAAATGTTTTATTCGTCATGAGAATAATATCTACACTTCGTTTTGTGTGTCTATGAAGTGTCGATGTTCTTTGTTAGCGTTTAAAACTGGGTTTAGTTCCCCTTTAATAACCAGTGCTTATTTATGTCATTGGGTCATCTGTAAAGAAATAATGAACCCCCCTACTTTAAAATATAAAGATATTATTCACCAAGGAGTCCAGACTGAATTCCTTGGAGACTTCTTATCTCCTTATAATTTACACTAGAGGTGCATTATTCTATATACAGGGTATTCAATAAAAGTTCTTATCGTAAAATTGGTGCTCATTTTGCCCCAGCCAATCAGATGTTAGCTTTCAATGTTAAATAGATCTGATTGGTTGGGGCAAATTGCACATTTTTAACGATAAGAACCATGGGACTCCATGGGGAATAATATCTTTATATTTAAAGTAGGGGGGTTCATTATTTCTTTACAGATGACCCTGATGACACAACTAAGACTGGTTATAAAGGGAACTAAACCCAGTTTTAAACGCTAAACAAAGAACATCGACACTTCATAGACACACAAAACAGAAGTGTAGACATTATTTTAAATATAAGAACTTTTATTGAATCTCCCCGATGTCTTTTACATGTGTCGATACATTATAAAACAGCAGATGACTTATTATAGACAATTCAAGTTTCCATAAGAAAAGATTACCGGTACAATAAATGCTTCACAGCTCTGACAGATTCTCTAATTATTAGTTGCTGAACGCTCAAGCCTGTAGATTTACCGGCTCTTTACTCTTCTATAAATTTATCACATCGAATTTCAGATGCTTATGTTTTTATTGACTGGAAAACGTGACTAAGTTCTCCCCCCGCCGATGAAGCTGCTCGGAAAACAGTGGAAAAATCTCTGTAAATATAAACTGTTGATTATGAGCGGTAATTGGTCAATGTCAAACTCATTGATCAGTTTGCAGGATCATTAATTGCTCGGAGCATTTTTAAACTTTCTTCCTTTTTTTATTTTACGCCATTGAAAGTTGAAGTTAAACCATGGGAAACTGCTGATAACGGTTGATTTATTTTGACCTTCCAGTTCATCTGAGTGTGGTTTTGTGGGAAAACAGTCTTGTATTTACACTGAGATCAGGACCCATTTCTGAGTCCAGTAAATTAAAAGTACAAGCTTTAATATATACAGGGAGATTAAATAAAAGTTCTTATCATTAAAAATGGTGCTAATTTTGCCCCAACCAACCAGGTGTTATTTACTATTTAAAAGCTAACATCTGATTGGTTGGGGCAAAATTAACACCATTTTTTATGATAATCAGGTTATTCAATCAAAGTTCTTATTGTTAAAATGGTGCTAATTTGCCCCAACCATCAGATTTTATTTAGCATTTGAAAGCTAATGATAAGAAATTTTACTGAATCTCCCTAATATATATAAAGAACAGACATTACATTGCTGTACTTGATGTAGGATTCTAAGAAATGGGTGTACTTGATGGCCAATTTAGGAGGTTGATTGATTGTTTTGGTCAGTGCTTGAGTAATGTGGGAATGAAACTTATTCAAAGGAATCTTAGGGCCCTATTTATAAAAGTTTGTTATCATTATCGAAAAAATAACAATCGGTACTGTACGATATGGATCGTTATTTTACGATATCGATAAAATAAGATATTGTAAATCCCTGATGCCGATATTGTAGAATAACGACCGCTATCGTAGAATAATGATTGCTATCGTAGAATAACGATCGCTATAGTAAAATAACGGTCGCTATCATAAAATACCGATCGCGTTATTGTAGAATAAGGGTCGATATCATTGATAACGATCGGTATTCAAGATATTGACTGTTATTGTACGATAACGATCAGTATTTTACGCTGAGTCTTGCATTTACACTGAGATCAGGACCCATTTCTGAGTCCAGTAAATTTGAAGTACAAGCTTTAATATATACAGGGAGATTAAATAAAAGTTCTTATCATTAAAAATGGTGCTAATTTTGCCCCAACCAACCAGGTGTTATTTACTATTTAAAAGCTAACATCTGATTGGTTGGGGCAAAATTAACACCATTTTTTATGATAATCAGGGTTATTCAATCAAAGTTCTTATCGTTAAAAATGGTGCTAATTTTGCCCCAACCAATCAGATTTTATTTAGCATTTGAAAGCTAATGATAAGAAATTTTACTGAATCTCCCTAATATATATAAAGAACAGACATTACATTGCTGTACTTGATGTAGGATTCTAAGAAATGGGTGTACTTGATGGCCAATTTAGGAGGTTGATTGATTGTTTTGGTCAGTGCTTGAGTAATGTGGGAATGAAACTTATTCAAAGGAATCTTAGGGCCCTATTTATAAAAGTTTGTTATCATTATCGAAAAAATAACAATCAGTACTGTACGATATGGATCGTTATTTTACGATATCGATAAAATAAGATATCATAAATCCACGATGCCGATATTGTAGAATAACGACCGCTATCGTAGAATAATGATTGCTATCGTAGAATAACGATCGCTATAGTAAAATAACGGTCGCTATCATAAAATACCGATCGTTATTGTAGAATAAGGGTCGATATCATTGATAACGATCGGTATTCGAAGATATTGACTGTTATTCTACGATAACGATCAGTATTTTACGATAGCGACCGTTATTTTACGATATCGGCATCATGGATTTAGGATAGCGATTTATATCGTACAATACCGATCATTATTTTTTCGATAACGATAACAAACTTTTATAAATAGGGCCCTTAGATGTCTTCTTGGACATGCAGAATATCCAGTGCTACAGTTGGTGTGCTTGTTTTTCATGGAGAGTTTGAACTTAATGGACTATTGTCTTTTTTCTAACACCTAATTAACTATGTACTAAAAATTCTTATGCATCTTAATACATTTAACCGTCAACATTTAAATTGGCCCCCCAAATAGCCCCCAAGTTAAAGGGCATGTCCAGCCTAAAAAAAACTTTTCATACAAATCTACCGCAGTTTTGCAATATACATAAATGCCAAAGAGGCCCCTGGAGTGACTTACCTAACCTGGTCCCTTGCCGCCTGGGTCCTTCTGCTTTAAGCTCGTTTTGAGCAAAAACAGGAGCAGTAAGGCTCTGCGCTGACAGCCGCTCTTCTAACATTGCACCTTAAATGACAGCTGTGACCAGAAAGAAGCACTGGCAGAGCAGTGCAGAGCAGCCTAGGGACCAGGTTAAGTAGATCATCTTATGATCTGATCTTAGCACAAATGATATATGATTTGATCATCGTAAAATACCTCTAGCATTTGTGTCACTAAAGGACAACATGCAAATATATTCTTAAATCATCGTATAAATACACATTGGCCGGCACATTTTTTGGGGGCGTTTGAAATAAATGGAAAATAAAAGATTGATTTTATTAAATGTATGAGAGGAAATGGAGGCACGTGTACTATTAAGTGAACATTTTATGTTTTGACGTTTTATAGCGTGCACTCTTACCCACATGATATACAAACTGATGTCAAATAACGCTATTGCTAATTAATGATACAAACATGTACCAATTACATAGGTTGGTGGACGCAGATGTTCTACTGACTCAGACACAAAAGCAACATATTGAAACAGCTACATAACAAAATGAAAGCTCTCATTATTAAAATGCATTGCAAGAAGAAACTAGATTTACTAGTAAACTGAACTGAGTGCCTGTTAGTTAGACGGAATTGTGAGCTCCGCCACGCATAGGTTGACCGTGGGGGGGATATAGAAATGGTGGGAGCCCTAGGGAAGTGGAGAAGTCAATACGTATAACATTTCAGATACCTACACCACCTCTTTAATCACAGGTCACCCCAATGTCTGTTCCATGACATAGATACAACATAGTATAAAGGTATATTTAACAACCAATGAATCACGCAACCTCAAGAGTATTGCTATAGCACAAGTGAATTTATTGGGCACGGACAGTCTAGGTCCTTTCTGTGGACCTATCCACTCCCTTTATCAAGCCTCAACAAAATGATGTGATAACACAATTCAATCAACAGCATTTAGGATTTGTGAGGATCACATGACCTAGTCACATGATCTTTTAAAGAGACATATCTTCAAATATACATAGTGATGCAACCAAGAACATGTATAGAATATATAAACACCCTCACAGGGTGAATATACATAACAATAAGATTTAAATGAATACATGTAGGTCATAATCCCTGTTAAGACTGTGTGGCCACAGCGTATTGAGCTCATGTATCCAAAAGACCTCCTTTTGTTTCAATTTTAATATCCTATTATCTCCTCTTGATAACTTATTGATTTGTTCCAATACAAAAAACATCTGCAGGTCACTGTTGTGTCCAGCCTCAATTTAGTGTTGTGGAACAGGTAAGTGTAAATGTTTTCATTTAATGGATGATCTGTGTTGGGAAATACAATTTTTTACCTTTTGGGTAGTCTCCCCAACATAGAGAAGTCCACAAGGACATTGTAACATATAAACACAATAATCTCTATCGCATGTATAAAAATGATTTAACTCATATGTTCTTTTGGTCATTGGATATGTAAACTTTTGCAGTTTACACACAAACATGCACTAAACACATGACCTACAGGTAAACATACCTTTTTTGGGGGGGCCCAAGGAAAGAAGTATTTTGTTTGACAGGTAAGTCAGCCTTGACTAGCCTGTCCCTTGTAGTGGGTTTTTTATAAGCTGTAATTGGCACATCGTAAAATTCTGATATAGAATAGAACTGTTCAAGGATGTGCCAATTTTTTTTGATAATACGTATCATGTCATGTAAATATAACATAGTCATATGCCAGCTTAGGTTCCCTTAAATGGCTGACTGGGTCCCCTTTTTTCTCATCACGGTCTATGATTCATGTCTTGATAACCAAAATAGTAAGATCAAAAGTCTGTTAGCATTTCTATACAAAATATTGGATAGGTCTTTACAGAAGTTTGGCTTGTAGGAACCCATTGTCATTAATATATTTACAATAGAATGGAACAATTTGTTAAGAGAGCTGGAAAAGCTGTTAGGAACATTTCATGATGGGATTAAGGGAAATGACTGGACACATTTGATGTGCCCACATGTTTTCTTTTTTTTTCTTATAAGGGTTACTTTATAGACTTTAGCAGTGCTATGTTTCTATTTATGGTTTCAATTGGGTTGGGATCATAGTAAAGGTTGGAACTGGTGTGGATGAATGGATGGAAAGGGTAATTGTAAGTATAGTATAAAATGGGACTGTATCAATCATACAAAAATATAGATCGTTCTCATCATTTCAGGTCATGGTATATCTGTAATATTCATTCATCCAGGTCATGGTATATCTGTAATATTCATTCATCCAGGTCATGGTATATCTGTAATATTCATTCACCCAGGTCACTGTATATCTGTAATATTCACCATCCAGGTCACGGTATATCTGTAATATTCATCATCACAGGTCATGGTATATCTGTAATATTCATCATCCAGGTCATGGTATATCTGTATATTCATTCATCCAGGCCATGGTATATCTGTAATATTCATTCATCAGCCCTGGTATATCTGTAATATCATCCAGGTCATGGTATATCTGTAATATCATCCATCCAGGTCATGGTATATCTGTAATATTCATTCATCCAGGTCATGGTATATCTGTAATATTCATCATCCAGGTCACGGTATATCTGTAATATTCATCCATCCAGGTCATGTATATCTGTAATATTCATTCACCAGGTCACGGTGTAATCTGTAATATTCATCCAGGTCATGGTATATCTGTAATATTCATCCATCCAGGTCAGGTATATCTGTAATATCATATCCAGGTCAGGTTATCTGTAATATTCATTCATCCAGGTCATGGTAATCTGTATATTCTTCATCCAGGTCATGGTATATCTGTAATATTCATTCATCCAAGCTCATGGTATATCTGTAATATTCATCCATCCAGGTCATGGTATATCTGTAATATTCATTCATCCAGGTCAGGTAATCTGTAATATTCATTCATCCAGGCCATGGTATATCTGTAATATTCATTCATCCAAGCATGGTATATCTGTAATATTCATCCATCCAGGTCATGGTATATCTGTTATATTCATTCACCAGGTCATGGTATATCGTAATTTCATCCATCCAGGTCACGGATATATCTGTAATATTCATTCATCAGGTCATGGTATATCTGTAATATCATCCATCCAGGTCAGGTATATCTGAATATTCATCCATCCAGGTCACGGTATATCTGTAATTCATTCATCCAGGTCAGTATATCTGTAATATTCATTCCATCCAGGTCGGTATATCTGTAATATCATTTCATCCAGGTCACGGTATATTGTTAATATTATCCATCCAGGTCAGGTATATCTGAATATTCATCATCCAGGTCAGGTATATCTGTAATATTCATCCATCCAGGTCATGGTTATATCTGTAATATTCATCCATCCAGGTCATGGTAATCTGTAATATTCATTCATCCAGGTCATGGTATATCTGTAATATTCATTCATTCAGGTCACGGTATATCTGAATATCTCCATCCAGGTCACTGTATATCTGTAATATCTTCATCCCGGTCACGGTTAATCTGTAATATCATTCATCCAGGTCATGGTATATCTGTAATATTCATTCATCAGGTCATGGTATATCTGTAATATTCATCCATCCAGGTCATGGTATATCTGTAATATTCATTCATCCAGGTCATGGTATATCTGTAATATTCATCCATCCAGGTCATGGTATATCTGTAATATTCATCATCCAGGTCATGGTATATCTGTAATATTCATCATCCAGGTTATGTATATCTGATATTCATTCATCCAGGTCATGGTATATCTGTAATATTCACCATCCAGGTCATGGTATATCTGTAATATTCATCCATCAGGTATGATATCTGAATATCATTGATCCAGGTCATGGTATATCTGTAATATTCATTATCCAGGTCATGGTATATCGTGTAATATTCATATCCAGGTCATGGTATATCTGTAATATTCATCCATCCAGGTCAGGTATATCTGTATATATTCATCATCCATCAGTCATGGTAATCGTAATATTATCTCCAGGTCATGGTATCTGTAAATCATCCATCCAGGTCATGGTAGATCTGTATAATTCATCCATCCAGGTCATGGTATATCTGTAATATTCATCCATCCAGGTCATGGTATATGATATTCATTCATCCAGGTCAGGTATATCTGTAATATTCATCCATCCAGGTCATGGTATATCTGTAATATTCATTCATCCAGGTCTGGTTATCTGAATATCATCATCCAGGTCATGGTATATCTGTAATATATTATCCAGGTCAGTATATCGTAATATTCATCCATCCAGGTCATGGTATATCTGTAATATCATGATCCAGGTCATGGTATATCTGAATATTCACCATCCAGGTCACGGTATATCTGTAATATTCATCCATCCAGGTCATGTAGATCTGTAATATTAATCCATCCAGGTCATGGTATATCTGAATTCTCCATCCAGGTCATGGTATATCTGTAATATTCATCCATCCAGGTCATGGTATATCTGTAATATTCTTTGATCCAGGTCATGGTATATCCAGAATAGAGGTGATTCAATAGATTCAATATCTATTATCTGCCCTGTAAAATGCAGTTTTAACACCTTATCCTGGGTAGTTTAAAAAAAACCTGCTACAATGCAATCATCACACTGCATTCATGATGAGGTCCCTGAAACCTTGCTATATGAACATTGAGCCACATTTATTTCTTTATGGCCATAAGAGTCAAGTCTACATTTATTTCCAATCCTCACTTCTTCATCATAACATTCTTTTCCCCTCTTTTTTCCTTGTACTGACCAGTGTTGCTTTTCCTGGGTGAGTCCAAACCTTGGTCCACCTACTAAAGCATTTTATGGTGAATCAACCATCAATTTACCACACTGTGCAGACGTTTTCTAACCTTATCCCGGCGTGAATCACTTTTAACCCCAGCCTTGGTTTTAAAGAGTTTCCAGACCCCAGCATTATTTCAGTTTTCCAATAACAGTCCTTAATTAACTCGCACAACGTAAGACGTAATGATTATAGCTGCACACTACATTAGATATAGTTTAACTGGATATATATCAACCAAACAGGTTCCTATCTACAGAATAGAAAGTACCTTACAAGTTGCAGTAAAATATCCCTTAAACTATCTTGATTAATTACGTCCTGGAGACCTCAATTAACTTCCTGCAATATGTCTGTACTATCGAAGCATAAATAAACACACTGCCACAATCCCGTCCAGCTGACCAATCAATAGTAGCATATAATTAGCCCAAGGCGGGACATTATCCAGATGTGCTTGCCAGCAAACTTCAAGTCATGATGTCCTCTTGTACGGAGCTACACAGATTTATTCGGGTCCTACGCAGAATTGATTCAGACCTAATGAAACCCTAACATGGAGCGTATAATTTTATTGATGCCGAAGGCAGAATGAGAGAAAGCATTGCAGCAAGCCAATACAAGGGGGGAAAAAAAACGACATTTAAAAATTCATAAAAGACCCATAAAACAACAGTAGCACCGCATCCCTGATGTACACGAGAGTAAAACTAGCTTGTGTAGAAGGGAAGAAGTAGAGATGTCCGAACTTCGCAAAATCCGGTCCGCTCGAGGATTCGCGAATTTTCGGAAAAATTCGAAAATTAGAAAATCCGCGAGCGGACCCATTAAAATGAAAAAAATCCTGGAAAATACGAGAATTCCTCGTAATTTCGAAAATTTTCGAAAATACGTATTTTCAAAAATACGAGAAATCCGCGGTTCGGAAGTTCGGAAGGCGGAAAATCCGGAAAAATCCACCGTTCGCGAACAGGATTAATCCACGGTGGATCTGGGTCCGGATCCGCGAACCGGCCATCCCTAGGAAGAAGATGATCTGCTATTGAGCTTCTCTTCATATTTATGTCTTCTGTTAAAATTAACTCCAACTAAAACCGAGAAACTTCTATTTGCAAAGATTTATTTTATAGAAAAACAAGCCATACACTTTTTATTGTGTGACCAATACCAGCAATTGATTTTATCCTCACCAGAAACTGATTGGACAGCATTAAAGGAGAACTAAAGTGAAAGTAAAATGAAAAGTTCCTGGAGCAGGGAGTTAGGATTAGAACTTTCTATCTCCCAATATCATTTCTATGAGGAACAGTAGCATGAAGAAAACTGCATCTGCCAGACTTCTTGAGTGCTTCAGCCCTATCTTTAATACCGGAAGGCCCAGGGCACTAACCTGGTAGATGAAAACTGTATGTGCTGTAGCTCTTTAGCAAAACAATATTGGAAGGTGATAATAATCAATTCCATCTCCCTGCCTCAAGGGACATCTCTTTTTCTAAAAGTTTATTTTTACAGTAAACTTGTACTTTAATTAATTGATCTATGTAGAATCTTGATAGATCATTGATCGATTAGATAGATTAATAGAAAGACAGACTGACAAGCTACTATAGTGCTAATAAGCTATTTTGCTTTTAGGAGAATTTCAATCCAAGATTATAAACCTTGTTTTTTTTATAATCTACAATAAATATTCATAAGAGGGGAAAAAACACCCAATGGATTCTAATAGGGTTTTGCCTTCAGATTGATACTGTAGAGTTTTAATGCTCATAACTGTATGACAAATGATTATGAAATCTTTAAAAGCTCCCTGACATTATTTCATCAATTAGGAAATTTATTGCTGCACCATTAAAAGTTATCACTAGATTCCTCACCACCTCTACATCCACCGTGAAAGGCGATATCAGTCCATTTATGACAGTGATTGATATTTATGCTTTGTATATTAAATGTTCCTTTGGGATTCTGGCAGTCTACATATTCATAATCTGAGAGGTCACCAACGATAAAGATTCTAATTCTCTCTCTTTATTATTATCCAAGTGATGGATTGTAAAAACAATAGCTTTATACTTTGTTTGATGTATTTATCCATCCATTGAGTAAGGGCATTGAGTTCCCTAGGGATGATCAATGAAAGTTACCAAGCGAAAACATGAAAGGATTCCATGTGTTATCAACGTCTCATTATCCTGCCACCAGATATGACCCATGGAGTATTTAAGTATTAGGTATTTTAAGTATTTACAAAAGTAAAGGTGGCTACATAACTTTTTGATAATTTTTTTCCCCATTTTAAATATTACCTTCATTTCTGGACATCCAGTCCTATCCACTTAAATATTTATAGTATTATCACAACTGACTTAGGTCTTGTACAGACTTAATAAAGATAGTTCTCACCCCATGCAACCATGAATGACTTTTTTGGCATTAATCTAGTGTTTTGCTTTTTTAAGATCACTAAACTACTAAAGCCAACAATGGCTATTGTAATCCCAGCAGTGGGGAACATAGCAGGCTGTTCTGCATCTATACAGCCACCATTAAAGAAAAGTGACTCATATTCAACTGACTGCTTTCTGGCTCCTCCCACTTTCATTGTCACTGGGACTCCTTCTAATTGACAATAGAGGGCATATGTTAATAAGGGTTACTGCAGATTGGGGGAGGAGACAGAAGGCTGTCAGTCATCACAGGAGAATAGCCATTGGAATTGCAGCCTAAAACAATTTCAAGCAATAATTTCAGAAAACAATTATTTAATGTTTGTACGTAGCTTTATGGATGTTGAATGGCTTTGTGAGAGGCCGTTGAGTCCCTTAGGAATGGTATGAACCAATGGAAGGTCCTGTAAAGGAATGTTTCCTTCTCTCTTTAGCTGTAGTGTGGGTTGGAAATGAACCCGATTTCATATCATATCTAAGGGGTTTGAAGTTCCGACAAAACGTTTTGAACTTTCAAAAATCAAATTTCCAACGCCATTTTGTCTGTGTTGGAGTGTTTAGTAGACCTGACAGTGTTGGAGTTTGGAAAGGAGGTTTGTGCTTTTTGGAGCTTTTGGATTTCAGCGTGGTGGTTTAACACTTACTGCTATCCCCTTTGTGTTCCCATTTCTACAGATTCAAAAGTCCTTTTAAGGTCAACCCCCCCTTTAGTCCTTCGGTCAAATTGGTTATAGTCCTTTAAAAGGGCTAGCAGGGTGATACACCTAAGGGAGGGGGAGAACCCGAAACGTTGTGCACACAGCTTGTCACAATAAATATTATAACTGGAATTAATGCTTCTCACTGTTTTTATACTTCGATTTACTATGAGGCACACAGCTCCTGCTTTGGAATTTAAAGTGAATGTATACTGAAAAAATGACTTTGATTCATCTTAATCTATAAATAAATACACATAGGTGTGTGTGTTGCTGCATGCCTTCAATGCAATACTTGTTTTGCTCAGGCTCTGACCACTGACCTGTCTATTTTCCCACATGCCAACTGTCAATACTGCATACAGCATACAGAACACCAACTGTCAAACCATTCCAGCTACAGCAAAACTGCTTACAGAAATGCTCAAATGTAAGATGTTTCAGATTGGATACCTAATAAAAGAGGGGGCAGATCAACAAAAAGACAGTATAGTGATAGTTGGGATGAATTATAGTTTCCACTTATGGGCAATTTAAAAACACGAATTTGCCAGTGTACAATACATACCCTTTAAGTCACAATAACATATTGGTTAGCAAGATTATATATATATATATTCCAGTTGTTAAACAAAAGAGGTCAACCATACAGTAGCAAGGTCTTCTCTGAAAAGAAACATTAAAGTTAGAGTAAGAAGTCTAGCAACACATCAAGGAAACTCCAGATGTAACCAGAAAGAAAGGGGCAGAAGAAAGTAAGATGCACCATGGAACCATCAAAACCACCAATTCAACACTTGTTCCCCCACAGACAGTGACCATGTTGTGGCTTTTTATTAGTGTAGTAGTAAATATGTGGCTTTTGTATTCTAGCTGAATGTTCTATTTGTTTATTACTGTATTAACATTGTACAGTACAGTCTCAGGCAGACAATAGCTGTGTAGTGTAGATTTATTGATAATACTAAGAAAATAATGGGTTCTCTCGCTGAACACAACAATTTGTTAAAATGTGAATTAGAACCACCATGGACTGCTAATGAAAAACAGTCATTCAGTCATTTCAGCAGTCAATCAAGTGGCTTATTATCATAAACTCTTCTGCTATGTGCAGCTTTCCTGTAACTGAAATGGTGACAATTGGTATGTGAAACTGCACTGTGGGAAATTCACTCTTCCAGTGCTGGCTCATAGTGATTACCCAGCATGCTTGCCCTCACAGATAGTCAGGGAGGGGGATACTGAAAATATTGAAAACACACACACACACACACACACACACACACACACACAAACCCCTAAGTGCTAATGCTCCTTACATTTATTCAGTTATAAATTAAGCAAAATTCAGGCAAATTATTTTTTTCAGTGTACATGCCTTTTAAGTCTAAGGAATTCCCTAAATTTTGACTGGAGGTTTTGCTTCATAGTGATCTAATTACTGTATATGGCACAGTAAAAATATTGTCCTTCAGGTATGAAGTTTATGTAAATTAAATTGATAGAACTTGACATTTTTTATGGTGTAGAGTACGCTGGCTTATTTCTTGTAGAGCATAGAGGAAAGTTGAGAAGAAAGTGTAACCACAGGTTTTAACATAATTATATGATGCAAATGGTAAATAAAACCCATTATGACATCGGTGTGAAATAATTTTCACTATCATTATTCTATGACATAAATGTAACACTATGTGGTCATACATTAAAGGGTATCTGGCGCCAGGGGAACAAAGAAATGTAAGAAGGGGGTTCTGCTGCTTTTTTAACAAAATAAACATGGCGGCTGAGGGTGGGCTAGGGGGCCCTACACTACAGAATAACTTTTTTATAGGTAGGGCTCCCCTGCGCATGCCTGAGTACCTCTCGGAGGACAAGGAGGAGGACCTGTTCACACAGAGACAGCTCTTACGTCTTACTATCCTTAACTTTGAACACGGAAAGTTGTTTAAACTCCCCCCCCGCGCAAGGTTGGAGGCTGGGCACCTGATACACCCCTCGCCAGCGTGCCCAAGGTCTGTTTTTAAACAGCTGATCGTGCGTAGTAAACATATGTATAAACATAGTAAACATATGCACAATCAGTTGTTTAAAACCAGCTGATCGCGGGCCTTTGGTGAGGCCCCTCTTACCTCCCGCACCCCACGGCCCCCATTAGTGTAAACAAACATACATCGAGAATCAATTAAAGTTAAAAATGGTGCTAATTTTGCCCCAACCAATCAGATGTTATTTACCATTTGAAAGCTAACATCTGATTGGTTGGGACAAAATTTACACCATTTTTAACAATAAGAACTTTTATTGAATTTCTCTGTTACTTGTGTAAAATAACATCCAGTCTAATGTAAAATAACACTTGATTGTGTAAAATAACACCCATTAGTGTAAAATGCAGGTAGCATTAAATAATGTCCAGAAGTTCCGGTTGCTTTAAACAATATAGGCCCTGTACTTTTCAATAAACCTTTTCTGGCCTGCCATTAACTGGAGTACTTTAAAGAGGTTGACACGGAAAGATCAGTTGTAACTCCTGAGAGTTTATCAGTTAATATCATAAAGTAAAACTAGACACAAAGTACAAACACAATGTAGACATTTAACCTTACTGATGCTTCCCAGGTATATTTAGACTTTGAAGATACCAAGTTCTCTGATAATGGCAATTATCTTCTTCTACAATGGCCAAACAGCCACACTGGACTCAAAACATTACCTCCCCTCTTGCAACCCTTCTAGACCTGTCAATCGTAAGCTTACATTTCGTCTTGTAGCGACTTAAATGCCATTTTCTGTAATTGCATCTTCAATTTAGAAATAGGTTTTGATCTCAATCAACAGACAAACAAGAGCTTGACAGTGTCCATAGGGCCAGTCTCTCTGCCTTGGGAACATAGGGCCGCAATGCCGCGGCTTAGTTAATTTACGATCATGGTCGTACATTTATGACCGAATGTTTGTTAATTAACTAATTAACGGATGTTCGTTAACTACCGCAATGGTATTCTATGGGGATCGTAAATCTATGATTTCGTTATCGTCGATTTACGATCAGTAACGTAAATTTACGATCAGTAACGTAAATTTATGATCTCTAATGTAATTTTACGATCGTTAAACAGATCGTTAATCTCCGATCGGTTTAAAGATCGTTAATTTACAATATCGATTGTTAAAGTCGCTGTATCGCTATCGATACCCCGGCTTTATAAATATGGCCCATAACTCTCTCTAAAATGTGCCCCATAAACTAGAAGCCTAGCTCCATTCTTTCTTTCATCTGCCTTGGGCTGGAAGCAAATACTGAGAAATGGGGGCATACTGTATTTGTGAAGAAGCAATAACTGCTTCTAATTAACATGTCCCCAATTTTATTTCCTTCACCCTGGGGTGAGGTTTGTTTGTGTTTATTACCCAGCAAATCTCCCTGAGGTTCATTATGGTAAGGACGAGCCTTTAAAACATCAGAGCCAAAACATGGCACCCTAACCTCTTGCCTAATCCTCAGTTTTTAAGGAATTATTGCTTTTGTAAATCAGCACAACTACTGTGGTTTGGCTTCAGTGAATGGGATTCTGGGAGTTTTAACAAACGGGTGTCCAGCGTCTTGGTTTTAATGAACCAATGGACATTGCCAAAGTCTTAACTCAACCTTCCACTTAATGAATTGTCTTTAAACACTATTGTGTCCTTGAGGTAATGGAAATAATTCATATTATGTCTCTTTTGGAACCAAGTCAATAATACAGTATATATCTAAGGTACACACGGCCGGACTATTTGTCCCGAGCGAGCACTCGGCCGGTACAAATGTCTGTCGGTCACAGCAAATTCGGCCACGGGTGAATTTGCGAACGATCGATCGTGCGGTTCCCTATGGGAATTTTACAACATGTCCGATCAGTCGTTCGTCCGATCCAGATGAATGAACGATCGATGTTGAAAATATCAGCCGGTGTGTACCCTGCTTAACAATAAAAAACATATCAATAATTCCAAGTATTTAAAAGATACATTTAGAGTTCATGAGCTTCTTTCCCTGTAAGCTCTGCAGTCGCAGATTCACATTCACCCAAGTCTCAATCACCAAGCAAGTCAATGCGTGTCAGAAGCACAGTGCAATCTCAGAGAACAGAAATGGACTCTCTCTGAATTGTTTTGACCTATTTTGAATCTCTCCGTGATTTCCTTGTTGGATGTGCTATTCCTTAAGAACAGAATGTTGGGACTGACGTGATCTAATTTTCCAGCCCTGTGAATATTGCATCATTACAATGACCAGACGTATATTCAGAGAAAATTATTTATTTACTGAACTGAATCTATACTATAACGTTGTAGAAATTAGTGACTTTCCTATATCCTTGTACATTCTATTCCTGGGAGTAAACAAGTCATACCTGTATCCCTTGTTTGTCAGCATCAAAAAAAAGCTGGATGAGTTTCTGAAAACATAGAGGGTTATTCAATAAAAGTTAATCAGGGAGATTCAATAAAAGTTCTTATCGTTAAAAATGGTGCTAATTTTGCCCCAACCAATCAGAACTTATTTAACATTTGAAAGCTAACATCTGATTGGTTGGGGCAAAATTAGCACCATTTTAAACGATAAGAACTTTTATTGAATAACCCTGCTTATCTTTTAAAATGGTGCTAATTTTGCCCCAACCAATCAGATGTTAGCTTTCAAATGTTAAATAAGTTCTGATTGGCTGGGGCAAATTTAGCACCATTTTAAACAATAAGAACTTGTATGCTGTGTGTTACTGGTATTGATACATAAAACGGATATTTCCCATTGCCACTTCGAGTCAGAAAGGAATTTTTCACCTTCATGATTTTTTTTTTTTTTGCCTTCCTCTGGATTAGCTGTTAGGCAGGAAATTGTGGTATTGCTGAGTAGGTTGGATTAGATAGACGTCTTTTTTTAACCTCAAATACTATTATAACTTTACTATTTAGAAAGTTCGAAAACGGACCCATTAAAATCAATGGGAATCAAATAGTTTGTAAAGTTTTAATGAAATACAATTAAATATCAATGGTAACTTAATATGTAAATGGCTGTGGGACCTGGAAATGGTCTGGGGAACACGTTCGAATATCCAGGACTTTCGGAAATCGATTTACTCTCATGCATTCTACTTCCGCCGAGCTCTTATGATTCGATAATTCGATATTTACTCGTGTATTGGTATAATAGACCTGTTACGAGCGTCTCGAATGTTCGAACATTAGATAATTATCAAAGTCCGAAAATGAGCGAAAGTCCGAGAAATCCGGGTCCGGGATAGTTCAAGAAGTACTATACTATTTTATACTATATTAAACTATACTATACTAATATTGTACTATACTTTACTATACGATACTACAATAATATACTACTCTACTATATATTTATATATATTACATATACTATTCTATACTTTACTATACTATACTCTATTATTACTTTATAATTACTATTACTTATAATTCTATACTATTACTATTCTATAATAAACTACCATAATATACCACTATACCATACTATACTGTACTGTACTTTATACTATACTAACTATACTTTATACTATACATTTTACTATACTACACTATACTACACTATCTACTTAATATACCACTATACCATACTATACTGTACTGTACTATACCATACTACTTACTACACTATACTATACTTTATACATTACTATACTATGCTACTATACTAACTATACTATACATACTATACAATATTATACTATACTAAACTATACTACACTACACTATAAGATACTATACTATACTATTAACTACACTATACGATTACTATACTATTTTGTAAATCCTTATTAATATAGTGTAACATATGTGGGTTATGCCTTCACTACAGGAATTGCAAGATCTGTACAATTGGTTCTTCCCAATAGTTCCTCATCATTTTATGAATAAAATGTTGTGTTTCCATATACGTAATCCCTACTGCACGATAAATTCAGGGTTGTGAAAATCTGAATCCTTTTACCTACATAACCGTGGAACCTAGTGCTGAATCCCGTTTCCAAAAGAACCTTGTTTAGGTTCAGAATTGCTGGTTTTGGAAAATCTGGGATCTGATGACTTTTCAACATTTTCAAACGTTTTTTAAAATTTGAGAAAATTGAAAATCAAACGTTCCATTTGAAAAAATGCTTATAAGAAATTTGAATAATGCTATAAAATACTCATCCTTTCTAACTTTTTGCATAATCTGTAAAAGAAAGAGATAATAATAATAATAATAGCATATAATAGTAATAATAATAATTTCTATATCTCGTGTAGACATGTTTGCACCATTCTTCCCTAAATTTACAATAATAAATTATTCTATGTTCATGGAAGGTTTTTTTTACCATAAAAGATAAAGTATTAGTATTAACAATCTCTAAATGAAATATAATACTTTTAGGGCTAAAACGCCCTGGTATTTGTTTGATCAAATCAAGACCCATTTCCCATATGCTCATTTGAATGCATCGTCAGCAGATGAACATAGACACAGGGAATAATTGTTCTTTCTTTAAAAGGGAAAAAAAAATACTCAGCAATGTAATTCTCTGCCACAGAAAACCCATTGGTGTTTGGCTGAATTGCTATCGCTCAATGGTAAAGCCATGGAAACAGAATCCAGGCAATAAAAGGCTTTTTCATTCCTCCAGAACTTCGCTCTTAGCTGTACTATTCGCTTGTCTGGACAAGTGTCACTGCACGGGGAAGACAATGGAAGAGATGTTCATCCACAATCGCCCGCTCTATTGGTCCAGCAATCTGCATGTGATTTTCACATTGCTTTTCTCCTTATTTCTCTATGCACTGGAGCCTGTGGAAAGATACAAAATCACAGCAAACAGAAAGATGAGACGGCTGTGCGGTTCTTTTAGTAAATGTTTAGAATTCACGCATTCCCTTCGCCTTGTCTATAGAAAGTGTGTGTAAAGTGAATTATATCCTTATAACATTCATTCATATTGCAATTTTCATAAACTGACTATTGGAATATTAACTGGCGGAGGGAACACATTGGGTAGATTAATCTCCTGCCGTGTTTTAGATTAGTGCAAGATTAACTATTTCATCACCTGCATTAACAAATAGAACATAAAATAATAGAACCCGAATCACAGCCTCGCCCTACTTAACCCTAATACTAGACGCAGATGTACAGATAAACATTGTTATTGTTACAAAGTATAAGAATATAGTGGGATAATGCACCCCCAACTGTAATTATAAGGATATTAGACGTCACCTTAGAGTTCCGTGACCATATAAAAGCACGAGGCCGCAGGCCGAGTACCTTTTATACAGGGCACGAACTCCAAGGTGATTCTAATATCCCTTAATTTACAGTTGGGGTGCATATTTATTATAACCTACCCCTTTGTGGCTTCTGGTTTCCTTCTCCTCCTGGAACTGTAAGATTATAAGGCTATAATCTTACAGTTACTCCCATAGAAATCCACTACAGGGGTAGGTTATAATAATATAGGGATTGCAAGCCATCTAGGAGTTCAGGCCTACAGAAATATATATTATTCCATCCCAACCACTTCCTTGATCAGGAGAAACTATAAACTGATTGCTTTTCTATGGCCCAATGTTTAATTTATTGCTTTTGCATTGTGTTCACGAACATTTTCCTAGTAAAATGCGTCTTGACAACAGTTGGATGGGTCGTTCATCTTCATGATAACCTCTGTCAATAATGCCCAGCGGTGGGTCTTCCTATAGCATAGAAAGATTGGATTGGATACCTTCGATCCACACTGTAATCTCACTCTTTGAGAGGAATGTTAATGAATGGCAATGGTAAGAAAAGATGCACTTTGGAAGTTCGAGTTTCCGTAAACCCTTTAATTTTGCCTTGTTTTGTTTCCACTGTTCAATGGACCTCAGAAACCATCAGCTCAGTAAGGAAATACAAACATCAACAAAATGGTGTTTCTGATCTACAGCACGGTGAAATGATCATCCGACCTTCTTTCTATTCCTCCCTAGTATCAACTATAAATGAAATCAAGCAGTAAGATTTGCAGTCCAATCCTCTGTGCTGCTGAGATCTTGATGAGAGTGCTTGCTATACCATAAATACCCAACACCCAATGTCAAGGTTATGTTTTACAGTAAACAGAACATCCCTGATTCTACTTATGGATGCCAGGTATGAACCACATGTCATACCTGAACGTCTTACCTTTAAAGGATGTGTATAATTGTTCTTTATATGTTTGACTATAGTAGCATGGATTTGAGGAAAATATAATGGTGGCATCTTCTCCATTATATTGACCAAAAAATTTAATTTCTCATTCACGCTGCTCTATAGTGTGTTTGTAGAAGATACATCAGGGTGAAATCCAATTACATTTAAATGACTTTGTCCCCCCTGTGCTTGGGTGTAGTTATATGAAATATATTTTCTTTCTAATCATAAACGTACAATGACTTTGTCTAATAGGGCATGTAAGTGTAGCTCTTTAGTCTAGGGTCTGATGGAAATTAATAACCCAATACTGGGGCGAGTCTTAGGAAAAACTCTGATTGGATGGAAAATGTTTTAAGCCATCAAAATGAATTGTGAAGTATGGATGGTCTACGCCATCTGCTGGTTTTTGAGATGTTCAGAGATGTAGGATGCTGAACTGTAAGATATAACCAGAGGGTTACAGCAAACAGAGCAGAAATTGAAGCTTTTGGTTAAAGTTGTCATTTCATGTAATAATGTACTAGTTTCCTGGCAACTCAGATCCTTGCGTCAACACAGACCATAAAGTACACAACATTCCGACATACAAATACAAACATACCAAACTAAAAAAAAACCCCTGAAAAATTATTAATATTATTACTATAATAATATAAAAATGGGAATAATAATAATAATAATAATAATATATAATATGTTGTTTTTGTTTTTATTATTATTTTAACACAATACGTAAAATACATAATATTGTATTTAGTAACAATATCTGTGCTTGTCATTGCTTCCGCACAGATAATGGACCATACGGAGCAACTCACCTCTTTATCACCCTTAAAGGCAGATGGAGACTTTACACAATATGACCGAAATCATTTACCTGTTGTACAAATTCCCATTGCGCCTGTAAAATTGCCTTTCAATGTACGCCCACTTAGAATAAACCAAACATTCTCTTCCATTTTGTTTCAATTTTGTTACATCATGTTAAGGCTGGAACACGATGGCCAATTCTCCTCCTGACTGACTGTTCTGACTTTTGACCGGTCGGCCAGGAGGAGGGCTGTTGGTTGCGGCAAAGCACCACTTCCGACAGTAACCCGGTAACCATAGAGGACCACAGGATCAGCTGTGGTTTTCCGACCTGTCGAAAAGCACAGATACTGTATATGGATAGATAGATGATAGATAATGATAGATGATGTCGTCAGATAGATAAATATATAGATAGATAGTGATTGTAGATGATGATAGTTAGATAGATAGATAGATTCTATAAGATAGCTAGATAGATAGATAGATAGATAGATGATAATTGATAGATAGTTAGATAGCAGACAGACAGACAGACAGACAAGACTTTGATAGATAATGATAGATGGATAGATTGATGATTAGTAAGATCGATAGAAGATAGACAGTAATTGATAGATATGTGTATGATGATAATAGATAGATAGATAGACAGACAGACAGACAGACGGACGGACGGAGGGCGGGGATGGACGGACAGACAGATAGACAGACGATAATAGATAGATAGATAGATAGATAGATAGATAGATAGATGATAATTATAGATATATAGATAGATAGATAGATAGATAGATAGATGATAATTGATAGTTTAGATAGACAGACAACAGACAGACAGACAGACGACAGACATATTGATAGATAGAATAGATAGATAGATGATAATTGATAGATAGATAGAAGATAGATAATAGATAGACAGACAACAGATAATTGATAGATAATAGATACAGGATATGATAGATAGATAGATAGATAGATAGATGATGAGAATAGATAGATATAGATATATGATAGATATAGTAGATAGATAATGAATATGATAAGATATAGATAGAAGACAGACAGACAAACAGATGGACAGGCAGACACAATAATTGAATAGACAGACACAGATAATAGATAGATAGATGATAGACAGACAGAGACAGATAGTTTGACAGATAGAAAGATAGACAGACAGACATGACAACAGACCTAGGGGTAATTTTATAGGAGAGGGTGTATGTGTAAATGGTATTATGGTGTGTTACGTATAGAGGAATTGTCCATCTGCTACTTTAAATGAAAATTCAATAGCTGCAGATTGATAATGGTCCCTAGTGTTATAACATTATTTTTCCTTGTTATCTATAAGTAGAAGAAAGGGGAAAGACATCATATGTATTGTAAATGTATTTTCATTTACACTGTGAATCCATGTTTTAATTGCTAGACACCCACGTGGAATGAAATCTCTATCCCAGGCACCGGCTCAATTATAGACATGAAGTCTCCCTCATCTCATGAATTAGAATCAAGACTCCATAGCACTAGCAAGTAAAAAACACCTGCAATGAAAGATAAAGCTGGTTTCCCTTCTGCCTAGATAACTACGGAACCCTTAGGTTATTAGCAACGAATCTTCACTCCCGAACCATGTTACAATGTCTTACAAATCTGGCCTCACACTTACCATTCCGATGGTACAGATGGCATTGACCCTTTATCGGTATTGTATGTACATGTATGTAAGTAGTGTATCATATGTTTATTTATATACACCACTTGGGACGCAGTGCCGTTCAATATCTAATACAAAAAGCCATACAAGGGGGACAAATAATATAAATCAATACATAAAATACAAATAAGTATGTGCATCAACAAGTAAACAAGTGCTTGAACAAGTGACATGAGGAAAGAGGTCCCTACCCCGTAGAGCTTACAATCTAATTAGTGGGGTACATACGATGCATAGGCAAAGGTAAAGGCCGTTTCTGATCGAGCGTTCCGTGTCGTCAAAAAGCGGGCGTTACGAATGGAAAATGACCCTCGGGCGAGAGACAGAGAATTTTATAGGTTAAACGATTAAGAATTGTCGGGCAAGAGTAGCCACGGCTGGCAGTTCTCCAAAAGATCAGAGAAAGCGGGCGTTACGAATGGAAAATGACCCTCGGGCGAAGACAGAGAATTTTATAGGTTAAACGATTAAGAATTGTCGGGAGGAACAGCAATTTTTTTGGAGTTGGAAAGCTTTCGAGCCTGAGCGAGAGAGACGGGTAACAGAAATGGAAGGACTCATGTGGAGTAATCCAGCACTGTTATTCTTGTTGATACAAGTGGGTCCTGTATAAATAATTATATTGAGGGCTGAGGGTTGATATCAGTAAGGTTAAGGTCCTACACACTTCTGATTCTATGCACAAAGATTGACCCCCTGAGCGCTAGACACATGCTTGACCAACGACCAATGACCACTCAGGTCTCCTTCGCTGACCCCGCCATGGTGGATTGATGAACGAGCCCTACACATGCATACACACATGCGATCTCGGAAACAGCTGTGACATGCTCATGGCTTGCGTTGTCCATTGTATCGAATGTGTGTACGAGCTTTACTAATGATGAAGTTATGTTTACCTGGTTTGTTTGTGGGTAAATATAAGTGGTTTACAAATTACAATCATGGTCATTTGGGTCCATTTTAATATTTATATCATCAGTCTTTAAAACCATTTTAATTGGGTTCTTTCCATCATCAAGACTTCCACCAAAAGCGGAAAAAGATCACTGATACCCAGTGCTAGGGCGGACTCGGCCACACTGGCGCTTTTAAGAGAGATCCGATCACCCCAATTGGGCCACACTAGTGTGTTGCTGGGCATCTGCGCTATAATTCTTTAATGGGAGTGATGCGATCCTCATTTTCTCCCTCTTGTCAACATTGCGCAATTATTTCCAGAGTGCTCTAGAACCCGCGACGCACGATATTATGAACGGCCGTGCACTATATCGGTCGGGGGATCATTGACCTCTGGCCAGGCTGATCTTAAACAAACGCTAGTTTCGACCGATAAAGTGCCAATACGGTACAATTATTGGCCAAATGGCCCTTTGTACACATCGTTCGTTGCGGGTCGGCACTCACGATTGCACGTGTGTACAGTACAAACCTTAAGGATCTCTTCTCTACATCGCCCCTTTAAATACCCCCATAGCCCTTTTTAACTGTTTCTCTCCTTACAGATACAACAAAGAAAGAAATACAATGTAACTCACTTTCTTCTGTAAATTGAGGTGTTTCTTTTACAGATTACACTCCCTTTAAGGATAAGATGATTTCTTTGTTCCAGGGTTTATTACATCTCTGTTTCATTAAATGATTCTAATTTCTTCTTCCTGTACATTAACTTGTGTTAGATTCCTTTATAGACCAGTATGGAGATCATTAGATTAAATGAACATGTTTTGATTGGATCCATTGTCCTCGTGCATTTTCTGAATGTGTATTACACACCCAATCAATGTGTGGGTGAAATAAACCATATGTTCCTACGAAGCACCCAGATCAATTATTTTGATCTGAAACTGTTCCAGCCCCTATTTGCATATTACTTATAGCGAAGAGTTTTGCCCAGTCGACCATCTCTGGGCTTGTGCCTAGTGTATTATATCTCAGTAAATAGGATGAAAATAGAAACAAAATAAATAAAGAACAAACAAACAAATAAAGCACTTAGGAAGGAAGAAAATATGAGAAACCTTTTAGGCAAACACAACGTCGTTGGCAATTATTCATATTTCTCTATCTGGCCTTTCAGACAATAATGTGCCATTATGGAAGGGTCCATCCATCGCCTTATTTAATGGGCAACTGTTTGAGATTTTTATGGATGTACTTCATGACGACGGAGAGGATTTTCGAGAGGTTAATTTGGGATTTGTATTTGAAATCTCTTAGTCTGGCATGTTAGTAAATAGATGTTTTTACCTTTATTCATGGTACAGTGTTTTAGGAAGAGATGGGTTTTTTTGTAAATAGGGGTTTGATTTTATACTATTTAGATCAATACAATCCATAGATAGTAAGTAGTATTATAAAGTAAGATCTGAATGGCAATGAGAGACCTTCATGGACTGGATGAGGTATGGATTACATTTTGGGTCTTCTCCATGAAAATGGAGAGTCTCTTCACTGGGAATTCGAAGCACTCATTTAAGGTATTTTTGAGGGTTATAATAAGAAGTTCACATCCGGAATGAAATTGTCGGACTTGTATTAGATTATATAGGATTTCTATTTCTTTTGGAGATGGGAAGAAGACGTAATAAGGCTTAGGTCAATAGCACCAGAGACTTTTTTTTTTATTAAGATTTTAAAACTGAGCAAGCTGTTGCAGGTTTTGAGAAGATGTATCCAATATTAGTCTCGGAACAGATGAAGTGAGAGGCTTTCTCTATTTCTCTATCTCTATTATATCTGTCTCTCCTGGGTCCAGACATAGCACTATAAGAAGAATCTGATACCAACCTCTAGGGATATTACCACCATATGGTGTAACATGAAGCCCAATGTACAAGAGTATTTTCTTTTTCACACATGTGCACTGCTATTTATAGTATTTGATGTGGATTATATAGTCAAGACAAGACAGGACTAGATAGACAGCGTTAGACTGGTTACTGGGATCCTGTAGGTAAGTGGGATTTAGTTATTTATGAAGTCTTAACTGTTTTGTGTATTTTCTATAAGATCTTTATGCTTCTAAGATCTTTATGCTGTGCAAGGTTAAGGCTGGGGGGAAAGATTTGTTCTGACCGTCCGTTGCCACCAGCAAGGAGTCAACCGGACAATCCTTTCATCTAGACAGGGTTATTCAATAAAAGTTCTTATCGTTAAAAATGGTGCTAATTTTGCCCCAACCAATCAGAACTTATTTAACATTTGAAAGCTAACATCTGATTGGTTGGGGCAAAATTAGCACCATTTTAAACGATAAGAACTTTTATTGAATAACCCTGCTTATCTTTTAAAATGGTGCTAATTTTGCCCCAACCAATCAGATGTTAGCTTTCAAATGTTAAATAAGTTCTGATTGGCTGGGGCAAATTTAGCACCATTTTAAACAATAAGAACTTGTATGCTGTGTGTTACTGGTATTGATACATAAAACGGATATTTCCCATTGCCACTTCGAGTCAGAAAGGAATTTTTCACCTTCATGATTTTTTTTTTTTTGCCTTCCTCTGGATTAGCTGTTAGGCAGGAAATGTGGGTATTGCTGAGTAGGTTGGATTAGATAGACGTCTTTTTTTAACCTCAAATACTATACTATACTTTACTATTTAGAAAGTTCGAAAACGGACCCATTAAAATCAATGGGAATCAAATAGTTTGTAAAGTTCTAATGAAATACAATTAAAATATCAATGGTAACTTAATATGTAAATGGCTGTGGGACCTGGGAAATGGTCTGGGGAACACGTTCGAATATCCAGGACTTTCGGAAAATCGATTTTACTCTCATGCATTCTACTTCCGAGCTCTTATGGATTCGATAATTCGATATTTACTCGTGTATTGGTATAATAGACCTGTTACGAGCGTCTCGAATGTTCGAACATTAGATAATTATCAAAGTCCGAAAATGAGCGAAAGTCCGAGAAATCCGGGTCCGGGATAGTTCAAGAAGTACTATACTATTTTATACTATATTAAACTATACTATACTAATATTGTACTATACTTTACTATACGATACTACAATAATATACTACTCTACTATATTATTATAATATATTATTACTATATACTATTCTATACTTTACTATACTATACTCTATTATTACTTTATAATTACTATTACTTTATAATTCTATACTATTACTATATACTATAATAAACTACCATAATATACCACTATACCATACTATACTATACTGTACTGTACTTTATACTATACTAAACTATACTTTATACTATACTATTTTACTATACTACACTATACTACACTATACTACTATAATATACCACTATACCATACTATACTGTACTGTACTATACCATACTACTATACTACACTATACTATACTTTATACATTACTATACTATGCTACTATACTATACTATACAATATTATACTATACTAAACTATACTACACTACACTATAAGATATACTATACTATACTATACTACACTATACGATATACTATACTATTTTGTAAAGTCCTATTAATATAGTGTAACATATGTGGGTTATGCCTTCACTACAGGAATTGCAAGATCTGTACAATTGGTTCTTCCCAATAGTTCCTCATCATTTTATGAATAAAATGTTGTGTTTCCATATACGTAATCCCTACTGCACGATAAATTCAAGGTTGTGAAAATCTGAATCCTTTTAACTACAGTAACCGTGGAACCTAGTGCTGAATCCCAGTTTCCAAAAGAACCTTGTTTAGGTTCAGAACTGCTGGTTTTGGAAAATCTGGGGATCTGATGGACTTTTCAACATTTTCAAACGTTTTCTTAAAAATTTGAGAAAATTGAAAATCAAACGTTCCATTTGAGAAAAATGCTTATAGGAAATTTGAATAATGCTATAAAATACTCATCCTTTCTAACTTTTTGCATAATCTGTATAAGAAAGAGATAATAATAATAATAATAGCAATAATAATAGTAATAATAATAATTTCTATATCTCTGTAGACATGTTTGCACCATTCTTCCCTTAAATTTACAATAAATAATATTATTCTATGTTCATGGAAGGTTTTTTTACCATAAAAGATAAAGTATTAGTATTAACAATCTCTAAATGAAATATAATACGTTTAGGGCTAAAACGCCCTGTGTATTTGTTTGATCAAATCAAGACCCATTTCCCATAATGCTCATTTGAATGCATCGTCAGCAGATGAACATAGACACAGGGAATAATTGTTCTTTCTTTAAAAGGGAAAAAAGAAAATACTCAGCAATGTAATTCTCTGCCACAGAAAACCCATTGGTGTTTGGCTGAATTGCTATCGCTCAATGGTAAAGCCATGGAAACAGAATCCAGGCAGAATAAAAGGCTTTTTCATTCCTCCAGAACTTCGCTCTTAGCTGTACTATTCGCTTGTCTGGACAAGTGTCACTGCAGCGGGGAAGACAATGAGAGAGATGTTCATCCACAATCGCCCGCTCTATTGGTCCCAGCAATCTGCAGTGGATTTTCACATTGCTTTTCTCCTTATTTCTCTATGCACTGGAGCCTGTGGAAAGATACAAAATCACAGACACAGAAGATAGGACGGGCTGTGCGGTTCTTTTAGTAAATGTTTAGAATTCACGCATTTCCCTTCGCCTTGTCTATAGAAAGTGTGTGTAACAGTGAATTATATCCTTATAACAGTCATTTATATTGCAATTTTCATAAACTGACTATTGGAATATTAACTGGCGGAGGGAAACAATTGGGTAGATTATATCCTGCCGTGTTGTAGATTAGTGCAAGATTAACTATTTCATCACCTGCAATTAACAAATAGAACATAAAATAATAGAACCCAGAATCACAGCCTCGCCCTACTTAACCCTAATACTAGAGGGCAGTATGTAACAGATAAACATTGTTATTGTTACAAAGTATAAGAATATAGTGGATAATGCACCCCCAACTGTAAATTATAAGGATATTAGAAGTCACCTTAGAGTTCCGTGACCATATAAAAGCACGAGGCCGCAGGCCGAGTACCTTTTATACAGGGCACGGAACTCCAAGGTGACTTCTAATATCCCTTTAATTTACAGTTCGGGTGCATTATTTATTATAACCTACCCCTTTGTGGCTTCTGGTTTCCTTCTCCTCCTGGAACTGTAAGATTATAAGGCTATAATCTTACAGTTACTCCCATAGAAATCCACTACAGGGGTAGGTTATAATAATATAGGGATATGCAAGGCCATCTAGGAGTTCAGGCCTACAGAAATATATATTATTCCATCCCAACCACTTCCTTGATCAGGGAAACTATAAACTGATTGCTGTTCTATGGCCCAATGTTTGTAATTTATTGCCTTTTGCATTGTGTTCACGAACATTTTCCTAGTAAAATGCGTCTTGACAACAGTTGGATTGGGTCGTTCATCTTCATGATAACCTCTGTCAATAATGCCCAGCGTGGGTCTTCCTATAGCAGTAGAAAGATTGGATTGGATACCTTCGATCCACACTGTAATCTCACTCTTTGAGAGGAATGTTAATGAATGGCAATGGTAAGAAAAGATGCACTTTGGAAGTTCGAGTTTTCCGTAAACCCTTTAATTGCCTTGTTTTTGTTTCCACTGTTCAATGGACCTCAGAAACCATCAGCTCAATGTAAGGAAATACAAACATCAACAAAAATGGTGTTTCTGATCTACAGCACGGTGAAATGATCATCCGACCTTCTTTCTATTCCTCCCTAGTATCAACTAATAAAATGAAATCAAGCAGTAAAAGATTTGCAGTCCAATCCTCTGTGCTGCTGAGATCTTGATGAGAGTGTCTGCTATACCATAAATACCCAACACCCAATGTCAAGGTTATGTTTTACAGTAAACAGAACATCCCTGATTCTACTTATGGATGCCAGGTATGAACCACATGTTCATACCTAGAACGTCTTACCTTTAAAGGGATGGTATAATTGTTCTTTATATGTTTGACTATAGTAGCATGGATTTGAGGAAAATATAATGGTGGCATCTTCTCCATTTATATTGACCAAAAAATTTAATTTCTCATTTCATGCTCTATAGTGTGTTTGTAGAAGATACATCAGGGTGAAATCCAATTACATTTAAATGACTTTGTCCCCCCTGTGCTTGGGTGAGTTATATAGAAATATATTTTCTTTCTAATCATAAAGACGTACAATGACTTTGTCTAATAGGGCATGTAGATTGTAAGCTCTTTAGTCTAGGGTCTGATGGAAATTAATAACCCAATACTGGGCGAGTCTTAGGAAAAACTCTGATTGGATGGAAAATGTTTTAAGCCTATCAAAATGAATTTGTGAAGTATGGATGGTCTACAGCCATCTGCTGGTGTTTGAGATGTTCAGAGATGTAGGATGCTGAACTGTAAGATATAACCAGAGGGTTACAGCAAACAGAGCAGAAATTGAAGCTTTTGGTTAAAGTTGTCATTTCATGTAATAATGTACTAGTTTCCTTGGCAACTCAGATCCTTGCGTCAAACACAGACCATAAAGTACACAACATTCCGACATAACAAAATAACCAAACATAAAAAAAAGAACCCCTGAAAAATTATTAATATTATTACTATAATAATAATAAAAAATGGGAATAATAATAATAATATATAATAATGTTGTTGTTGTTTTATTATTATTTTAACACAATACGTAAAATACATAATATTGTATTTAGTAACAAATATCTGTGCTTGTCTATGTCTTCCGCACAGTATAATGGACCATACGGAGCAACTCACCTCTTTATCACCCTTAAAGGCAGATGGAGACTTTACACAATATGACCAGAAATCATTTACCTGTTGTACAAATTCCCATTGCGCCTGTAAAATTGCCTTTCAATGTACGCCCACTTAGAATAAACCAAACATTCTCTTCCATTTTGTTTCAATATTTGTTACATCATGTTAAGGCTGGAACACGATGGCCAATTCTTCCTCCTGACTGACTGTTCGAGACTTTTGACCGGTCGGCCAGGAGGAAGGGCTGTTGGTTGCGGCAAAAGCAGCCACGTCCGACAGTAACCACGGTAACCATAGAGGACCACATGATCAGCTGTGGTTTTCCGACCTGTCGAAAAGCACAGATACTGTATATGGATAGATAGATGATAGATAAATGATAGATGATAGATCGTCAGATAGATAAATATATAGATAGATAGATAGATAAATGATAGATGATAGATAGTTAGATAGATAGATAGATATATAGATAGATAGATAGATAGATAGATAGATAGATAGATGATAATTGATAGATAGTTAGATAGACAGACAGACAGACAGACAGACAGACAGATAATTGATAGATAGATAGATAGATAGATAGATAGATAGATAGATAGATGATAATTGATAGATAGATAGATAGATAGATAGATAGACAGATAGACAGATAATTGATAGATAGATAGATAGATGGATAGATAGATAGACAGACAGACAGACAGACAGACGGACGGATGGACGGAAGGATGGACAGACAGACAGATAGACAGACAGATAATAGATAGATAGATAGATAGATAGATAGATAGATAGATGATAATTGATAGATAGATAGATAGATAGATAGATAGATAGATAGATAGATAGATAGATAGATAGATAGATAGATAGATAGATAGATGATAATTGATAGATAGTTAGATAGACAGACAGACAGACAGACAGACAGACAGACAGATAATTGATAGATAGATAGATAGATGATAATTGATAGATAGATAGATAGATAGATAGACAGACAGACAGATAATTGATAGATAGATAGACAGACAGATAATAGATAGATAGATAGATAGATAGATAGATAGATAGATAGATAGATAGATAGATAGATAGATAGATGATAGATAGATGATAATTGATAGATAGATAGATGATAGATAATTGATAAATGATAGATAGATAGATAGATAGACAGACAGACAGACAAACAGATGGACAGGCAGACAGACAGATAATTGATAGATAGACAGACAGACAGATAATAGATAGATAGATAGATAGACAGACAGAGACAGATAGTTTGACAGATAGAAAGATAGACAGACAGACATGACAACAGACCTAGGGGTAATTTTATAGGAGAGGGGTGTATGTGGTAAATGGTATTATGGTTGTGTACGGTATAGAGGAAATTGTCCATCTGCTACTGTAAATGAAAATTCTAATAGCTGCAGATTGATAATGGTCCCTAGTGTTAGACATTATTTTTCCTTGTTATCTATAAGTAGAAGAAAGGGGAAAAAGACATCATATGTATTGTAAATGTATTTATCATTTACAGCTGTGAATCCATGTTTTAATTGCTAGACACCCACGTGGAATGAAATCTCTATCCCAGGCACCGGCTCAATTATAGACCATGAAGTTCTCCTGCTATCTCATGAATTAGAAGTCAAGACTCCATAGCACGTAGCAAGTAAAAAACACCTGCAAATGAAAGATAAAGCTGGTTCCCTTCTGCCTAGATAACTACGGAACCCTTAGGGTTATTAGCAACAGAATCTTCACTCCCGAACCATGTTACAATGTCTTACTAAATCTGGCCTCACACATTACCGATTCCGATGGTACAGATGGCATTGACCCTTTATCGGTATTGTATGTACATGTATGTAAGTACTGTATCTATATGTTTATTTATATAACACCACTTGGGGACGCAGTGCCGTTCAATATTCTAATACAAAAAGCCATACAAGGGGGACAAATAATATAAATCAATACATAAATATACAAATAAGTATGTTCATCAACAAGTATACAAGTGCTTGAAGCAAGTGACATGAGGAAAGAGGTCCCTACCCCGTAGAGCTTACAATCTAATTAGGTGGGTAACATACAGATGCATAGGCAAAGGTAGAAGGGACCGTTTCTGATCGAGCGTTCCGTGTCGTCATAGAAAGCGGGCGTTACGAATGGAAAATGACCCTCGGGCGAGAGACAGAGAATTTTATAGGTTAAACGATTAAGAATTGTCGGGAGGAACAGCAAGTTTTTGGAGTTGGGAAGCTTTCGAGCCTGAGGCAGAGAGACGGGTAACAGAAAGAATGTGAAGGACTCATGTGGAGTAATCCAGCACTGTTATTCTTGTTGATACAAGTGGGTCTGTATAAATAGAATTATATTGAGGGCTCTGAGGGTTGATATCAGTAAGGTTAAGGTCCGTACACACTTCTGATTCTATGCACAAAGATTGACCCCCTGAGCGCTAGACACATGCTTGACCAACGACCACTCAGGTCTCCTTCGTTGACCCCGCCATGGTGGATTGATGAACGCTCATGGGCCTTGCGTTGTCCATTGTATCGAATGTGTGTACGAGGCTTTACTAATGATGAAGTTATGTTTACCTGGTTTGTTTGTGGGTAAATATAAGTGGGGTTTACAAATATACAATTCATGGTCATTTGGGTCCATTTTAATATTTATATCATCAGTCGTTTAAACCATTTTAATTGGGTTCTTTCATCATCAAGACTTCCACCAGAAGCGGAAAAAGATCACTGATACCCAGTGCTAGGGCGGGACTCGGCCACACTAGTGCGCTTTTAAGAGAGATCCGATCACCCCAATTGGGCCACACTAGTGTGTTGCTGGGCATCTGCGCTATAATTCTTTAATTGGAGTGCATGCGATCCTCATTTTCTCCCTCTTGTGCAACATTGCGCAATTATTTCCAGAGTGCTCTAGAACCCGCGACGCACGATATGTATGAACGGCCGTGCACTATATCGGTCAAAACGGCCTTTCGGTCGGGGATCATTGACCGGCTGGCCAGGCTGATCTTTAAACAAACGCCAGTTTCGACCGATAAAGTGCCAATACGCGGTACAATTATTGGCCAAAATGGCCCTTCGTACACATCGTTCGTTGCGGGTCGGCACTCACGATTGCACGTGTGTACAGTACAAACCTTAAGGATCTCTTGTCTACATCGCCCCTTTAAAATACCCCCATAGCCCTTTTTAACTGTTCTCTTCCTTACAGATACAACAAAGAAAGAAATACAATGTAACTCACTTTCTTCTGTAAATTGAAGGTGTTTTCTTTTACAAAGATTACAATCCCTTTAAGGATAAGATGATTTCTTTGTTCCAGGGTTTATTGACATCTCTTAGTTCATTAAATGATTCTAATTTCTTCTTCCTGTACATTAACTTGTGTTAGATTCCTTTATAGACCAGTATGGAGATCATTAGATTAAATGAACATGTTTTGATTGGATCCATTGTCCCTGTGCATTTTCTGAATGTGTATTACACACCCAATCAATGTGTGGGTGAAATAAACCATATGTTCCTACGAAGCACCCAGATCAATTATTTTGATCTGAAACTGTTCCAGCCCCTATTTGCATATTACTTATTAGCGAAGAGTTTTGCCCAGTCGACCATCTCTGGGCTTGTGCCTAGTGTATTATATCTCAGTAAATAGGATGAAAATAGAAAACAAAATAAATAAAGAACAAACAAACAAATAAAGCACTTAGTGAAGGAAGAAAAATATGAGAAACCTTTTAGGCAAACACAACGTCGTTGGCAATTATTCATATCTCTCTATCTGGCCTTTCAGACAATAATGTGCCATTATGGAAGGGTCCATTCATCGCCTTATTTAATGGGCAACTGTTTGAGATTTTTATGGATGTACTTCATGACGACGGAGAGGATTTTCGAGAGGTTTAATTTGGGATTTGTATTTGAAATCTCTTAGTCTGGCAATGTTAGTAAATAGATGTTTTTACCTTTATTCATGGTACAGTGTTTTAGGAAGAGATGGGTTTTTTGTAAATAGGGGTTTGATTTTATACTATTTAGATCAATACAATACATAGATAGTAAGTAGTAAGTATAAAGTAAGATCTGAATGGCAATGAGAGACCTTCATGGACTGGATGAGGTTGGATTACATTTTGGGTCTTCTCCATGAAAATGGAGAGTCTCTCCCTGGGAATTCGAAGCAGCTCATTTAAGGTATTTTTGAGGGTTATAATAAGAAGTTCACATCCGGAATGAAATTGTCGGACTTGTATTAGATATATATAGGAGTTCTATTTCTTTTGGAGATGGGAAGAAGACGTATATAAGGCTTAGGTCAATAGCACCAGAGACTTTTTTTTTTATTAAGATTTTAAAACTGAGCAAGCTGTTGGCAGGTTTTGAGAAGATGTATCCAATAATTAGTCTCGGAACAGATGAAGTGAGAGGCTTTCTCTATTTCTCTATCTCTATTATATCTGTCTCTCCTGGGTCCAGACATAGCACTATAAGAAGAAATCTGATACCAAACCTCAAGGGATATTACCACCATATGGTGTAACATGAAGCCCAATGTACAAGAGGTATTTTCTTTTTCACACATGTGCACTGCATATTTATAGTATTTGATGTGGACTATATAGTCAAGACAAGACAGGACTAGATAGACAAGCGTTAGACTGGTTTACTGGGGATCCTGTAGGTAAGTGGGATTTAGTTATGTATGAAGTCTTAACTGTTTTGTGTATTTTCTATAAGATCTTTATGCTTCTATAAGATCTTTATGCTGTGCAAGGTTAAGGCTGGGGGGAAAGATTTGTTCTGACCGTCCGTTGCCACCAGCAAGGAGTCAACCGGGACAAATCATTGTCGGTCGTGGGCAAGAGTAGCCACGGCTGGCAGTTCTCCAAAAGATCAGAACTTATTTACTAACCTATCCGATCAGTCGAGGCCGTCCCCATCCGCACCATACAATATTCCCAGCCAACCAACCCATACATGGTACTATCGGTCGGTCGCATGGAAATATTATATGGTGTGTACCCAGCCTAAGAATAGGAAGCAAATCCTGTAGAATACCAGTTTAAGGATTTCCAGTGTTTCATATTTGAAGATATTAAGATCTTGACCAAGATAATCCAGGTGTTCAAAACATACAGGGAGATTCAATAAAAGTTCTTATTGTTTAAAATGGTGCTTATTTTGCCCCAACCAATCAGATGTTATTTAACATTTGAAAGCTAAGATCTGATTGGTTGGGGCAAAATTAGAACTTTTATTGAATAACCCTGCGTATCTGCTTTGTATTAGCCACGGGTCTCGTTGAAAAGAGACAGTGATTGCATGTGATGCTCTGCACTGGAGGCAAACAGACACAAAAAAAAATTTAAAATTTCAATTATTGTCGCGAGTCCCTAAGTTCGAAATCAATCTTCCTTTGATCTAATTCTATAGACGTCTTAAATAGAAATGCCATTAGAATGTTCTTGTTTAATCAGAAGTTTGGAAGTCTTTTTAGACTGCATGTACAGCTTGGACAGAACGTTGAAAATGCGGTCATTTGTCTATGGACGAACATCTAATCTATCTCACGTCTTTGTGGTGTATGGCCAGAATTTGTCACCTCAGCACAGGGGATTTGTGTACAACGCCGCTAAACGGACAGCTCCCCAGTAGTTTTGATATGTCGGGCAAAATGTGTTTAAAACATTATTTTTCCTTTAATCAATAACGGAAAAATAAGAAGCCTGACACTTTGTGGTAGAACCGATGATGGATATTCCCAAAGGGAACATGAAATGGTAGAGCAGCTTATTTCTACTGTGGTCGGTTAGGGTGGCCATACACACTAACAATAATGGGTTAACATATAGGGGCTGTTCCCGACTGACCGCAGTGCCACAGTGGAATCCATAGATATTTCTTCATAGTAGCAGATTAAATTCAAGGACAATTATAAAATTAAACCCCCCTTTCTGATCCTAATTATCTACCCAGGGTGCGGACTGGTCGTTGTTTCGAGGAGGAAAACGCTGGTTTGATAATCTGGCAAAGTAAAATTTTGAGGGGTGTTAATAAAGCGAAAAAGGTGAAAGAGATGGAAATCGTTGTTGCATTAACGATTGTCGAAAATTTTAAATATACCCTTAAATGGTGTTAGTTTGTCAGCTACGGGATTGGTCAGCTCTGGCTGAACATTTCTATTGGTCACTGTCAGTCCCCTATCCATTATTATAGGAAAACAATAGTGGGCACTGCTTTGGGTCCCACCTAAATAGGGATATCAGATTGGTAAAATAATAAAATATAAAGATTTGTGACAGGTGACCAACATACTCCAATTGAACGTGTATTGTATCTGCAATGTGAATCCCCATCGTAAAACACTATCCACACAATCTTCCGTTTCTTTAAAAGATTGTATGGTTCCCTTTAATTATTGTCTTTGTAGAGTGAATGGAGATCTTGTTTCTAGGGCTGAATTACCGTATCAAATGTGATGCCATCAGTGAGAGACTGCAATGGGTAAGGAAGGTCTTAATAATAAATACATTCAATCTAGAAGATTCTAAAAATAACTTGAACTGAACTTCTTTACCGAGTTGACTAAAATTCCATGTTCTTTCTGGATTTGTATTGAATCAGCCATTAGATTGTGTGTGATCGGTCAAATGTCGGTTTCCTGCCCCCAACACCAACTGATACATTCAGCACATTATTTGTTTTTTTATTTTACTAACTAGTGGTAGATATTTATGGACAATTATTGTCCCTATTCTGGAGGGCTCCTCCCTCCATGCTGTCAATCAAGGCTTTGACTGCTGGCATCACAACCAATGATTGACTGCTGTTTCCACTACTGCCTCTTCTGAAAAAAAATCACCACATTTTAGTTTTAGGACTGGACATGCCCTTTAATATACAACTCTGTACTCTGGTTTTTTTGCATTTATTAACTTCTTTTCTTTTGCCATTATCACTAAATGTCATTGACTGGAGTGGCTACTGATAACCATGTTTTCAAGGAGTTTAGCTGACAATGTGGTGGACCAGTGTGACTCTGACCTAATTTTAATTGACAAGAATTATCTCCCCAGCTGTTACAACACAATAATGTGATTATCCTAATACTCAGATCAATTATTATAACAAACCCAACATTCATTGAAATGGAAATGTAAGATTAAAGCTGGGTACACACAGTCCAGATTTCTGAAAGATCACAGATGATCTGCAAGATCCTGTCTGCCATCTTTCAAAGATCTGCATACACACAGTCCCGAGCGTTCTCCCTATGAACTTCATAAGGAGAACACTCGGGACTGTGTGTTTCCATCGATGGAAATTTTCGGCCTTTCCCGAACGAGCGTTCGGCCGACCCGATCGTTTGGTGGCCGCGCGCTCGTTCGGGAAACGAGCGTACACACATAACGATAAAGCCCCGATACCATCGGATCCGACGGTATCGGGGCTTTATCGTTACTGTGTGTACCCAGCTTAAGCATTGTCAAACCAATAGCATGAATACTGAAATACAAAGAGGATTGGTTATAGCCATGTTGATGCCCTAAGAAAGCCTTCCTTGGTGCCCCCTTCCCAAATGAAACTTCCCCAAACCACCTCTTGGATTAGTTATATGGCTTCCAAAGGAAAAAGACTTTCTGGGTTATTCAATAAAAGTTCTTATTGTTAAAAATGGTGCTAATTTTGCCCCAACCAATCAGATATTAGTTAACATTTGAAAGCTAACAGCTGATTGGTTGGGGCAAAAATAGCACCATTTTAAATTAAAAGAACTTTAATTGAATCTCCCGGTTTAAATATAGCCACCCACGTTTAAATGGTGCCCTAGTTTATTACCTAGGTTACCTATGCCTAGAAATGGCTCTGGTGGTACGGTTCCTTTAACAATGTTGATGATGTAATAAAGCTCATGGGAGTCACACAACTGTCCTCCTTTTTTCATCACTAGAGGCAAATTTCAATTGAGTTCAATAGATGCGTAAAAAATGGAAGTTCGCTTAATGTTGACTACTCGCGTGCAATTGTCAATCTGAGCATCGTGATGTAGGCCTCATCGGTTTAATGGGTCAATTAAGAACCAAACTGCAGTCACAGTAAATTTATTTTGATTTGTACACACTTTCGTTTTAAATACTGAAAAGTATGTCAGATTGAAGCATCGAGGCCCGTTATAGAGACGTAATGTTTTGAGGACTTCTTGTTTTTTTTTTTCCCCCTCTGCCAGCATTGAGTTTTGATGGGATCTTGGGAGATCGGTTCAGCTGGGTAGAGAGACACAGAAAGTTTTATTTTGTGTAATAGGAAGATTTTTGAAAGAAAAGGAAAGTTAAGAATTTGAGACCTGTTAATGTGTTTGACCTTGTCTAATCTGGATTGGCTAGAGACTACTAGTGGGTGTGGCCTGCTGTAACAAGCTCTTACAGTAGATTAGGACTGGGCATGTGTAAAGAAAATAATGGTCAGTGACCAAACTCTAATACTGGAATGCTGGGAAATAAAGCACAAATGCTTCTTGATAATAAGGGACATTTCTTTGCACCCACATTAAAAATGGGAAAATCAAAGACTAGAAAAGAAAGTAATACTGTCTGCACTCCTAAGTGGATATGCAGTAAAAGTCCTTTATTTATTATCACATTAGGGACATGCCAATCATAAAAACATTTAAAAACCTTAAAAAGACAAGCCTCAGGGTATAAAGTATCACATATAGGTCACTATACCAGTAATTACACTGAGTGAGCATGAGATAACAACCCAACTTACTCTAACCAAGTCTGGCCAGTATGGCAAGGATGAGGATGGATTAGAAGAGCAGTTGGTACTGGGAGCAGAACAAGTTTCGCTCCATGCTAACGGGTATCCGGAGCTTCCTCCGCTGCTGCCAAACTCAACCGGTAAGCCCAATTATATACAGGCCTTCCATCGCACGTCGCAGTTTCAGTGACGTCGTGACACTACCCACGCTGAACAGCGTAGGGCTTAGTGCGTCATGATGTCATGCGGTAACTTGCTAGCGCGGTTTATGACATGCTAATGGTTGGGTAATGTTAAGGAAGTAAGTACCAATTGGCCAGTTAACCCCTTAGGCATACTTAATTCGAATCCACACATTTTTACCTTATCATAACAAACATGGTCATAAGGAACAATTATATATACATATTATTAAAGTTACATACTAGGCTTAGTTACTTAACGCGGATACAGTCCTGACATAGTCTGTATTAATTCCACAATATATCATCCAGGGCTTATTCATAAAAGTCCCCCCAGACTCAATCAGGCTACATTTTAACAAGAGGAGTAGAAATTTTCTGGTATATAGATACCAACTAAATCCATGGTTTATAACCCCCAGTGTGACGGGGTCTATAGTGTTACCATGTAAGTAGATTGCCATATTCAACAGATCTTGTGATTGTATACATGCTCCATTCGATCACTGTTCCACGGATCAAAATACATAAGTTCAAAGGCATATTGCTGGGATCTATCCTCTATACCCCAGTAGCCCACAGTCCAGGATATCATAGGTAAGTAATTGTTTCCTCCATATTATGATAAATAGATGAGAATCCTAGATCAACACTTCCTTGAGTAGATGAGCGGATCTCCAACTCTTTATAAAAGAAGACACATCATGTGATCCCAGTCCTCATTTAGACCTTTTGGAGAAAGTGTGCCTTATTTATGAATCCATCTAGCTTCTTGTTGCAAGAGTATTTTCTGTATATCTGGAGACAATCTCTATACCCATACATTACAGCTCTCAGGTTGAACCACCATGACAGTGCAAGAGGTGACTTTCAACGCTAGTTAGAGTTTTCTTATTTGCTTCATCCTTGGCTGCTAGTCTTATATTAGAGAGATGGTTAGAAACCTTCCATCTAAGTCGTTGGCACGTCTTCCCTATGTACATCTTTTTAGACGGACAGAAGAGGCAGTAATATGACATTACGAATTTTACAGTTCATGTATTTATGAATCTTATACCTTATCTTTGCCTGACTGTCACAAATGTATTTGTCACTGATTATATGTGTACATAGGGTGCATTCCCCACTGGGATGAGTAGCTGTAAGTCTAAGGCCAGTATCTGTCACGCTACTCTTCCTTGTGAAGTGGCATTGTTTCAGAATGTCTGACAAATTCTGACCCCTCTGAGCAGTCAGTTGTGGTTTATCGGAAATGAAACGAGAAATATTTGGATCAGGCAACAATATGTGCCAATTTATCTGTAGAATCCGTTTTATCGAGGCCCATTCCAGATTGTAAGGGGTGATGAATCTTACCGTGGGAGTGTCAATCTCATGGCATCAAGTCTAGACTTTCTAAGGAGACTTTGAGGTTATCCCTTATTCTGGAATCTTTTCACTAGGTCCATGGATTCTTTCACAAATGTTACATCCTCTCTACAGTTTCTTCTTACCCTCGGGAACTGCCCCTTGGAAATTCCGCGGAGCAGCTCCCGAGGATGTGCGCTGTCAAAGTGAACATTAAACATGGGAGAGGAAACACAATGTACTGCTAATAGTCAAGGTGCCCTTTTTACTCATTTAGCGTTGTTCTGAGTATTTTGTTTAAGATTTACCAGGTAAAGGTTTGTTGTGTTAACTTCACTTTAAGACCTAGAAATAGACTGATAGTAGAGTTTTAGAACTTAGTTAAAATCCCATCTGATAAGGAGACCAGTTAGTTGAAAGAATCAGACGGACTAATCGATTTAATCTTAAATATTTGGCCTGTATACGGCTACCTTTATTCTGTTTCTATCTATAAAGAGACACTTAACCACCATATCCATGTCCTTTGCATATCCAAAGCTCCAAATTAATATAAGGCCCCATTTCAGTGTCTTTCTTTGATGTTTATTGGTCCATGAAGAAGATGTGGTGGAGCTGGTCTTAGCTTGTGCATTCGCCCTTGGGTAAAGAACCAGTACTCTCCTTGGGTTCCCAACCCCTTGGTTAATTTTGTGCATTTTGTACTTTTCACAGCTTTGCCAGTCAGACTGCAGATGTTATTGCTTTGTGATCATTACCATTCTGGCCGTATTATGAGGGATCTTGGCTTGACACTGTCTTAATCAAGAGAAAGCAGAAAACTGTAAGAAACAAAAGGAAACATAACAAATTATTGCCACCATAATTGATTCTGATTATATTCAGCTAGAAGCGCTGGGAATCCTTCCTTATACCTTGTTTATCGTTGCCATTTTGTCATGTTAAGTTGTGTGTCTATGGCAACCCGACGTTCCTGTGTCTGACTTTGGGGCCGGAACAAAAGGCCTTGTGTTTCTCGAGAGGTGAGAAATGTCCTTGTTGCACAGACTATAACCGTTATAGAGTCGTTTCCACGGGTTCTTCACAATAACACAAAGAAAGTTGGGGTTTCTTTGATCACTAATTACCACATATGGCGGCCATATTGGCAAGTAATAATGGTCTGAAAATTGCGTCTTCTAGCCCTACAATGTCAGTTTATCTGTCACTCAGCTTGTTCCCTCAGATGCTGCAGAAGGGGCCGGACAGGCAGCGGAGTGTCTCAGTCAATATCAGATGCCACTGCCTATTTGGCCCCTTCTGTAGCTTCTGTGCACTGAAAAGGCACGGAACCCGACCAAAAGACAGCCAAGGGAACTAGGGCTGGTAAGTACATTTAGGAGCTCATTTCAGAGTTGTAAACCTCACAAGGTTAAGGTTTTATGGGGCAATAAGGCTGCATACAAAAGTTTGTTTGGGGGGTTGACATACCCTTTAAGATGAGGTATGGGGCAATAAGGCTACATACAAAAGTTTGTTTGGGGGGTAGACACACCCTTTAATGTGAGGAAATTTTTTTTTGTATAGCTGTCCTTTAATATGTCAGAGTATCTAAATCCAATCATTATAGCGGATTATCTATGTTGTATTCTTTCTCCATACATAACTCTATGGTGATAATCTGTACTGTACACAAGTCTAACCCATAGAGCTACTGTAACAATCTAAATTCTTCATTCAAACTCTATAGTAAAGTAATGCACAGTTAACCCCCACGTGTTTAAAGAGAGATTATTCATTTTATACAGATGGATTTGGTTTACCTATTAGCTTTATTTTATATATTTATATAAATACCTAGTCCTAGATGAACCTTTTAGCTCCCTAGAAGTGCATTTAACTATTTATCTTTAGAACAAATCCAGTTAATTCTACAAAGGGATTTCCATTCTTTTGAGATAGACTTCTGTGTATCCCAGAGAACATTTTAACTAAGGCCAACACAATTATTCCTTTGGCAGATTAGCATTTCTATGAGTGCGTATTGTGCCTGTCCGTATACGTCCTTAATATTTAATTACACGGGACTCCATCCCGGTGGGCCTGATTCTCGCTACCCTGTCAGTGGGTTTATGGATTGAAAACTGCATCTTTAGCTGGAAATCTCTCTTGCTCACTGGCCCTTATCGTTCACTCAATTATGTAAATCTCTCCTCTGAGTTCCCATCTCAATTTCATATCCTCACTTCATGTTCCCACAATGGCACTTTCCGTTACACATAATCTACGGCTATGTTTCTATCTTCGGACGGTGAGTTTTATCATTCAGATTCCCTGTCAAAGTTAAATAGTTGAAAATTCTGGAGTCTGAACAATTAAGTCCTGCGTACAATTAAGTCCTGCGTCAGGCCTAATACCTGATTTATGGGCCAGGGGATTAGCGAGATATGTTTAGTCCAGGTCAGGGGTGTGTCTGTGGAAAAACAGGTTATGGGGTTAAAGGGCATCTATAGTGAATAAAACACATTGGCCCATTGCTAAGTTAAATTCATGTACTCTGTGCTGCCGTTCTCTTACCTTTGTCAGTGACTCTGTTTTTCCATGGTGTCAGATCTGTCTGTAGCATTCCCCCCTTCCCCCATCCCTCTGTTACCTCCTCCATGTCTCAACTCCGGCTAACCGACAAGCTTATCATGTGCAGTATGAGTTAAAAGTTCAACATCCTGAAAAACACACCCACACACAGTGGCCAATAGAAAGCAAGATGTCCTGGAGATACGGAAGAGAAGGGAGAACAGTACAGTTACTACTGCAATACGATCTCTCTCTTTGTGAACCACCATCAATCAGTGAAAGCTATGAAGAAGATGGGTCACGTGCCGCCTTATCTCTGCAGTCAAAGCTACATCTCCCCCTGCTAATGTTCTTATCTCTATGTTTGTTACAGAGCAGGGAGGAGGGATGGACTTGAGCAGGGAAGAGGATCATGTCACAAATTTGATTGACAGTCCAAGTAGGAGTAGAGGAATGCAATCACATATTCTTCTAACTTGTGTATCTCAGTACAGAGAGGGAATCTGAATAAAGTGAAGACACTCTGGGGGTTGAGGAGAATTATAGAACACATGGAAGGAAAGGGAAATAAAGTACATTTTCTCACTATAGATGCCCCTTAAAGTATCCCTCCCAAGTGTCCTGGTTTTCCTCTAAAAGAGACACATTCATTGGGTGGAGCATGGCTGATAATTGGGAGGCAACGCTCAAAGTGTAATGAATGGCCATTTCTAACGATGATTGTTTAATGTATGGGCACTCGGTGGGACGAAATGCCCATTTGTTCTGGCTTCTATGATGATTTGACCTGGTGTATGCTCAACGAGGCCCAACAAAACAGCCAACCTGCCTGACCGAGTACCCATAAATTAAACGATCATCAGCTAAAATGTCCATTTGTTACACCTTGTGCGTTTTGTGTTGGCCCCGCAATCACACGTGTGTACGAGCCTTTATCTGTAATGCTGGATGCAGGCGTACACCATAGGACTTTATACAGGGTTATCCACCTTGTACAACCAAGAGCTAACCTACTAGTCTACAATTCTGTCTCTAAAGCATCGCTGAATAGTCATTGCAATGTCAGAGTCACAAGGTGACAGTTACACATTACACATGCAGTCAAAGCTTTCTAACCAGACAATGTTGTGTTGCATGCACACTTCACAGACCCTGATACATAAAAACGCATGCTCAGTGAATTATCTAGCCCCTCCCTCTTCCTGCTCCAGAGCTGTCAAGTAACTACTGGATGACCAGCCGGTGATCTCTCTGCAATGAAGACTGAGCAGTGAGGAAACTGCAAAGGAAAATGACAGAGTATCTCTCCACAATTCTGGTGTTTTTACAGGGCAAATTTAGATATTGGCTAGTTAGGAATTACTGACATTTTAGTTTCAGTTTCCCTTTAAGAAGAGTCGTGTCATCCTATTACTCATCTCAGGAGAGGCCTGCACAGAATATTGCCATGTAATGATCAAAAGAAGATGCACTGTTCTTTCCACAGACTTAATATAATATATTGTATAATTAAAAATAGAAATGAAAGACGAGAAGGTAATGAGGTATTAAGATGAAATCATATAAGAGTGAGGAAGGATATAAAATATTAATGAAAATGAGATGCACTTTGTAATGAAGGCAGGAATTAATTGATCTACAGGAGAGAACGTTTTATTTTGTAGTCTAGATGCGCCGCCATATTGGGGAGTGGGGATAAATCCTGTTACCACATAGCGCATTGGTTCATGTAAAGATGTGCCGCCATATTGGGGAGTGGGGATAAATCCTGTTACCACATAGCGCATTGGTTCATTTAAAGATGTGCCGCCATATTGGGGAGTGGGGATAAATCCTGTTACCACATAGCGCATTGGTTCATTTAAAGATGTGCCGCCATATTAGGGGGCAGGGATAAATCCTGTTACCACATAGCGCATTGGTTCATTTAAAGATGTGCCGCCATATTAGGGGGCAGGGATAAATATAATTCCTAATTGCCTATTTTACATTATGGACTAGAGTAGATTAACCAATTGTCTTCTAGTATTATCACTACGGTCTAAAGGCAAATTTTCCCTATGCTTCTAAATGAAGCGTCACATTCCTTGAATGAGTTGGGAATCATAATGGGCAGGTGACAATTCTCCTTTTATTGAGATCAGTTTTTCCTACAGAAGCTGCACCCAAGGCACAGAAATAGTCTATTCTATACATATAATATAGTGAATAATGCACCCCCAACTGTAAATTATATAGTGGATAATGCACACCCAACTGTAAATTATAGAGTGGATAATGCACCCCCAACTGTAAATTATAAGGATATTAGAAGTCACTGAGGAGTTCGGTGACCATATAAAAGCACGAGGCCGCAGGCCGAGTACCTTTTATACAGGGCACGGAACTCCAAGGTGACTTCTAATACCCTTATAATTTACAGTTCGGGTGCATTATTTATTATAACCTACCCCTTTGTGGCTTTAGGTTTCCTTCTCCACCTGGAACTGTAAGATTATAAGGCTATAATCTTACAGTTCCTCCCATAGAAATCCACTACAGGGGTAGGTTATATGGGTTATAACAGCTCTTATGAACATTCAATTCATTGGGACCCTGATCTGTACAAAGTGTATTCACTGGAGATACCCAGCATGCAGTGTACTACTCCGATATCAGTTAGAGCGTTGCACAGTGGAAATCTATGAAGTTAAAGAGAAATGTAAAGGTAACTGCACAGAATAATCATTAAATCACATACTAGTTCAATAAAAACACACACAAATGCCTGGTAATTAAAATGTAACCCTTTCAAACTTGATTCCTACCAATGGTTCTCAGATAATGAGAATGTGGCCCCCATTGCTGGCACGTTCATTCATTCTCAAAAGTGGAGTCAACTGCTTTTTTTTTTTTTTTTTTTAAATAGGGATGGGGGTTAACTCTTTCAATGCAGTGCCTGCCAGTCCCTCTCTCTTACCCCTGTGCTATGTAGAGGTTTAAAATGGATTTGCACTATCAATTTGTTACTGAGGGAGAACAATTAATTGCTTCTAGCATAATGAATGCCTTTCAGTTCCAAAGAGATTTGGAAGGCTACAACTACGCTGGAATTCGAAAAGCTCTCCCTCTCTCCCCCTCTCTCTCTCTCTCTCTCTCTCTATTTCTCTCCACGGTTAATGGATTTTATTAATTGTTGCCATTATCGAGATGCCACTGTTGCTGTGGAAAGAGGTTTGGCAGGGAAGGAGTTAAGGTCTTTAGCTTTCAATTAATGTTGCATAGTGGTTATGGACTTCGATTAGAGAAACAGAGCCTCCTTTATTGATTGCAGCATCGCACAATGTTCGCCAGCAAGGAGGAAGAAGAGCTTTTTTATTCATTCAAAGCCAACATGGTATTTTTTTGTATTGTTTAGCGACACCAGCAAGGAGGTGATACGTTAGATGTAGATTGCAAGCTCTTTAGACCAGTGCAACGCCTTAAAACGATAACTGGCTGGCACATTATGCATGATGGCTGCAAATTGGAACAGGGCATAAGAGCGCTGGAACATGTGCGCTGATAATGACAGTTCGATGCTTAACGCAAGACGTGATGTTACACAATCTGACTATTTGTTGTCTTTGTTGAAATATTTGTATATTTATGACAATGGCACAGAATGAAATACAATTGAGATTTTGTCATTTTTCAATAGTTAACCCTTAAAGTCAAGAAAACATGCAGCGGAGCTATCTAGCCATTGTAATGCTTTGGTTTTTTTAAGTTAAAGAATTTGTATTTTTCTTGGTTGTTAAATGAAGAAGATTTGAATAGCCCAGGACATCCATGGTTAATTTTTCTCTCTTCTTTTTCAATTTCCAGGTTTGGTGTTTGACCACAAGGGGGAGCTTAAGGCAAACATACCAAGGCTTGCTTGATTCTGCACAAGCCTCATAAACTGTCTCTTTTTCTACAGCTGCACCTGTTATGTTGAAGACTTGGCCCCTGCTTGACAATTATTTGGAATTCCAAAGGACCAGAGACTTAGGATGAGGAGCGTTGCATTCCCCCACAACCTGCTTGTCATATTCCCACTTTTCCTTGGGTGGACTGCAGCTCAAATTGACTTGGGACAAAACCCTTGTACGACTCTCGTCCAGGGTAAATTCTTTGGATATTTTTCATCTTTGTCCGTCTTCCCCTTGAACTCTTCACATTGCTCTTGGATTATACAAAACCCAGACCCCAGGAGATACACTTTGTACATGAAGGTGTCTAAACCCTCTGGCATATGTGATCACCAGCAGATCCGCACCTCTCAGTTTGACTCATTCTTGGAGTCCACCAGGACCTACTTGGGGATGGAGAGTTTTGATGATGTTCTTAAACTGTGCGACAGTTCGGTCCCTTTTGCTTTCCTGCAGTCCAACAAGCAATTCCTTCAGATGAAACAGACCATGACCAACCAGGATGGGACACTCTTACAATGGAAGTCCACGCAAACCCAGGACATGGACTTTTCTTTGGAATATCTGGTTTTGGGGAACAGGAACCCCAGCAAAGCTGCATGTCAGATGCTCTGTAAATGGTTGGACACCTGTCTAACTAGCAGCAGCAGCCTCCACCCCTGTGGGATTATGCAGACCCCCTGCTCGTGCCATGATGGAGATGCTCATTCTCAGCATGGCGAAACCACGGGGTTAACTAAAAAGGATGAGTGCGTTAAAAATGGGATATACCTGGAAAACTGTATCAGCAGCCCAAGAGATGGAGAGTTGGAGGGTAAGTCTGTGTCCGCATGGAACTTCTTTTCCCCGAAACCTTTCCCCTTTGTTGGAAGGATGCTGCATGATTAACCCCTTGAGATATGTCATCAAGCACCGAACAGGTCCAATTGAATTTAACTTAATATTAGTTGATATACAATGACCTGGGTGACCTAAAACCTTCATAGATTCATAGACGACCCCTACTTACCTCCATAAAGGCAGAGCGAACACCAGAGCTGGGTGGCTGGACTGTGCTGTAAAGAGATATTGTCATTACTGGGCAGGGGATGGACAATATTCAGTCTCTCTGGGATTCACTGCTATAGACACTGAATGTTCCCAGTCGATAAGACAAAAGGCAGTTATCCCAAAAAACCTGAGGTGGCCTGAATGACAAACAGTTCAGAGGGTGGGTGACACTGATACCAGTAAATCCTTACACCCCAACCCCATAGCCAAGCGGGGACTGTAATATTGATGTCAGGGAGATTTGGGTTAAGAATGGAATTTAACATTATGGTGATGTCTGGAGGATAGTGATAGGATCAGGTTTTAGAGCTTTCTGACGTCTCGGCTGTAAATGTTCCCAATCTATCTGTCTAATTGCACTGATCCCCTTGTTTGTATACTCTGTATTTTATAATGTACAGCGCTGCGTCCCCAAGTGGCGCTTTAATAAAATTATACATGCATATTTACATACATACATTGGGTCTTTATGTTCTTGTGATCTGTGATTGATGTTAATAATATTGCAGCAGATCATAGGACACGTAAAGCCATCAACCACCACGTTTAGCTGTGTGTGCCAGAGGTTCCTACGGTTAGGACACTCCCACAGATAACGTTGCAATGTGCCACAAATACAGATAATGGGTCACCTTAATTAAGTAAAGGGCAAGAAAGTCACTATGATGCAGTATAACAGGGGATAGTCCTAACGTCTTCACTGCTGTGTACAAATGCGATCTACTGTATTTATTTTCATTATGTAGCGCTAAACATATTTAGGGTTATTCAATAAAATTTCTTATCGTTTAAAATGGTGCTAATTCTGCCCCAACCAATCAGATGTTAGCTTTCAAATGTTAAATAAGATCTGATTGGTTGGGGCAAAATTAGCACCATTTTTAACGATAAGAACTTTTATTGAATCTCCCTGCTTATGCCATGCTTTGCAATCAGTTTATCAATTTGCTTACAATCTAATTGCCCAATTACACAAAACTATCAGTATTTCTGTATGATGGGGGAGGAGGTGAACTACAATACAAATAATGTTATTATTTTTTGATCCATTGTCCCAATGATGTGTTAAAAAGACTTTAAAGGTCTGTTCAGAATGTGGCTTTTAACCTACCCTTTAATTAATGTCTAGCTGTCTATTTATTTGCCTGTAGTTGGCTATAAAGTTGTCGCTTTGAGAGCCACTTGTTGTTTGTACAATGATACAACATGATACCCAGGACAGATGATGGACTGAGACTGTCTGAGACTCTTGTAGCACCGGGAGTTGCTGGGAGTTGGATAGCCTTATTAGTGATACAGTAGGTAGGTTGGCTGGTTGGTTGTTGTAGTTCTGCAGGGTAACGTTGTCTCTCTGTCATAGTTGAATGTTTTGTGATCTAATGCAAGTAGAGGAGCAAAATTGGATATGGTCAGTAACCAAAAGTCAACCAATCAGTGATCAGCATCGAGCTGACAATTACTATTGGGTGAATGAAAGTAAATATTTTATGAGTTGATTTGAGTTACTGCATTGGACAACTGCACACCGACTATATGTACATAAGGCTTCACTTTGCGTTTATGGAACAGTTCCCTGGCATTAGGGGTGGGGGGTAGATAAATGGTTTGAAGATAAAAGTTTTTTGCTTGAACTGCTCTGAATCCACCACCAAAACATTCCGTGTGGTATATTTACATCACTAAGAATCCAGTCTAGAAAATCTATATAATACCACACCTACCACACCCCACCACTACACTAAACCATACCATACCTCACTATACCACACTACACCTTACCACACACTGACAGTGCTTACCACAACACGCAATAACACCATACCCTCCAAGTGTACCGATTTTCCCGGTATTGTACCCTTTTTAAAACGGGAGTACCGGGCATAACAAAAGTACCGGCTTGTACCGGGTGCTTGGCATGTGTACCGCCCGATCATGTGTGCGCCAGTCACTCGGCTGCACAGTGCTACCGTTACTGGCTTGGGCTAGATATTTGGGGGCGGAGCAATGGGTGGTGTTGGGGTGGAGCAATGGGTGGGGTTTGGGCGGAGCAAGGGGTGTGTCAAAGCGTACCTTTTTCTTTCTTGGGAATGTTGGAGGGTATGAATAACACATCGCCCCACACCATACATCATAGCACGCCACACAACACCGCACTATACCACACAACACCATAGCACACCACAACTCACTGCACTACACTACACCCCACCATACTGCACCCCACCACACCATAGCATGCCATGCCATAACAGACCACACCATATGATAACATACCATACCAACCAATGGACAGATATCACATCTAAATGATGATTGGTTTTGCCTTTGGGTAATTTGGGGATCGGGGGTATTAAAGAGACAGACAACAGTAGCTCCAAGTGGTGTTTATCTTGGTTCCTGAGCATCCACCTGATGTTGTGCTGTGTTTAATGCTTTGAAGTGTGGGTAGACCTGGGGCGGCCCTGCACTGTGGGTAGGCCTGGGGCGGCCCTGCACTGTGGGTAGGCCTGGGGAGGCCCTGCACTGTGGGTAGGCCTGGGGCGGCCCTGCACTGTGGGTAGGCCTGGGGAGGCCCTGCACTGTGGGTAGGCCTGGGGCGGCCCTGCACTGTGGGTAGGCCTGGGGCAGCCCTGGGACGGCCTTGCACCCAGGCCACACGTGAGTTCTCTCCCATATTAGTAATTATTATTGCTGTGATTGCCCCAAGGGCCGCCCCAGGCCTACCCACAGTGCAGGCCGTCCCAGGGCCCCTACCCACAGTGCGGGCCGCCCCAGGCCTACCCACAGTGCAGGGCCTCCCCAGGCCTCCCACCAGTGCAGGGCCTCCCCAGGCCTACCCCCAGTGGCACAGGGCCTCCCCAGCCTACCCACAGTGCAGGAGGCCTCCCCAGGCCTACCCACGTGCAGGGCCTCCCAGGCCTACCCACAGTGCAGGCCTCCCCAGGCTACCCCAGCAGGCCCCCCAGGCCTACCCACGTGCAGGGCCTCCCCAGGCCTACCCAAGTGCAGGGCTGCCCCATGCCTACCCACAGTGCAGGGCCCTCCCAGGCCCGACCCACAGTGCAGGGCTGCCGCCCTGCTACCCACAGTGCAGGGCCTCCCCAGCCTACCCCAGTGCAGGGCCGCCCAGGCCTACCCACAGTGCAGGCCTCCCAGGCCTACCCAGTGCAGGGCCGCCCCAGGCCGCCCACGTAGCAGGGCTGCCCCAGCCTACCACAGTGCAGGGCCGCCCCAGGCCTACCCACGTGCAGGCCGCCCCAGGTTCTACCCACACTTCAAAGCATTAAACACAGCACAACATCAGGTGGATGGCCAGGAACCAAGATAAACACCACTTGGAGCTACTGTTGTCTGTCTCCTTTAATACCCCCGACCCCAATTACCCAAAGGCAAAACCAATCATCATTTAGATGTGATATCTGTCCATTGGTTGGTATGGTATGTTATCATATGGTGTGGTCTGTTTATGGCATGGCATGCTATGTGTGGTGGGTGCATTATGGTGGGGTGTAGTGTAGTGCAGTGAGTTGTGGTGTGCTATGGTGTTGTGTGGTTAGTGGGGTGTTGTGTGGCTGCTATGATGTATGGTGTGGGGCGATGTGTTATTCATACCCTCAACATTCCCAAGAAAGAAAAGGTACGCTTTGACACACCCCTTGCTCCGCCCAAACCCACCCATTGCCCACCCCAACACCACCCATTGCTCCGCCCCCAAATATCTAGCCCAAGCCAGTAACGGTAGCACTGTGCAGCCGAGTGACTGGCGCACACATGATCGGGCGGTACACAAGCCAAGCACCCGGTACAAGCCGGTACTTTTGTTATGCCGGTATACTCCCGTTTTAAAAAGGGTACAATACCAGGGAAAATCGGTACACTTGGAGGGTATGGTGTTATTGCGTGTTGTGGTAAGCTGCTCGGGTGGTATAGTGTGGTGTTGGTGTGTGTGGTGTGTGTGTGGTTAGTGGGTTTGTTGGTTTATGTAGTGGTGGGGTGTGGTCGTGTGGTATTATTAGCTTTTTCTGACTGGTTCTTAGTGATGTATATCCCCACACGGAATGTTTTGGTGGTGGATTCAAGCAGTTCACAAAAAACTTTTATCTTCAACCATTATCTACCCCCCACCCCTAATGCCAGGGAACTGTTCCATAAACCGCAAAGTGAAGCCTTAGTTACATATAGTCGGTGTGCAGTTTGTCCAATGCAGTAACTCAAATCAACTCATAAATATTTACTTTCATTCACCCAATAGTAATTGTCACTCGATGCTGATCACTGATTGGTTGACTTTTGGTTACTGACATATATCCAATTTGCTCCTCTACTTGCATTAGATCACAAAACATTCACTATGACAGAGAGACAACGTTACCCTGCAGAACTACAACAACCAACCAGCCAACCTACCTACTGTATCACTAATAAGGCTATCCAACTCCCAGCAACTCCCGGTGCTACAAGAGTCTCAGACAGTCTCAGTCCATCATCTGTCCTGGGTATCATGTTGTATCATTGTACAAACAACAAGTGGCTCTCAAAGCGACAACTTTATAGCAACTACAGGCAAATAAATAGACACTAGACTTATTAAAGGGTAGGTTAAAAGCCACATTCTGAACAGACCTTTAAAGTCTTTTTAAACACCTCATTGGGACAATGGATCAAAAAATAATAACAATAATAATATAAAAAATACTAATAATAATAATAATAATAATAATAATAATAATAATAATAATACCTAATTTACTGTGATTATTGTATTGTATGTCACCTCCTCCCCATCATACAGAATACTGATAGTTTTTGTGTAATTGGGGCAATTAGATTGTAGCAAATTGATAACTGATTGCAAAGCATGGCATAAGCAGGGAGATTCAATAAAAGTTCTTATCGTTAAAATGGTGCTATTTTGCCCCAACCAATCAGATCTTATTTAACATTTGAAAGCTAACATCTGATTGGTTGGGGCAGAATTAGCACCATTTTAAACGATAGAAATTTTTATCAATAACCCTAAATATGTTTAGCGCTACATAATGACAATAAATACAGTAGATCGCATTTGTCCAGCAGTGAAGACGTTAGGACATCCCTCTGTTATACTGCATCATAGTGACTTTCTTGCCCTTTACTTAATTAAGGTGACCCTTATCTGTATTTGTGGCACATTGCAATGTTATCTGTGGGAGTGTCCTAACCGTAGGAACCTCGGCACACACAGCTAAACGTGGTGGTTGATGGCTTTACGTGTCCTATGTTGCTGCAATATTATAACATCAATCACAGATCACAAGAACATAGACCCAATGTATGTATGTAAATATGCATGTATAATTTTATTAAAGCGCCACTTGGGGACGCAGCGCTGTACATTATAAAATACAGAGTATCCAAACAGGGATCAGTGCAATTAGACAGATAGATTGGGGACATTTACAGCCGAGAACGTCAGAAAGCTCTAAAACCTGATCCTATGATCACTATCCTCCGACATCACCAATGTTAAATTCCATTCTTAACCCAAATCTCCCTGACATCAATATTACAGTCCCCGCTTGGCTATGGGGTTGGGGTGTAGGATTTACTGGTATCAGTGTCACCCACCCTCTGAACTGTTTGTCATTCAGGCCACCTCAGGTTTTTTGGGATAACTGCCTTTTGTCTTATCGACTGGGAAACTTCAGTGTCTATAGCAGTGAATCCCAGAGAGACTGAATATTGTCCATCCCCTGCCCAGTAATGACAATCTCTTTACAGCACAGTCCAGCCACCCAGCTCGGTGTTCGCTCTGCCTTTATGGAGGTAAGTAGGGGTCGTCTATGAATCTATGAAGGTTTTAGGTCACCCAGGTCATTGTATATCAACTAATATTAAGTTAAATTCAATTGGACCTGTTCGGTGCTTGATGACATATCTCAAGGGGTTAATCATGCAGCATCCTTCCACAAAGGGGAAAGGTTTCGGGGAAAAGAAGTTCCATGCGACACCAGACTTACCCTCCAACTCTCCATCTCTTGGCTGCTGATACAGTTTTCCAGGTATATCCCATTTTTAACGCACTCATCCTTTTAGTTAACCCCGTGGTTTCGCCATGCGAGAATGAGCATCTCCATCATGGCACGAGAGGGGGTCTGCATAATCCCACAGGGGTGGAGGCTGCTGCTGCTAGTTAGACAGGTGTCCAACCATTACAGAGCATCTGACATGCAGCTTTGCTGGGGTTCCTGTTCCCCAAAACCGATATTCCAAAGAAAAGTCCATGTCCTGGGTTTGCGTGGACTTCCATTGTAAGAGTGTCCCATCCTGGTTGGTCATGGTCTGTTTCATCTGAAGGATTGCTTTGGACTGCAGGAAAGCAAAAGGGACCGAACTGTCGCACAGTTTAAGAACATCATCAAAACTCTCCATCCCCAAGTAGGTCCTGGTGGACTCCAAGAATGAGTCAAACTGAGAGGTGCGGATCTGCTGGTGATCACATATGCCAGAGGGTTTAGACAACCTTCATGTACAAAGTGTATCTCCTGGGGTCTGGTTTTGTATAATCCAAGAGCAATGTGAAGAGTTCAAGGGGAAGACGGACAAAGATGAAAATATCCAAGAATTTACCCTGGACGAGAGTCGTACAAGGGTTTTGTCCCAAGTCAATTTGAGCTGCAGTCCACCCAAGGAAAAGTGGGAATAGACAAGCAGTTGTGGGGGAATGCAAACGCTCCTCATCCTAAGTCTCTGGTCCTTTGGAATTCCAAATAATTGTCAAGCAGGGGCCAAGTCTTCAACATAACAGGTGCAGCTGTAGAAAAAGAGACAGTTTAGGGCTTGTGCAGAATCAAGCAAGCCTTGGTATTTTGCCTTAAGCTCCCCCTTGTGGTCAAACACCAAACCTGGAAATTGAAAGAAGAGAGAAAAATTAACCATGGATGTCCTGGGCTATTCAAATCTTCTTCATTTAACAACCAAGAAAATACAAATTCTTTAACTTAAAAAAAACCAAAGCATTACAATGGCTAGATAGCTCCGCTGCATGTTTCTTTGACTTTAAGGGTTAACTATTGAAAAATGACAAAATCTCAATTGTATTTCATTCTGTGCCATTGTCATAAATATACAAATATTTCAACAGACAACAAATACAGATTGTGTAAACATCACGTCTTGCGTTAAGCATCGAACTGTCATTATCAGCGCACATGTTCCAGCGCTCTTATGCCCTGTTCCAATTTGCAGCCATCATGCATAATGTGCCAGCCAGTTATCGTTTTAAGGGCTTTGCACTGGTCTAAAGAGCTTGCAATCTACATCTAACGTATCACCTCCTTGCTGGTGTCGCTAACAATACAAAAAAATACCATGTTGGCTTTGAATGAATAACTCTTCTTCCTCCTTGCTGGCGACATTGTGCGATGCTGCAATCAATAAAGGAGGCTCTGTTTCTCTTATCGAAGCCATAACCACTATGCAACATTAATTGAAAGCTAAAGACCTTAACTCCTTCCCTGCCAACCTCTTTCCACAGCAACAGTGGCATCTCGATAATGGCAACAATTAATAAAATCCATTAACCGTGGAGAGAAATAGAGAGAGAGAGAAGAGAGAGAGGGGAGAGAGGGAGAGCTTTTCGAATTCCAGCGTAGTTGTAGCCTTCCAAATCTCTTTGGAACTGAAAGGCATTCATTATGCTAGAAGCATAATTGTTCTCCTCAGTAACAAATTGATAGTGCAAATCCATTTTAAACCTCTACATAGCACAGGGGTAAGAGAGAGGGACTGGCAGGCACTGCATTGAAAGAGTTAACCCCCATCCCTATTAAAAAAAAAACAAAAAAAGCAGTTGACTCCACTTTGAGAATGAATGAACGTGCCAGCAATGGGGCCCACGTCTCATTATCTGAGACAATTGGTAGGAATCAAGTTTGAAAGGTTACATTTTAATTACCAGGCATTTGTGTGTGTTTTTATTGAACTAGTATGTGATTTAATGATTATCTGTGCAGTTACCTTTACATTTCTCTTTAACTTCATAGATTTCCACTGTGCAACGCTCTAACATATCGGAGTAGTACACTGCATGCTGGGTATCTCCAGTGAATACACTTTGTACAGATCAGGTTCCCAATGAATGAATGTTCATAAGAGCTGTTATAACCCATATAACCTACCCCTGTAGTGGATTTCTATGGGAGGAACTGTAAGATTATAGCCTATAATCTTACAGTTCCAGGTGGAGAAGGAAACCTAAAGCCACAAAGGGGTAGGTTATAATAAATGCACCCGAACTGTAAATTATAAGGGTATTAGAAGTCACCTTGGAGTTCCGTGCCCTGTATAAAAGTACTCGGCCTGCGGCCTCGTGCTTTTATATGGTCACCGAACTCCTCAGTGACTTCTAATATCCTTATAATTTACAGTTGGGGGTGCATAATCCACTCTATAATTTACAGTTGGGTGTGCATTTATCCACTATATAATTTACAGTTGGGGGTGCATTATTCACTATATATATGTATAGAATAGACTATTTCTGTCGCCTTGGGTGCAGCTTCTGTAGGAAAACTGATCTCAATAAAAGGAGAATTGTCACCTGCCCATTATGATTCCCAACTCATTCAAGGAATGTGACGCTTCATTTAGAAGCATAGGGAAAATTTGCCTTTAGACCGTAGTGATAATACTAGAAGACAATTGGTTAATCTACTCTAGTCCATAATGTAAATAGGCAATTAGGAATATATTAATCCCTGCCCCTAATTATGGCGGCACATCTTTAAATGAACCAATGCCTATGGTGTAACAGGATTTATCCCTGCCCCTAATATGGCGGCGCACATCTTTAAATGACCCCTGCTCTATGTGGTAACAGGATTTATCCCCACTCCCCAATATGGCGGCACATCTTTAATGAACCAATGCGCTATGTGGTAACAGGATTTATCCCCACTCCCCAATATGGCGGCACATCTTTAAATGAACCAATGCGCTATGTGTAACAGATTTATCCCCACTCCCCAATATGGCGTCACATCTTTAAATAATGAACCAATACGCTATGTGGTAACAGGATTTATCCCCACTCCCCAATATGGCGGCACATCTTTACATGAACCAATGCGCTATGTGGTAACAGGATTTATCCCCCCGCCCCAATATGGCGGCGCATCTTTAAATGAACCAATGCGCTATGTGGTAACAGGATTTATCCCCACTCCCCAATATGGCGGCAAATCTTTAAATGAACCAATGCGCTATGTGTAACAGGATTTATCCCACTCCCCAATATGGCGCCACATCTTACATGAACCTGCGCTATGTGGTAAACAGGATTATCCCCACTCCCCAATAGGCGGCAACATCTTAAAATGAACCAATACCTATGTGGGTAACAGGATTTATCCCCACTCCCCAATATGGCGGCATCTTTAAATGAACCAATGCGCTATGTGGTACACAGTATTATCCCCACTCCCCCAATATGGCGGCGCATCTTTACATGAACCAATGCGCTATGTGGTAACAGGATTATCCCCACTCCCCAATATGGCGGCACATCTTTAAATGAACCAATCGCTATGTGGTAACAGGATTTATCCCCACTCCCCAATATGGCGGCCATCTTTAAATGACCAATGCGCTATGTGGTAACGGATTTACCCCACTCCCAATATGGCGGCGCATCTAGACTACAAAATAAAACGTTCTTCCTGTAGATCAATAATTCCTGCCTTCATTACAAAGTGCTCTCATTTCATTATATTTATATCCTTCCTCACTCTTATATGATTTCATCTTAATACCTCATTACCTTCTCGTCTTTCATTTCTATTTTTTAATTATACAATATATTATATTAAGTCTGTGGAAAGAACAGTGCATCTTCTTTTGATCATTACATGCACTATTCTGTGCAGGCCTCTCCTGAGATAGTAATAGGATGACACGACTCTTCTTAAAGGGAAACTGAAACTAAATATCAGTAATTCCTAACTAGCCAATATCTAATTTGCCCTGTAAAACACCAGAATTGTGGAGAGATACTCTGTCATTTTCCTTTGCAGTTTCCTCACTGCTCAGTCTTCATTGCAGAGAGATCACCGGCTGGTCATCCAGTAGTACTTGACAGCTCTGGAGCAGGAGAGAGGGAGGGGCTAGATAATTCCACTGAGCATGCGTTTTTATGTATCAGGGTCTGTGAAGTGTGCATGCAACACAACATTGTCTGGTTAGAAAGCTTTGACTGCATGTGTAATGTGTAACTGTCACCTTGTGACTCTGACATTGCAATGACTATTCCGATGTCTTTGAGACAGAATTGTAGACTAGTAGGTAGCTCTTGGTTGTACAGGTGGATAACCCTGTATAGTCCTATGGTGTACGCCTGCTCCACTTACAGATAAGGCTCGTACACACGTGTGATTGCGGGGCCAACACAAAACGCACAAGGTGTAACAAATGGACATTTTAGCTGATGATCGTTTAATTTTGGTACTCGGTCAGGCAGGTTGGCTGTTTTTGTTGTCCCCGTTGAGCATACACCAGGTCAAATCATCAACGAAGCCAGAAAACTGGGCATTTCGTCCCACCGAGTGCCCATACATAAACAATCATCGTTAGAAATGGCCATTCATTACACTTTGAGCGTTGCCTCCCAATTATCAGCCATGCTCCACCCAATAATGTGTCTCTTTTAGAGGAAAACCAGGACACTTGGGAGGGATACTTTAAGGGGCATCTATAGTGAGAAAATGTACTTTACTTTATTTCCCTTTCCTTCCATGTGTTCTATAATTCTCCTCAACCCCCAGAGTGTCTTCACTTTATTCAGATTCCCTCTCTGTACTGAGATACACAAGTTAGAAGAATATGTGATTGCATCCTCTACTCCTACTTGGACTGTCAATCAAATTTGTGACTGATCCTCTTCCCTTCTCAAGTCCATCCTCCTCCCTGCTCTGTAACAAACATAGAATAAGAACATTAGCAGGGGGAGATGTAGCTTTGGACTGCAGAGATAAGGCGGGCACGTGACCCATCTTCTTCATAGCTTTCACTGATTGTGTGGTTCACAAAGAGAGAGTCGTATTGCAGTAGTAACTGTACTGTTTCTCCCTTCTCTTCCGTATCTCCAGGACAATCTTGCTTTCTATTGGCCACTGTGTGTGGGTGTGTTTTTCAGGATGGTTGAACTTTTAACTCATACTGCACATGATAAGCTTGTCGGTTAGCCGAGTTGAGACATGGAGGAGGTGTAACAGGGGATGGGGGAAGGGGGGAATGCTACAGACAGATCTGACACCATGGAAAAACAGAGTCACTGACAAAGGTAAGAGAACGGCAGCACAGAGTCACTGAATTTAACTTAGCAATGGGCCAATGTGTTTTATTCACTATAGATGCCCTTTAACCCCATAACCTGTTTTCCCACAGCACACCCTGACCTGGACTTAAACATATCTCGCTAATCCCCTGGCCCATAAATCAGGTATTAGCTGACGCAGGACTTAATTGTACGCAGGACTTAATTGTTCAGACTCCAGAATTTTCAACTATTAACTTTGACAGGGAATCTAATGATAAACTCACCGTCCGAAGATAGAACACATAGCCGTAGATATTGTAACGGAAAGTGCCATTGTGGGAAACATGAAGTGAGGATATGAAAATTGAGAGGGAACTCAGAGGAGAGATTTACACTAATGAGTGACGATAAGGGCCAGTGAGCAAGAGAGATTTCCAGCTAAAGATGCATGTTTTCAATCCATAAACCCACTGACGGTAGCGAGAATCAGGCCCACGGGATGGAGTCCCGTGTATTAATTTATTAGGACGTATACGGACAGGCACAATACGCACTCATAGAAATGCTAATCTGCCAAAGGAATAATTGTGTTGGCCTTAGTTAAAATGTTCTCTGGGATACACAGAAGTCTATCTCAAAGAATGGAATCCCTTTGTAGAATTAACTGGATTTGTTCTAAAGATAAATAGTTAATGCACTTCTAGGGAGCTAAAAGGTTCATCTAGGAACTAGGTATTTATATAAATATATAAATAAAGCTAATAGGTAAACCAAATCCATCTGTATAAAATGAATAATCTCTCTTTAAACACGTGGGGGTTAACTGTGCATTACTTTACTATAGATTTGAAAAAGAATTTAGATTGTTACAGTAGCTCTATGGTAGAGCTATATGATTGATTTAGATACTCTGACATATTAAAGGACAACTATACAAAAAAAATTCCTCATATTAAGGTGTGTCTACCCCCCAAACAAACTTTGTATGCAGCCTTAGTGCCCCATACTACTCATCTTACAGGTATGTCAACCCCCCAAACAAACTTTTTTATGCAGCCTTTGCCCCTACCTCTCTTAAAGGGTATGTCAACCCCCCAAACAAACTTTTGTATGAGCCTTATTGCCCCATCCTATTTAAAGGTATGTCACCCCCCAACAAACTTTGTATGTACTTATTTGCCCCATACCTCATCTTAAAGGGTATGTCAACCCCCCAAACAAACTTTTGTATGCAGCCTTATTGCCCATACCTCATCTTAAGGGTATGTCACCCCCCCAAACAAACTTTTGTATGCAGCTTATGCCCATACCTCTACTTAAAGGGTATGTCAATCCACCAAACAAACTTTGTATCAGCCTATTGCCCCATCCTCCTCTTAAAGGGTATATCAACCCCCCCCAAACAACTTTTGTATGCAGCCTATTGCCCATACTCATCTTAAAGGGTATGTCAACCACCCCAAACAACTTTGTATGCGCCTATTGCCCATACCTCATCTTAAAGGGTAGTCAATCCCCCCACAAACTTTTGTATGCATCCTTATTGCCCCATACCTCATCTAAAGGGTATGTCAACCCCCCAACAAACTTTGTATGTAGCCTATTGCCCCATACCTCATCTAAAGGTATGTCAACCCCCCAAACACTTTGTATGTAGCCTTATTGCCCCATACCTCATCTTAAAGGGTATGTCAACCCCCCAAACAAATGTTTTGTAGCCTTATTGCCCCATACTCATCTTAAAGGGTAGGTCAACCCCCCAAACAAACTTTTGTATGCAGCCTTATTGCCCCTAAAACCTTAACCTTGTGAGGTTTACAACTCTGAAATGAGCTCCTAAATGTACTTACCAGCCCTAGTTCCCTTGGCTGTCTTTTGGTCGGGTTCCGTGCCTTTTCAGTGCACGAAGCTACAGAAGGCCAAATAGGCAGTGGCATCTGATTTGACTGAGGCACTCCGCTGCCTGTCCGGCCCCTTCTGCAGCATCTGAGGGAACAAGCTGAGTGACAGATAAACTGACATTGTAGGGCTAGAAGACGCAATTTTCAGACCATTATTACGTCCAATATGGCCGCCATATGTGGTAATTAGTGATCAAAGAAACCCCAACTTTCTTTGTGTTATTGTGAAGAACCCGTGGAAACGACTCTATAACGGTTATAGTCTGTGCAACAAGGACATTTCTCACCTCTCGAGAAACACAAGCCTTTTGTTCCGGCCCCAAAGTCAGACACAGGAACGTCGGGTTGCCATAGACACACACTTAACATGACAAAATGCAACGATAAACAGTATAAGGAAGGATTCCCAGCGCTTCTAGCTGAATATAATCAGAATCAATTATGGTGGCAATAATTTGTTATGTTTCCTTTTGTTTCTTACAGTTTTCTGCTTTCTCTTGATTAAGACAGTGTCAAGCCAAGATCCCTCATATACGGCCAGAATGGAATGATCACAAAGCAAATACTCTGCAGTCTGACTGGCAAAGCTGTGAAAAGACAAAATGCACAAAATTAACCAAGGGGTTGGGAACCCAAGGAGAGTACTGGTTCTTTACCCAGGGCGAATGCACAAGCTAAGACCAGCTCCACCACATCTTCTTCATGGACCAATAAACATCAAAGAAAGACACTGAAATGGGGCCTTATATTAATTTGGAGCTTTGGATATGCAAAGGACATGGATATGTGGTTAAGTGTCTCTTTATAGATAGAAACAGAATAAGGTAGCCGTATACAGGCCCAATATTTAAGATTAAATCGATTAGTCCATCTGATTCTTTCAACTAACTCTGGCTCTTATCAGATGGATTTTAACTATGTTCTAAAACTCTACTATCAGTCTATTTCTAGGTCTTAAGTGAAGTTAACACACAAACCTTTCCTGGTAAATCTTAAACAAAATACTCAGAACAACGCTAAAATAGTAAAAAGGCACCTTGACTATTAGCAGTACATTGTGTCTCTCTCCCATGTTTAATGTTCACTTGACAGCGCACATCCTCGGGAGCTGCTCCGCGGAATTTCCAAGGGGCAGTTCCCGAGGGTAAGAAGAAACTGTACAGAGGATGTAACATTTGTGAAAGAATCCATGGACCTAGTGAAAAGATTCCAGAATAAGGGATAACCTCAAAGTCTCCTTAGAAAGTCTAGACTTGATGCCATGGAATTGACACTCCCACGGTAAGATTCATCACCCCTTACAATCTGGAATGGGCCTCGATAAAACGGATTCTACAGATAAATTGGCACATATTGTTGCCTGATCCAAATATTTCTCGTTTCATTTCCGATAAACCACACTGACTGCTCAGAGGGGTCAGAATTGTCAGACATTCTGAAACAATGCCACTCTCACAAGGAAGAGTACGTGACAGATACTGGCCTTAGACTTACAGCTACTCATCCCAGTGGGGATTGCACCCTATGTACACATATAATCAGTGACAAATACATTTGACAGTCAGGCAAAGATAAGGTATAGATTCATAATACATGAACTGTAAAATTCGTAATGTCATATTACTGCCTCTTCTGTCCGTCTAAAAAGATGTACATAGGGAAGACGTGCCAACGACTTAGATGGAAGGTTTCTAACCATCTCTCTAATATAAGAACAGCAGCCAAGATGAAGCAAATAAGAAAACCTAACTAGCGTTGAAAGTCACCTCTTGCACTGTCATGGTGGTTCAACCTGAGAGCTGAATGTATGGGTATAGAGATTGTCTCCAGATATCAGAAAATACTCTTGCAACAAGAAGCTAGATGGATTCATAAATAAGGCACACTTTCTCCAAAAGGTCTAAATGAGGACTGGGATCACATGATGTGTCTTCTTTTATAAAGAGTTGGAGACCGCTCATCTACTCAAGGAAGTGTTGATCTAGGATTCTCATCTATTATCATAATATGGAGGAAACAATTACTTACCTATGATATCCTGAACTGGGCTACTGGGGTATAGAGGAATATCCCAGCAATATGCCTTTGAACTTATGTATTTTGATCCGTGGAACAGTGATCGAATGGAGCATGTATACAATCACAAGATCTGTTGAATATGGCAATCTACTTACATGGTAACACTTATAGACCCCGTCACACTGGGGGTTATAAACCATGGATTTGTTGGTATCTATATACCAGAAAATTTCTACTCCTCTTGTTAAAATGTAGCCTGATTGAGTCTGGGGGGACTTTTATGAATAAGCCCTGGATGTATATATTGTGGAATTAATACAGACTATGTCAGGACTGTATCCGCGTTAAGTAACTAAGCCTAGTATGAACTTTATATATGTATATATAATTGTTCCTTATGACCATGTTTGTTATGATAAGGTAAAAATGTGTGGATTCGAATTAAGTATGCTAAGGGGTTAACTGGCCAATTGGTACTTACTCCTTAACATTACCCAACATTAGCATGTCATAAACCGCGCTAGCAAGTTACCGCATGAATCATGACGCACTAAGCCCTACGCTGTTCAGCGTGGGGTAGTGTCACGACGTCACTGAAACTGCGACGTGCGATGAAGGCCTGTATATATTGGGCTTACCGGTTGAGTTTGGCAGCAGCGGAGGAAGCTCCGGATACCCGTTAGCATGGAGCGAAACTTGTTCTGCTCCCAGTACCAACTGCTCTTCTAATCCATCCTCATCCTGCCATACTGCCAGACTTGGTAAGAGTAAGTTGGTTGTTATCTCATGCTCACTCAGTGTAATTACTGGTATAGTGACCTATATGTGATACTTTATACCCTGAGGCTTGTCTTTTTAAGGTTTTTAAATGTTTTTATGATTGGCATGTCCCTAATGTGATAATAATAAAGGATTTTACTGCTATCCACTTAGGAGTGCAACAGTATTACTTTCTTTTCTAGTCTTTGATTTTCCCATTTTAATGTGGGTGCAAAGAAATGTCCCTTATTATCAAGAAGCATTTGTGCTTTATTTCCCAGCTTCCAGTATTAGAGTTTGGTCACTGACCATTATTTTCTTTACACATGCCCAGTCTAATCTACTGTAAGAGCTTGTTACAGCAGGCCACACCACTAGTAGTCTCTAGCCAATCCAGATTAGACAAGGTCAAACACATTAACAGGTCTCAAATTCTAACTTTCTTTTCTTTCAAAATCTTCCTATTACACAAAAATAAAACTTTCTGTGTCTCTCTACCCAGCTGAACCGATCTCCCAAGATCCCATCAAAACTCAATGCTGGCAGAGGGGGAAAAAAAAAAAACAAGAAGTCCTCAAAACATTACGTCTCTATAACGGGCCTCGATGCTTCAATCTGACATACTTTCAGTATTTAAAACGAAGTGTGTACAAATCAAAATAAATTTACTGTGACTGCAGTTTGGTTCTTAATTGACCATTAAACCGATGAGGCCTACATCACGATGCTCAGATTGACATATGCACGCGAGTAGTCAACATTAGCGAACTTCCATTTTTTACGCATCTATTGAACTCAATTGAAAATTTGCCTCTAGTGATGAAAAAAGGAGGACAGTTGTGTGCTCCCATGAGCTTTATTACATCATCAACATTGTAAAGGAACCGTACCACCAGAGCCATTTCTAGGCATAGGTAACCTAGGTATAAACTAGGGCACCATTAAACGTGGGTGGCTATATTTAAACCGGGAGATTCAATTAAAGTTCTTTTAATTAAAATGGTGCTATTTTTGCCCCAACCAATCAGTGTTAGCTTTCAAATGTTAACTAATATCTGATTGGTTGGGGCAAATTAGCACCATTTTTAACAATAAACTTTTATTGAATAACCCAGAAAGTCTTTTTCCTTTGGAAGCCATTAAACTAATCCAGAGGTGGTTGGGAAGTTTCATTGGGAAGGGGGCACAAGGAAGGCTTTCTTAGGGCATCAACATGGCTATAACCAATCCTCTTTGTATTTCAGTATTCATGCTATGGTTTGACAATGCTTAAGCGGTACACACAGTAACGATAAAGCCCCGATACCGTCGGATCCGATGGTATCGGGCTTTATCGTATGTGTGTACGCTCGTTTCCCGAACGAGCGCGCGGCCACCAAACGATCGGGTCGGCCGAACCTCGTTCGGAAAGGGCTAAAATTCCATCGATGGAAACACACCAGTCCGATGTTCTCCTTATGAGTTCATAGGAGAACGCTCGGGACTGTGTGTATGCAGATCTTTGAAGATGGCAGACAGGATCTTGCAGATCATCTGTGATCTTTCAGAAATCTGGACTGTGTGTACCCAGCTTTAATCTTACATTCCATTTCAATGAATGTTGGGTTGTTATAATAATTGATCTGAGTATTAGGATAATCACATTATTTTGTTGTAACAGCTGGGGGATAATTCTTGTCAATTAAAATTAGGTCAGAGTCACACTGGTCCACCACATGTCACTAAACTCCTTGAAAACATGTTATCAGTAGCCACTCCAGTCAATGACATTTAGTGATAATGGGCAAAAGAAAAGAAGTTAATAAATGCAAAAAACCAAGTACAGAGTTGTATATAAAGGGCATGTCCAGTCCTAAAACTAAAATGGTGGATTTTTTTTCAGGAGGAGGCAGTAGTGGAAACAGCAGTCAATCATTGGTTGTGATGCCAGCAGTCAAAGCCTTGATTGACAGCATGGAGGAGGAGCCCTCCAGAATAGGGACAATAATTGTCCATAAATATCTACCACTAGTTAGTAAAATAAAAAACAAATAATGTGCTGAATTATCAGTTGGTGTTGGGGGCAGGAAACCGCCTTTGACCGATCACACACAATCTAATGGCTGATTCAATACAAATCCAGAAAGATGGAATTTAGTCAACTCGGTAAAGAGTTCAGTTCAAGTTATTTTTAGAATCTTCTAGATTGAATGTATTTATTATTAAGACCTTCCTACACACATTGCATTCTCTCACTGATGGCATCACATTTGATACGGTAATTCAGCCCTAGAAACAAGATCTCCATTCACTCTACAAAGACAATAATTAGGGAACATACAATCTTTTAAAGAAAACGGAAGATTGTGTGGATAGTTTTTACATGGGGATTCACTTGCAGATACAATACACGTTCCAATTGGAGTATGTTGGTCACTGTCACAAATCTTATATTTTATTTTTACCAATCTGATATCCCTATTTAGGTGGGACCCAAAGCAGTGCCCACTATTGTTTTCCTATAATAATGGATAGGGACTGACAGTGACCAATAGAAATGTTCAGCCAGAGCTGACCAATCCCGTAGCTGACAAAACTAACACCATTAAGGTATATTTAAAATTTTCGACACTCGTTAATGCAACAACGATTCCATCTCTTTCACCTTTTTCGCTTATTAACACCCCTCAAAATTTTACTTTGCCAGATTACAAACCAGCGTTTTCCTCCTCGAAACAACGACCAGTCCGCACCTGGGTAGATATTAGGATCAGAAAGGAGGGTTTTATTTTATAATTGTCCTTGAATTTAATCTGCTACTATGAAGAAATATCTATGGATTCCACTGTGGCACTGCGGTCAGTCGGGAACAGCCCCTATATGGTTAACCCTTATTGTTAGTGTGTATGGCCACCCTAACCGACCACAGTAGAAATAAGCTCATGCTCTACTTCATGTTCCCTTGGGAATATCCATCATCGGTTCTACCACAAAGTGTCAGGCTTCTTATTTTTTCCGTTATTGATTAAAGGAAAAATAATGTTTTAAACACATTTTGCCGACATATCAAAATCAACTACTGGGGAGCTGTCCTTTAGTAGGCGCGTTGTACAGAAATCCCTGTGCTGAGGTGACAAATTCTGGCCATACACCACAAAGACGTGAGATAGATTAGATGTTCGTCCATAGACAAATGACCGCATTTTCAACGTTCTGTCCAAGCTGTACATGCAGTCTAAAAAGACTTCCAAACTTCTGATTAAACTTCCAAACTTCTGATTATAGACGTCTTTCTATTTAAGACGTCTATAGAATTAGATCAAAGGAAGATGATTCGAACTTAGGGACTCGCGACAATAATTGAAATTTTAATTTTTTTTGTGTCTGTTTGCCTCAGTGCAGAGCATCACATGCAATCACTGTCTCTTTTCAACGAGACCCGTGGCTAATCCAAAGCAATACGCAGGGTTTTCAATAAAAGTTCTAATTTTGCCCCAACCAATCAGATCTTAGCTTTCAATGTTAAATACATCTGATTGGTTGGGGCAAATAAGCCATTTTAAACAATAAGAAACTTTTATTGAATCTCCCTGTATGTTTTGAACACCTGGATTATCTTGGTCAAGATCTTAAACTTAAATATGAAACACTGGAAATCCTTAACTGGTATCTACAGGATTTGCTTCCTATTCTTAGGCTGGGTACACACCATATAATATTTCCCTGCGAACCGACGATAGTACCATGTATGGGTTGGTTGGCTGGGAATATTGTATGGTGCGGATGGGGACGGCCTCGACTGATCGGATAGGTTAGTAAATAAGTTCTGATCTTTTGGAGAACTGCCAGCCGTGGCTACTCTTGCCCACGACCGACAATGATTTGTCCCGGTTGACTCCTTGCTGGTGGCAACGACGGTCAGAACAAATCTTTCCCCCGCCTTAACCTTGCACAGCAAAAGATCTTATAGAAGCATAAAGATCTTATAGAAATACACAAAACAGTTAAGACTTCATACATAACTAAATCCCACTTACCTACAGGATCCCCAGTTAACCAGTCTAACGCTTGTCTATCTAGTCCTGTCTTGTCTTGACTTATAATCCACATCAAATACTATAAATATGGCAGTGCACATGTGTGAAAAAGAAAATACCTCTGTACATTGGCTTCATGTTACACACCATATGGTGGTAATATCCCTTGAGGTTTGGTATCAGATTTCTTCTTATAGTGCTATGTCTGGACCCGGAGAGACAGATTAATAGAGATAGAGAAATAGAGAAGCCTCTCACTTCATCTGTTCCAACTAATTTTGGATACATCTTCTCAAAACCTGCCAACAGCTGCTCAGTTTTAAAATCTTAAAAAAAAAAAGTCTCTGGTGCTATTGACCTAAGCCTTATATACGTCTCTTCCCATCTCCAAAAGAAATAGAACTCCTATATATCTAATACAAGTCCGACAATTTCATTCCGGATGTGAACTTCTTATTATAACCCTCAAAAAATACCTTAAATGAGCTGCTTCGAATTCCCAGTGAAGACTCTCCATTTTCATGGAGAAGACCCAAAATGTAATCCTACCTCATCCAGTCCATGAAGGTCTCTCATTGCCATTCAGATCTACTTTATACTTACTACTTACTATCTATGGATTGTATTGATCTAAATAGTAAAAATCAAACCCCTATTTCAAAAAACCCTCTTCCTAAAACACTGTACCATGAATAAAGGTAAAAACATCTATTTACTAACATTGCCAGACTAAGAGATTTCAAATACAATCCCAAATTAAACCTCTCGAAAATCCTCTCCGTCTTCATGAAGTACCCCATAAAAATCTCAAACAGTTGCCCATTAAATAAGGCGATGAATGGACCCTTCCTAATGGCACTTATTGTCTGAAAGGCCAGATAGAGAAATATGAATAATTGCCAACACGTTGTGTTGCCTAAAAGGTTTCTCATATTTTTCTTCCTTCACTAAGTGCTTATTTTGTTTGTTTGTTCTTTATTTATTTTGTTTTCTATTTTCATCTATTTACTGAGAATATAATACACTAGGCACAAGCCCAGAGATGGTCGACTGGGCAAAACTTTGCTAATAAGTAATATGCAAATAGGGGCTGGAAACAGTTTCAGATCAAAATAATTATCTGGTGCTTCGTAGGAACATATGGTTTATTTCACCCACACATTGTTGGGTGTGTATACACATTCAGAAAATGCACAGGGACAATGGATCCAATCAAAACATGTTCATTTAATCTAATGATCTCCTACTGGTCTATAAAGGAATCTAACACAAGTTAATGTACAGGAAGAAGAAATTAGAATCATTTAATGAACTAAGAGATGTCAATAAACCCTGGAACAAAGAATCATCTTATCCTTAAAGGGATTGTAATCTTTGTAAAAGAAACACCTTCAATTTACAGAAGAAAGTGAGTTACATTGTATTTCTTTCTTGTTTGTATCTGTAAGGAAGAGAACAGTTAAAAAGGCTATGGGGGTATTTTAAAGGGGCGATGTAGAGAAGAGATCCTAAGGTTTGTACTGTAACCACGGGCAATCGGAGTGCCGACCCACGCACACGATGTGTACAAAGGGCCATTTTGGCCAATAATTGTACCGCGTATTGGCACTTTATCGTCGAAAACTAGCGTTTGTTTAAAGATCAGCCTGGCCAGCCGGTCAATGATCCCGACCGATATAGTGCACGGCCGTTCATACATATCGTGCGTCGCGGGTTCTAGAGCACTCGAAATAATTGCGCAATGTTGCACAAGAGGGAAAAATGAGGATCGCATGCACTCCAATTAAAGAATATAGCGCAGATGCCCAGCAACACACTAGTGTGGCCCAATTGGGGTGATCGGATCTCTCTTAAAAGCGCACTAGTGTGGCCGAGTCCCGCCCAGCACTGGGTATCAGTGATCTTTTTCCGCTTCTGGTGGAAGTCTTGATTGTGAAAGAACCCAATTAAAATGGTTTAAACGACTGATGATATAAATATTAAAATGGACCCAATGACCATGAATTGTATATTTGTAAAACCCCACTTATATTTACCCACACAAACCAGGTAAACATAACTTCATCATTAGTAAAGCATGTACACACATTCGATACAATGGACAACGCACAGGCCCATGAGCGATTCGACACAGCTGTTTCGCACGAGAATCGCATGTGTGTGTATCATGTGGTCGGGCTCCGTTCATCAACCACCATGGCGGGGTCAGCGAAGGAGACCTGAGTGGTCTTGGTCGTTGGTCAAGCATGTGTCTGCGCTCAGGGTCAATCTTTGTGCATAGAATCAGAAGTGTGTACGGACCTTAACCTTACGATATTCACCCTCAGAGCCCTCATATAATTCTATTTATACAGACCCACTTGTATCAACAAGAATAACAGTGCTGGATTACTCCACATGAGTCCTTCACATTCTTTCTGTTACCTACCTTCTCTCTGCCTCAGGCTCGAAAGCTTCCCAACTCCAAAAAACTTGCTGTTCCTCCCGACAATTCTTAATCGTTTAACCTATAAAATTCTCTGTCTCTCTCGCCGAGGGTCATTTTCCATTCGTAACGCCCGCTTTCTCTGATCTTTTGGAGAACTGCCGCCGTGGCTACTCTTGCCCGACAATTCTTAATCGTTTAACCTATAAAATTCTCTGTCTCTCGCCCGAGGGTCATTTTCCATTCGTAACGCCCACGCTTTTTCTTATGAACGACACGGAACGCTCGTCGAAACGGTCCCTTCTACCTTTGCCTATGCATCTGTATGTTACCCACCTAATTAGATTGTAAGCTCTACGGGGTAGGGACCTCTTTCCTCATGTCACTTCTTCAAGCACTTGGTACTTGTTGATGCACATACTTATTTGTATATTTTTATTTGATTTATATTATTGTCCCCCTTGTATGGCTTTTGTATTAGATATTGAACGGCACTGCGTCCCAAGTGGTGTTATATAATAACATATAGATACACTACTTACATACATGTACATACAATACCTATAAGGGTCAATGCCCACTGTACCATCGGACTCGGTAATGTGTGAGGCCAGATTAGTAAGACATTGTAACATGGTTCGGGAGTGAAGATTCGTTGCTAATAACCCTAAGGGTTCCGTAGTTATCTAGGCAGAAGGAACCAGCTTTATCTTTCATTTGCAGGTGTTTTTTACTGCTAGGGATAGGAGTATGATTCAAATTCATGAGATAGCAGGAGAACTTCATGGTATATAATTGAGGGTGCCTGGGATAGAGATTTCAATTCCACGTGGGTGTCTAGCAATTAAAACATGGTTCAGCTGTATGATAAATACATTACAATACTATGATGTCTTTTTCCCCCTTTCTTCTACTTAGATAACAGAAAATAATGTTTAACACTAGGGACCATTATCAATCTGCAACTATTAATTTTCATTTACAGTAGCAGATGGACAATTTCCCTTATAACCGTACAACCATATACCATTTACCACATACACACCTCCTATAAAATTACCCTAGTCTGTTGTCATGTCTGTCTGTCATCTGTCTATCTGTCAACTATCTGCTCTGTCTGTCTATCTATCTATCTTCTATATCTGTCTGTCTGTCTATCTATCAATTATCTGTCTGCTCTGCCCGTCCATCTTTTGTTCTGTCTGTCTTCATCTATCTACGAATCATTTATCATTATCTATCATCTACTCTATCTATCTATCTATCATCCTATCTATCTATCATCTGCTATCTATCATCTATCGATCTACTATCTATCTATCTATTATCTGTCTGTCTATCTATCTATCAATTATCTGTCTGTCTGTCTATCTATCTATCTTCTCTCTATCTATCTATCCATTATCATCTGATCTATCTATATCACTATCAATTATCTGTCGTCTGTCTGTCTGTCTGTCGTCGTCTGTCATCTAACTATCAATTATCATCTATCTATCTATTATCTATCTATCTATCTATCTATCTACTTCATTATCATCTATCTATCTATCTCTCTATGCTATCTATCTATCTTATCTATTCTGTCTATCTGTCTGTCCTCATCCTTCCGCCCCGTCCGTCCGTCCGTCTGTCGTCTGTCTGTCTATCTATCTATCTTCTATCTATCTCATTCTATCTATCTACTATCTATCTATCAATTATCTTCATCTGTCTATCTATCTATCTATCATCTATCGTATCAATATCATCTATCTATCATTCTGTCTTGTATGTCTGTCTGTCTTCTGCTATTAACTATCTATCAATTATCATCTATCTATCTATCTATCTATCTTCTATCTATATATCTATCTATCTATCCTACTATCTCATCCATCTATCATTTATCTATCTATCTATACTCTATATTTATTCTAAATCTGACGATCGATCATCTATCATTTTATCTACATCTATCTATCCATATACAGTATCTGTGCTTTTCGACAGGTCGGAAAACCACAGCTGATCATGTGGTTCCTCTATGGTTACCGGTGGTTACTGTCGGACGTGGCTGCTTTTTGCCGCAACCAACAGCCCTTTCCTCCTGGCCGACCGTCAAAAGTCAAGAACAGTCAGTCAGGAGGAAGATATTGGCCATCGTGTTTCCAGCCTTAACATATGTAACAAATATTGAAAACAAAATGGAGAGAATGTTTGGTTTTATTCTAAGGGGCTACATTGAAAGCAATTTACAGGCGCAATGGGAATTTGTACAACAGGTAAATGATTTCTGGTCTATTGTGTAAGTCCTCCATCTGCCTTTAAGGGTGAAAGAGGTGAGTTGCTCCGTATGGTCCATTAGACGGGCGGAAGACATAGACAGCACAGATATTTGTTACTAAATACAATATTATGTATTTTACGTATGTGTTAAAATAATAAAAAACAACAACAACATTATTATATATTATTATTATTATTATTATTATCCCATTTTTTTATATATTATAGTAATAATATAATAATTTTTCAGGGTTCTTTTTTTTAGGTTTGGTATTTTGTTATGTCGGAATGTTGTTCCTTTATGGTCTGTGTTTGACGCAGGATCTGAGTTGCCAAGGAACTAGTTACATTATTACTGAATGACAACTTTAACCAAAAGCTTACAATTCATTTTGCTCTGTTTCTGGTAACCCTCTGGTTATATCTTACAGTTCACATCCTACCCTCTGAACATCTCTCAACACCAGCAGATGGCTGTAGACCATCCATACTTCACAAATTCATTTGATAGGCTTAAAACATTTTCCATCCAATCAGAGTTTTTCCTAAGATCGCGCCAGTTTGGGGTTATTATTTCCATCAGACCCTAGATAAGAGCTTAGCATTACATCACATGCCCTATAGACAAAGTCATTGTACGTCTTATGATTAGAAAGAAAATTATTTCTATATAACTCAACTCCACCCAGGGACAGGGGGACAAAGTCATTTAAATGTAATTGGATTTCACCCTGATTATCTTCTACAAACACACTATAGAGCGTGAAATGAGAAATTAAATTTTTTGGTCAATATAAGGAGAAGATGCCATCACCTTATAGTTTTCCTCAAATCCATGCTACTATAGTCAAACATATAAGAACAATTATACCATCCCTTTAAAGGTAAGACGTTCTAGGTATAACATGTGTGTTCTACCTGGCTCACCTAAGTGAATCAGATGTTATTGTTTACTGTAAAACAATAACCTTGACATTGGGTGTTTGGGTATTTATGGTATAGCAGACACTCTCATCAAATCTCACAGCCAGAGGATTGGACTGCAAATCTTTTACTGCTTGATTTCATTTTATTATTGATACGAGGAGGAATAGAAAGAAGGTCGGATGATCATTTCACTTATCATTCACCGTGCTGGTAGATCAGCAAACACCATTTTTGTTGATGTTTGTATTTCCTTACGTGAGCGATGGTTTCTCTGAGGTCCATTGAACAGTGGAAACAAAAACAAGGCAATTAAAGGGTTTTACGGAAAACTCGAACTTCAAGTGTCATCTTTTCTTACCATTGCCAATTCCATTAACATTCCTCTCAAAGAGTGAGTACAGTGTGGATCAGAGGTATCCATCCAATCTTTCTACTGCTATAGGAGACCCACCAGCTGGGCATTATTGACAGAGGTTATCATGAAATGAACGACCCAATCCAACTGTTGTCAGGATAACGCATTTTACTAGAAAATTTTCGTGAACACAATGCAAAAGGCAATAAATTACAAACATTGGGCCTATAACAGCATCAGTTTATAGTTTCCCTGATCAAGGAAGTGGTTGGGATGGAATAATATATTTTTCTGTAGGCCTGAACTCCTAGATGCCTTGCATATCCCATATATTATTATAACCTACCATCCTGTAGTGGATTTCTATGGTGAGTAACTGTAAATTATAGCCTTATAATCTTAGAGTTCAGAGGAGAAAGAAACCAGAAGCCACAAGGGGTATAGGTTATAATAAATAATGCACCCCAACTGTAAATTAAAGGGATATTAGAAGTCACCTTGGAGTTCCGTGGCCCTGTATAAAAGGTACTCTGCCTGCGGCCTCGTGCTTTTATATGGTCACGGAACTCTAAGTGACGTCTAATATCCTTATAATTTAAGTTGGGGGTGGCATTATCCACATATTCTTATACTTTGTACAATCAATACAATGTTATCTGCTACATACTACTGCGCTCTAGTATAGGGTTTAAGTAGGCGAGGCTGTGATTCTGGGTTCTATATTTTAGTGTCTATTTGTTATTGCAGCGTGATGAATAGTTATCTTGCACTAATCTCACACGGCCGGATATAATCTACCCACTTGTTTCCCTCCGCCAGTTAATATCCAATAGTCAGTTTTGAAAATTGCAATATGAATGACTGTTAAGATATAAGTCACTGTTACACACACTTTCTATTTGTTCTTATATGTTTGACTATAGTAGCATGGATTTGAGGAAACTATAAGTGGTGGCATCTTCTCCATTATATTGACCAAAAAAATTTAATTTCTCATTTCACGCTCTATATGGTGTTTGTAGAATAATCATAGGGTGAAATCCAATTACATTTAAATAACTTTGTCCCCCCTGTGACTTGGGTGAGTTATATAGAATATATTTTCTTTCTAATCATAAGACGTACAATACTTTGTCTAATAGGCAATGTAGATGTAAGCTCTTAGTCTAGGTCTGATGGAAATTAATAACCCCAATACTGGGCGAGTCTAGGAAAAACTCTGATGGATGGAAAATGTTTTAAGCCATCAAATGATTGTGAAGTATGGATGGTCTCCAGCCATCTGCTGGTGTTTGAGATGTTCAGAGATGTAGATGCGAACTGTAAGATATAACCAGAGGTTACAGCAAACAGAGCAGAAATTGAAGCTTTTGGTTAAAGTTGTCATTTCATTAATAATGTACTAGTTTCCTTGCAACTCAATCCTGCGTCAAACACAGACCATAAAGTCAACCCATTCCGACATAACAAATAACCAAACCTAAAAAAAAGAACCCCTGAAAAATTATTATTATTACTATAATAATAAAAAAATGGGAATAATATAATAATATAATAATATATATAATGTTGTTGTTGTTTTTATATTATTTTAACACAATACGTAAAATACATAATATTGTATTTAGTAACAAATATCTGTGCTTTCTATGTCTTTCCGCACCGTATAATGGACCATACGGAGCAACCTCACCTCTTTCACCCTTAAAGGCAGATGGAGGACTTTACACAATATACCAGAAATCATTTACCTGTTGTACAAATTCCCATTGCGCCTGTAATTGCCTTTCAATGTAACGCCCACTTAGAATAAAACCAAACATTCTCTCCATTGTTTTTTTCAATTTGTTACATCATGTTAAGGCTGGAACACGATGGCCAATTCTTCCTCCTGACTGACTGTTTCTTGCCTTTTGACGGTCGGCCAGGAGAAGGGCTGTTGGTTGCGGCAAAAAGCAGCCACGTCCGACAGTAACCACGGTAACCATAGAGAACCACATGATCAGCTGTGGTTTTCCGACCTGTCGAAAAGCACAGTACTGTATATGGATAGAAGATGATAGATAAATGATAGAGATAGCGTCTACATATAGTAGATCGAATGATAATGATGATAGTGTTAGATAGATAGATGATATATATATAGATAGATAATGATGATAGATAGACTGATGAGATTGATACGATAGTTAGATGAAGACAGACAGACAGACAGCAGACAGATAATTGATAGATAGATTATAGATGATAATTGATCGATAGGATAGATAGATAGATAAGACAGATAGACAGATAATTGATAGATAGATAGAATAGTAGATAGATGATAGATAGATAATGATAGATAGACAGACAGACGACAGAGGACCGGACGGAACGGATCGGAAGGATGGACGGACAGGACAGATAGACAGCAGATAAAGATAGATAGATAGATAGATAGATAGATAGAATAGATGATAATGATAGATAGATCGCTAGATAGATAGATAGATAGATAGATGATAATTGATAGTTAGATAGACCAGACGACAACAGACAGACAGACAGACCAGACAGATAATTGATTAGATAATAGATAGATGATGATAATGATAGATAGATGATAGATAGATAGATAGATAGACCAGACAGACAGATATTGATAGATAGATAGACATCAGATAATAAGATAATGAATAGATAGAATATGATAGATAGATAGATAGATGATGATAGATAGATATTAGATAGATGATGGATAGATAATTGATAAATGATAGATAGATAGATAGATAGAACAGACAGACGACAAACAGATGGACAGGGCAGACAGACAGATAATTGATAGATAGACAGACAGACAGATAATAGAAATAGATAGATGTAGACAGACGAGCAGATAGTTTGACAGATAGAAGATAACAGACAGACATGACAACAGACTAGGGGTAATTTTATAGAGAGGGGTGTATGTGGTAAATGGTATTATGGTTGTTACGGTTATAAGGGAAATTGTCCATCTGCTACTGTAATGAAAATTCTAATCCTGCAGATTGATAATGGTCCCTAGTGTTAGACATTATTTTCCTCTTGTTATCTATAGTAGAAGAAAGGGGAAGAAAGACATCATATGTTATTGTAAATGTATTTATCATTTACAGCTGTGAATCCATGTTTTAATTGCTAGACACCCACGTGGAATGAAATCTCTATCCCAGGCACCGCTCAATTATAGACCATGAAGTTCTCCTGCTATCTCTGAATTAGAGTCAAACTCCATGCACTAGCAAGTAAAAAACACCTGCAAATGAAAGATAAAGCGGGTTCCTCTCTGCCTAGATAACTACGGAACCCTTAGGGTTTATTAGCAACAGAATCTTCACTCCCGAACCATTTTACAATGTTCTTACTAATCTGGCCTCAACATTTACCGATCCGATGGTCAGTGGGCATTGACCCTTTATCGGTATTGTATGTACATGTATGTAAGTAGTGTATCTATATGTTATTATATAACACCACTTGGGACGCAGTGCCGTTCAATATTCTAATACAAAAAGCCATACAAGGGGGACAATAATATAAATCATACATAAATATACAAATAAGTATGTGTCATCAACAATATACAAGTGCTTGAACAAGTGGACATGAGGAAGGGTCCCTACCCGTAGAGCTTACAATCTATTAGGTGGGTAACATACAGATGCATAGGCAAAGGGTAGAAGGGACCGTTTCGATCGAGCGTTCCGTGTCGTCATAAAGAAACGGGCGTTTACGAATGGAAATGACCCTCGGGCGAGAGCCCAGAGAATTTTATGAGGTTAAACGATTAAGAATTGTCGGGCAAGAGTAGCCACGGCTGGCAGTTCTCCAAAAGATCAGAGAAAGCGGGCGTTACGAATGGAAAATGGCCCTCGGGCGAGAGACAGAGAATTTTATAGGTTAAACGATTAGAATTGTCGGGAGGAACAGCAAGTTTTTTGGAGTTGGGAAGCTTCCGAGCCTGAGGCAGAGAGAACGGTAACAGAAAGAATTGAAGGACTCATGTGGAGTATCCGCACTGTTATCTTGTTGATACAAGTGGGTCTGTATAAATAGAATTATATGAGGGCTCTGAGGGTTGATATCAGTAAGGTTAAGGTCCGTACACACTTCTGATTCTATGCACAAGATTGACCCCTGAGACGCTAACACATGCTTGACCAACGACCAAGACCACTCAGGTCTCCTTCCGCTGACCCCGCCATGGTGGATTGATGAACGGAGCCCGACCACATGCATACACACACATGCGATTCTCGGGCGAAACAGCTGTGTACGAATGCTCATGGGCCTTGCGTTGTCCATTGTATCGAATGTGTACTGGCTTTACTAATGATGAAGTTATGTTTACCTGGTTTTGTTTGTGGTAAATATAAGTGGGGTTTTACAAATATACAATTCATGGTCATTTGTTCCTTTTTTAATATTTATATCTCAGCCGTTTAAACCATTTTAATTGGGTTTCTTCATCATCATCACTTCCACCAGAAGCGGAAAAAGACACTGATACCCAGTGCTAGGGCGGGACTCGGCCACACTAGTGCGCTTTTAAGAGAGATCCGATCACCCCAATTGGGCCACACAGTGTTTTGCTGGGCATCTGCGCTATAATTCTTTAATTGGAGTGCATGCGATCCTCATTTTCTCCCTCTTGTGCAACATTGCGCAATTATTTCCAGAGTGCTCTAGAACCCCGACGCACGATATGTATGAACGCCGTGCACTATATCGGTCGGGATCATTGACCGGCTGGCCAGGCTGATCTTTAAACAACCGCTAGTTTTCGACCGATAAAGTGCCAATACGCGGTACAATTATTGGCCAAAATCCCCTTTGTACACAGATCGTTCGTTGCGGTCGGCACTCCCGATTGCACGTGTGTACAGTACAAACCTTAGGATCTCTTCTCTACATCGCCCCTTTAAAATACCAGCCCATAGCCTTTTTAACTGTTCTCTTCCTTACAGATACAACAAGAAAAAATACAATGTCCTCACTTTCTTCTGTAATTGAAGGTGTTTCTTTTCCAAAGATTACAATCCCTTTAAGGATAAGATGATTTCTTTGTTCCAGGGTTTATTGACATCTCTTATTCATTAAATGATTCTAATTTCTTTCTTCCCTGTACATTAACTTGTGTTAGATTCCTTTATAGACCAGTATGGATCTATAGATAAAATGACATGTTTTGATTGGATCCATTGTCCCTGTGCATTTTCTGAATTGTATTCACACCCCATCAATGTGTGGGTAAATAAACCATATGTTCCTACAACACCAGATCAATTATTTGATCGAAACTGTTCCAGCCCCATTTGCATATTACTTATTAGCGAAGAGTTTTGCCCAGTCGAACCATCTCTGGGCTTGTGCCTAGTGTATTATATTCTCAGTAAATAGATGAAAATAGAAAACAAAATAATAAAGAACAAACAAACAATAAAGCACTTAGTGAAGGAAGAAAAATATGAGAAACCTTTTAGGCAACACAACGTCGTTGGCAATTATCTATTTCTCTATCTGGCCTTTCAGACATAGTGCCATTATGAAGGGTCCATTCATCGCCTTATTTTAATGGGCAACTGTTTGAGATTTTTATGATGTACTTCATGACGACGGAGAGGATTTTCGAGAGTTTTAATTTGGGATTGTATTTGAAATCTCTTAGTCTGTGCAATGTTAGTAAATAGATGTTTTTACCTTTATTCATGGTACAGTGTTTTAGGAAGAGATGGTTTTTTGTAATATGGGGTTTGATTTTTATACTATTTAGTCACATACAATCCATAGATAGTAAGTAGTAAGTATAAAGTAGATCTGAATGGCTGAGAGACCTTCATGGACTGGATGAGGTAGGATTACATTTTGGGTCTTCTCCATGAAAATGGAGAGTCTTCCACTGGGAATTCGAAGCAGCTCATTTAGGTATTTTTTGAGGTTATAATAAGAAGTTCACATCCGGAATGAAATTGTCGGACTTGTATTAATTATATAGGAGTTCTATTTCTTTTGGAGATGGGAAGAAGACGTAATAAGGCTTAGGTCAATAGCACCAGAGCTTTTTTTTTTATAGATTTTAAAACTGAGCAGCTGTTGCAGGTTTTGAGAAGATGTATCCACTAATTAGTCTCGGAACAGATGAAGTGAGAGGCTTTCTCTATTTCTCTATCTCTATTATATCTGTCTCTCCTGGTCCAGACATAGCACTATAAGAAAGAATCTGATACCAAACCTCTAGGGATTTACCACACATGTGTGTAACATGAAGCCCAATGTACAAGAGGTATTTTCTTTTTCACACATGTGCACTGCATATTTATAGTATTGATGTGGATTATAGTCAAGACAAGACAGGACTAGATAGACAAGCGTTAGACTGGTTAACTGGGGATCCTGTAGGTAAGTGGGATTTAGTTATGTATGAAGTCTTAACTGTTTGTGTGTATTTCTATAAGATCTTTATGCTTCTATAAATCTTTATGCTGTGTCAAGGTTAGGCTGGGGGAAAGATTTGTTCTGACCGTCCGTTGCCACCAGCAGGAGTCAACCGGGACAAAATCATTGTCGGTCGTGGGCAAAGTAGCCACGGCTGGCAGTTCTCCCAAAGATCAGAACTTATTTACTAACCATCCGATCAGTCGAGGCCGTCCCCATCCGCACCATACAAATTCCCAGCCAACCAACCCATACATGGTACTATCGTCGGTCGCATGGAAATATTATATGGTGTGTACCCAGCCAAGAATAGGAAGCAAATCCTGTAGATACCAGTTGTTAAGGATTTCCAGTGTTTCATATTTGAAGATATTAAGATCTTGACCAAGATAATCCAGGTGTTCAAAACATACAGGGAGATTCAATAAAAGTTTCTTATTGTTTAAAATGGGCTTATTTTGCCCCAACCATCAGATGTTATTTAACATTTAAAGCTAAGATCTATTGGTTGGGCAAAATTAGAACTTTTATTGAATAACCCTGCGTATCTGCTTTGTATTAGCCACGGGTCTCGTTGAAAAGAGACAGTGATTGCATGTGATGCTCTGGCACTGGAGGCACAGACACAAAAAAAATTTAAAATTTCAATTATTGTCGCGAGTCCCTAAGTTCGAATCATCTTCTTTGATTCTAATTCTATAACTCTTAAATAGAAAGACGTCTATAATCAAAGTTGGAAGTTTATCAGAAGTTTGGAAGTCTTTTAGACTGCATGTACAGCTTGGACAGAACGTTGAAAATGCGGTCTTTGTCTATGGACGAACATCTAACTAATCTCACGTCTTTGTGGTGTATGGCCAGAATTTGTCACCCAGCACAGGGGATTTGCTGTACAACGCCGCTAAACGGACAGCTCCCCAGTAGTTTTGATATGTATGTCGGGAACAAATGTGTTTAAAACATTATTTTTCCTTTAATCATAACGGAAAAATAAGAAGCTGACACTTTGTGGTAGAACCGATGATGGATATTCCGAAAGGGAACATGAAATGGTAGGCACTTATTTCTACTGTGGTCGGTTAGGGTGGCCATACACATAACAATAATGGGTTAACCATATAGGGGCTGTTCCCGACTGACCGCAGTGCCAACAGTGGAATCATAGATATTTCTTCATAGTAGCAGATTAAATTCAAGGACAATTATAATTAAACCCCTCCTTTCTGATCCTATTATCTACCCAGGTGCGGACTGGTCGTTGTTTCGAGGAGGAAACGCTGGTTTGATATCTGGCAAATGAAAATTTTGAGGGGTGTAATAAAGCGAAAAAGGTGAAAGAGATGGAAATCGTTGTTGCATTAACGATGGTCGAAAATTTTAAATATACCCTTAAATGGTGTTGTTGTCAGCTACGGGATTGGTCAGCTCTGGCTGAACATTTCTATTGGTCACTGTCATTCCCTATCCATTTTATAGGAACCAATAGTGGGCACTGCTTTGGGTCCCACCTAAATAGGGATATCAGATTGGTAAAATAAAAATATAAAGATTTGTGACAGGTGACCAACATACTCCAATTGGAACAGTGTATTGTATCTGCAATGTGAATCCCCACGTAAAACACCTATCCACAACAATCTTCCGTTTCTTTAAAAGATTGTATGTTCCCTTTAATTATTGTCTTTTAGAGTGAATGGAGATCTTGTTTCTAGGCTGAATTACCGTATCAAATTGATGCCATCAGTGAGAAATGCAATGGGTAAGGAAGGTCTTAATAATAAATACATTCAATCTAGAAGATTCTAAAAATAACTTGAACTGAACTTCTTTACCGAGTTGACTAAATTCCATGTTCTTTCTGGATTTGTATTGAATCAGCCATTAGATTGTGTGTGATCGGTCAAATGTCGGTTTCCTGCCCCCAACACCAACTGATACATTCAGCACATTATTTGTTTTTTATTTTACTAACTAGTGGTAGATATTTATGGACAATTATTGTCCCTATTCTGGAGGGCTCCTCCCTCCATGCTGTCATCAAGGCTTTGACTGCTGGCATCACAACCAATGAGGACTGCTGTTTCCACTACTGCCTCTCTCTGAAAAAAAATCACCACATTTTAGTTTAGGACTGGACATGCCCTTTATTATACAACTCTGTACTCTGGTTTTTTGCATTTATTAACTTCTTTTCTTTTGCCATTATCATAAATGTCATTGACTGAGTGGCTACTGATAACCATGTTTTCAAGGAGTTTAGCTGACATGTGGTGGACCAGTGTGACTCTGACCTAATTTAATTGACAAGAATTATCTCCCCAGCGTTTACAACACAATATGTGATTTCCTAATACTCAGATCAATTATTATACAAACCCAAACATTCATTGAAATGAATGTAAGATTAAAGCTGGGTACACACAGTCCAGATTTCTGAAAGATCACAGATGATCTGCAAGATCCTGTCTGCCATCTTCAAAGATCTGCATACACACAGTCCCGAGCGTTCTCCCTATGAACGTCATAGGAGACCATCGGACTGTGTGTTTCCATCGATGGAAATTTTCGGCCTTTCCCAACGAGCTTTCGGCCGACCCGATCGTTTGGTGGCCGCGCGCTCTTTCGGGAACGAGCGTACACACATACCGATAAAGCCCGATACCATCGGATCCGACGGTATCGGGCTTTATCGTTACTGTGTGTACCCGCTTAAGCATTGTCAACCAATAGCAGAATACTGAAATACAAAGAGGATTGGTTTATGCATGTTGATGCCCTAAGAACCTTCCTTGTGCCCCCTTCCCAAATGAACTTACTTCCCCAAACCACCTCTGGATTAGTTATATTGGCTTCCAAAGAAAAAGACTTTCTGGGTTATTTCATAAAAGTTCTTATTGTTAAAAATGGTGGCTAATTTGCCCCAACCAATCAGATATTAGTTTAACATTTGAAAGCTAACACTGTTGGTTGGGGCAAAAATGCACCATTTTATTAAAAGAACTTTAATTGAATCTCCACGGTTTTAAATATAGCCACCCACGTTTAATGGTGCCCTAGTTTATACCTAGGTTACCTATGCCTAGAAATGGCTCTGGTGGTACGGTTCCTTAACATGTTGATGATGTAATAAAGCTCATGGAGTTCACACAATGTCCTCCTTTTTTCATCACTAGAGGCAAATTTTCAATTGAGTTCAATAGATGCGTAAAAAATGGAAGTTCGCTAATGTTGACTACTCGCGTGCAATTGTCAATCTGAGCATCGTGATGTAGGCCTCATCGGTTTAATGGGTCAATTAAGACAAAAACTGCAGTCACAGTAAATTTATTTTGATTGTGTACACACTTTCGTTTTAAATACTGAAAGTATGTCAGATTGAAGCATCGGGCCCGTTATAAGACGTAATGTTTTGAGGACTTCTTGTTTTTTTTTTTTCCCCCTCTGCCAGCATTGAGTTTTGTGGGATTTGGGAGATCGGTTCAGCTGGGTAGAGAGACACAGAATGTTTATTTTTGTGTAATAGGAAGATTTGAAAGAAAAGACAAAGTTAGAATTTGAGACCTGTTAATGTGTTTGACCTTGTCTAATCTGGATTGGCTAGAGACTACAGTGGGTGTGGCCTGCTGTAACAAGCTCTTACAGTAGATTAGGACTGGCCATGTGTAAAGAAAATAATGGTCAGTGACCAAACTCTAATACTGGAATGCTGGGAAATAAAGCACAAATGCTTCTTGATAATAAGGGACATTTCTTTGCACCCACATTAAAATGGGAAAATCAAAGACTAGAAAAGAAAGTATACTGTCTGCACTCCTAGTGGATATGCAGTAAAATCCTTTATTTATTATCACATTAGGGACATGCCAATCATAAAAACATTTAAAAACCTTAAAAAGCAAGCCTCAGGGTATAAAGTATCACATATAGGTCACTATACCAGTAATTACACTGAGTGAGCATGAGATACAACCAACTTACTCTTACTGAAAGTCTGGCACGTATGGCGAGGATGAGGATGGATTAGAAGAGCAGTTGGTACTGGAGCAAACAAGTTTCGCTCCATGCTAACGGGTATCCGGAGCTTCCTCCGCTGCTGCAAACCAACCGGTAAGCCCAATTATATACAGGCCTTCCTCGCACGTCGCAGTTTCAGTGACGTCGTGACACTACCCACGCTGAACAGCGTAGGGCTTAGTGCGTCATGATGTCATGCGGTAACTTGCTAGCGCGGTTTATGACATGCTAATGGTTGGGTAATGTTAAGGAAGTAAGTACCAATTGGCCAGTTAACCCCTTAGGCATACTTAATTCGAATCCACACTTGTTTACTTATCATAACAAACATGGTCATAAGGACAATTATATATACATATTATTAAAGTTACATACTAGGCTTAGTTACTTAACGCGGATACAGTCCTGACATAGTCGGTATTAATTCCACAATAATCATCCAGGGCTTATTCATAAAAGTCCCCCCAGACTCAATCAGGCTACATTTTACAAGAGGAGTAGAAATTTTCTGGTATATAGATACCACTAAATCCATGGTTTATAACCCCATCCCAGTGTGACGGGGTCTATAGTGTTACCATGTAAGTAGATTGCCATATTCAACAGATCTTGTGATTGTATACATGCTCCTATTCGATCACTGTTCCACGGATCAAAATACATAAGTTCAAAGGCATATTGCTGGGATCTATCCTCTATACCCCAGTAGCCCACAGTCCAGGATATCATAGTATAATTGTTTTCCTCCATATTATGATAATAGATGAGAATCCTAGATCAAAACTTCCTTGAGTAGATGAGCGGATTCCAACTCTTATAAGAAGACACATCATGTGATCCCAGTCCTCATTTAGACCTTTTGGAGAAGTGTGCCTTATTTATGAATCCATCTAGCTTCTTGTTTGCAAGAGTATTTTCTGTATATCTGAGACAATCTCTATACCCATACTTACGCTCTCGTTGAACCACCATGACATTGCAGAGGTGACTTTCAACGCTAGTTAGGTTTTTTTTATTTGCTTCATCCTTGGCTGCTAGTCTTATATTAGAGAGATGGTTAGAAACCTTCCATCTAAGTCGTTGGCACGTCTTCCCTATGTACATCTTTAGACGGACAGAAGAGGCAGTAATATGACATTACGAATTTTCCAGTTCATGTATTATGAATCTTATACCTTTCTTTGCCTGACTGTCACAAATGTATTTGTCACTGATTATATGTGTACATAGGGTGCAATCCCCACTGGGATGAGTAGCTGTAAGTCTAAGGCCAGTATCTGTCACGCTACTCTTCCTTGTGATGAGCAGGGTGTGTTTTCAGATGTCTGACAAATTCTGACCCCTCTGAGCAGTCAGTTTGTGTTTTATCGGAAATGAAACAGAAATATTTGATCAGGCAACAATATTTGCCATTTACTGTAGAATCCGTTTTATCGAGGCCCCATCCAGATTGTAAGGGGTGATGAATCTTACCGTGGGAGTGTCAATCTCATGGCATCAAGTCTAGACTTTCTAAGGAGACTTTGAGGTTTCCCTTATTCTGGATCTTTTCACTAGGCCATGGATTCTTTCACAAATGTTACATCCTATCTGTCCAGTTTCTCTTTACCCTCGGGAACTGCCCTTGGAAATTCCGCGGAGCAAGCTCCCGAGGATGTGCGCTGTCAAGTGAACATTAAACATGGGAGAGGAGACACAATGTACTGCTAATAGTCAAGGTGCCCTTTTTACTTATTTAGCGTTGTTCTGAGTATTTTGTTTAAGATTTACGGTAAAGGTTTTGTTGTGTTAACTTCACTTAAGACCTAGAAATAGACTGATAGTAGAGTTTTAGAACATAGTTAAAATCCATCTATAAGGAGACCAGTTAGTTAAAGAATCAGATGGACTAATCGATTTAATCTTAAATATTTGGCCTGTATACGGCTACCTTTATTCTGTTTCTCTCTATAAAGGACACTTAACCACATATCATGTCCTTTGATATCCAAAGCTCCAAATTAATATAAGGCCCCATTTCAGTGTCTTTCTTTGATTTATTTGTCCATGAAGAGAATGTGTGGAGCTGGTCTTAGCTTGTGCATTCGCCCTTGGGTTAAAGAACCAGTACTCTCCTTGGGTTCCCAACCCCTTGGTTAATTTTGTGCTTTTTTACTTTTCACAGCTTTGCCGATTCAGACTGCAGATGTATTGCTTTGTGATCATTACCATTCTGGCCGTATATGAGGGATCGTGGCTTGACACTGTCTTAATCAAGAGAAAGCAGAAAACGTGTAAGAAACAAAAGGAAACATAACAAATTATTGCCACCATAATTGATTCTGATTATATTCAGCTAGTAAGCGCTGGGAATCCTTCCTTATACCTTGTTTATCGTTGCCATTTTGTCATGTTAAAGTTGTGTTCTATGGCAACCCGACGTTCTGTGTCTGACTTTGGGCCGAACAAAAGGCCTTGTGTTTCTCGAGGTGAGAAATGTCCTTGTTGCACAGACTATAACCGTTATAGAGTCGTTTCCACGGGTTCTTCACAATAACACACAAGAAAGTTGGGGTTTCTTTGATCACTAATTACCACATATGGCGGCCATATTGGCAAGTAATAATGGTCTGGAAAATTGGCGTTTCAGCCCTACAATGCAGTTTATCTTCACTCAGCTTGTTCCCTCAGATGCTGCAGAAGGGGCCGGACAGGCAGCGGAGTGTCCTCAGTCAATACAGATGCCACCTCTATTTGGCCCCTTCTGTAGCTTCTGTGCACTGAAAAGGCACGAACCCGACCAAAAGACAGCCAAGGAACTAGGGTGGTAAGTACATTTAGGAGCTCATTTCATAGTTGTAACCCTCACAAGTTAGGTTTTTGGGGCAATAAGGCTGCATACAAAAGTTTGTTTGGGGGGTTGACATACCCTTTAAGATGAGGTATGGGGCAATAAGGCTGCATACAAACATTTGTTTGGGGGGTTGACATACCCTTTAAGATGAGGTATGGGGCAATAAGGCTACATACAAAAGTTTGTTTGGTGGGTTGACATACCCTTTAAGATGAGGTATGGGGCAATAAGGCTGCATACAAAAGTTTGTTTGGGGGGTTGACATACCCTTTAAGATGAGGTATGGGGCAATAAGGCTGCATACAAAGTTTGTGGGGGGATTGACATACCCTTTAAGATGAGGTATGGGGCAATAAGGCGCATACAAAAGTTTGTTTGGGGGGTTGACATACCCTTTAAATGGTATGGGGCAATAAGGCTGCATACAAAGTTTGTTTGGGGGGGGTTGATATACCCTTTAAGAGGAGTATGGGGCAATAGGCTGCATACAAAAGTTTGTTTGGGGATTGACATACCCTTTAAGATGAGGTATGGGCATAAGGCTGCATACAAAAGTTTGTTTGGGGGGGTGACATACCCTTTAAGATGAGGTATTGGGCATAGAGGCTGCATACAAAAGTTTGTTTGGGGGGTGTACATACCCTTTAAGATGAGGTATGGGGCAAATAAGTCTACATACAAATTTGTTTGGGGGGTGACATACCCTTAAATGAGGTATGGGGCAATAAGGCTCATACAAAAGTTTTTTGGGGGTTGACATCCCTTTAAGATGAGGTATGGGGGCAATAAGGCTGCATAAAAAAGTTTGTTTGGGGGGTTGACAATACCCTTTAAGATGAGTGTATGGGGCAACTAAGGCTGCATACAAAAGTTTGTTTGGGGGGGAGACACACCTTAATATGAGGAATTTTTTTTGTATAGTTGTCCTTTAATATGTCAGAGTATCTAAATCAATCATTATAGCTCTAACCATAGAGCTACTGTAACAATCTAATTCTTCTTTCAAACTCTATAGTAAAGTAATGCACAGTTAACCCCCCACGTGTTTAAAGAGAGATTATTCATTTTATACAGATGGATTTGGTTTACCTATTAGCTTTTATTTTATATATTATATAAATACCTGTCCCTAGATGAACCTTTTAGCTCCCTAGAAGTGCATTTAACTATTATCTTAGAACAAATCCAGTTAATTCTACAAAGGGATTTCCATTCTTTTGAGATAGATTCTTGTATCCAGAGAACATTTTAATAAGGCCAACACAATTATTCCTTTGGCAGATTAGCATTTCTATGAGTGCGTTTGTGCCTGTCCGTATACGTCCTTAATATTTAATATCACGGGACTCCATCCGGTGGGCCTATTCTCGCTACCTGTCAGTGGGTTTTGGATTGAAAACTGCATCTTAGCTGGAAATCTCTCTTGCTCACTGGCCCTTATCGTTCACTCATATAGTGTAAATCTCTCCTCTGAGTTCCCTCTCAATTTCATATCCTCACTTCATGTGTCCCACAATGGCACTTTCCGTTACACATATATCACTGCTATGTTCTATCTTCGGACGGTGAGTTATCATAGATCCCTGTCAAAGTTTAATAGTTGAAATTCTGGAGTTGAACAATTAAGTCCTGCGTACAATTAAGTCCTGCGTCAGGCTAATACCTGATTTATGGCGGGGATTAGCGAGATATGTTTAGAGTCAGGTCAGGGGTTGTCCTGTGGAAAACAGGTATGGGGTTAAAGGGCATCTATAGTGAATAAAACACACTTGGCCCATTGCTAAGTTAAATTCAGTGTACTCTGTGCTGCCGTTCTCTTACCTTGTCAGTGACTCTGTTTTTCCATGGTGTCGATCTGTCTGTAGCATTCCCCCCTTCCCCCATCCCCTGTTACCCTCCTCCATGTCTCAACTCCGGCTAACCGACAAGCTTATCATGTGCAGTATGAGTTAAAAGTTCACATCCTGAAAAACACACCCACACACAGTGGCCAATAGAAAGCAATTGTCCTGGAGATACGGAAGAGAAGGGAGAAACGTACAGTTACTTACTGCAATACGATCTCTCTCTTTGTGACCACCATCAATCAGTGAAAGCTATGAGAAGATGGGTCACTTGCCCGCCTTATCTCTGCAGTCCAAAGCTACATCTCCCCCTGTAATGTTCTTATCTCTATGGTTTGTTACGAGCGGAGGAGGATGGACTTGAGCAGGAAGAGGTCAGTCACAACATTTGATTGACAGTCCAAGTAGGATTAGAGGATGCATCACATATTCTTCTAACTTGGGTATCTCAGTACAGGAGGGAATCTGAATAAAGTGAAGACACTCTGGGGGTTGGGAGAATTATAGAACACATGAGGAAAGGAAATAAAGTACATTTTCTCACTATAGATGCCCCTTAAAGTATCCCTCCCAAGTGTCCTGGTTTTCCTCTAAAAGAGACACATTCTTGGGTGGAGCATGGCTGATAATTGGGAGGCAACGCTCAAGGTAGTGTATGAATGGCCATTTCTAACGATGTGTTTATGTATGGGCACTCGGTGGGACGAAATGCCCTTTGTTCTGGCTTCGTTGATGATTTGACCTGGTGTATGCTCAACGAGCCCCAACAAAACAGCCAACCTCCCTGACCGAGTACCCTAAATTAAACGATCATCAGCTAAAATGTCCATTTGTTACACCTTGTCGTTTTGTGTTGGCCCCGCAATCACACGTGTGTACGAGCCTTTATCTGTAATGCTGGATGCAGGCGTACACCATAGGACTTTATACAGGGTTATCCACCTGTACAACAAGAGCTAACCTACTAGTCACATTCTGTCTCTAAAGCATCGCTGAATAGTCATGCAATGTCAGAGTCACAAGGTGACAGTTACACATTACACATGCAGTCAAAGCTTTTCTAACCAGACAATGTTGTGTTGCATGCACACTTCACAGACCCTGATACATAAAAACGCATGCTCAGTGGAATTATCTAGCCCCTCCCTCTTCCTGCTCAGAGCTGTCAAGTACACTGGATGACAGCCGGTGATCTCTCTGCAATTGAAGACTGAGCAGTGGAAACTGCAAAGGAAAATGACAGAGTATCTCTCCACAATTCTGGTGTTTTACAGGGCACAATTAGATATTGGCTAGTTAGGAATTACTGACATTTTAGTTTCAGTTTCCCTTTAAGAAGAGTCGTGTCATCCTATTACTCATCTCAGGAGAGGCCTGCACAGAATATGTGCCATGTAATGATCAAAAGAGATGCACTGTTCTTTCCACAGACTTAATATAATATATTGTATAATTAAAAAGAAATGAAAGACGAGAAGGTAATGAGGTATTAAGATGAAATCATATAAGAGTGAGGAAGGAATATAAATATTAATTAAAATGAAGAGTGCACTTTGTAATGAAGGCAGGAATTAATTGATCTACAGGACAGAACGTTTTATTTTGTAGTCTAATGCGCCGCCATATTGGGGAGTGGGGATAAATCCTGTTACCACATAGCGCATTGGTTCATTTAAAGATGTGCCGCCATATTGGGGAGTGGGGGATAAATCCTGTTACCACATAGCGCTTGGTTCATTTAAAGATGTGCCGCCATATTGGGAGTGGGGATAAATCCTGTTACCACATAGCGCATTGGTTCATTTAAAGATGCGCCGCCATATTGGGGAGTGGGGATAAATCTGTTACCACATAGCGCATTGGTTCATTTAAAGATGCGCGCCATATTGGGGAGTGGGGATAAATCCTGTTACCCATAGCGTATTGGTTCATTTAAAGATGTGCCGCCATATGGGGAGTGGGGATAAATCCTGTTACACATAGCGCATTGGTTCATGTAAAGATGTGCCGCCATATTGGGGAGTGGGGATAAATCCTGTTACCACATAGCGCATTGGTTCATTTAAAGATGTGCCGCCATATGGGGAGTGGGGATAAATCCGTTACCACAATCGCATTGGTTCATTTAAAGATGCGCCGCCATATTGGGGAGTGGGGATAAATCCTGTTACCACATAGCGCATTGGTTCATGTAAAGATGTGCCGCCATATTGGGGAGTGGGGATAAATCCTGTTACCACATAGCGTATTGGTTCATTTAAGATGTGCCGCCATATTGGGGAGTGGGGATAAATCCTGTTACCACATAGCGCATTGGTTCATTTAAGAAGATGTGCCGCCATATGGGGGTGGGGAGTAAATCCTGTTACCACATAGCGCATTGGTTCATTTAAAGATGTGCCGCCATATTGGGGAGGGGGATAAATCCTGTTACCACATAGCGCATTGGTTCATTTAAAGATGTGCCGCCATATTAGGGGGCAGGATAAATCCTGTTACCACATAGCGCTTGGTTCATTTATAAGATGTGCCGCATATTAGGGGCAGGGATAATATAATTCCTAATTGCCTATTTACATTATGGACTAGAGTAGATTAACCAATTGTCTTCTAGTATTATCACTACGTCTAAAGGCAAATTTTCCCTATGCTTCTAAATGAAGCGTCACATTCCTTGAATGAGTTGGGAATCATAATGGGCAGGTGACAATTCTCCTTTATTGAGATCAGTTTTTCCTACAGAAGCTGCACCCAAGGCACAGAAATAGTCTATTCTATACATATAATATAGTGAATAATGCACCCCCAACTGTAAATTATATAGTGGATAAATGCACACCCAAACTGTAAAATTATAGAGTGGATAATCACCCCACACCCCACTGTAAATTATAAGGATATAGAAGTCACTGAGGAGTTCGGTGACCATATAAAAGCACGAGGCCGGCGGAGTACTTTTATACAGGGCACGGAACTCCAAGGTGACTTCTAATACCCTTATAATTTACAGTTCGGGTGCATTATTTATTATAACCTACCCCTTTGTGGCTTTAGGTTTCCTTCTCCACCTGGAACTGTAAGATTATAAGGCTATAATCTTACAGTTCCTCCCATAGAAATCCACTACAGGGGTAGGTTATATGGGTTATAACAGCTCTTATGAACATTCAATTCATTGGGACCCTGATCTGTACAAAGTGTATTCACTGGAGATACCCAGCATGCAGTGTACTACTCACGATATCAGTTAGAGCGTTGCACAGTGGAAATCTATGAAGTTAAAGAGAAATGTAAAGGTAACTGCACAGATATATCATTAAATCACATACTAGTTCAATAAAAACACACAACAATGCCTGGGTAATTAAAATGTAACCCTTTCAAAACTGATTCCTACCAATGGTTCTCAGATAATGAGACTGTGGCCCCATTGCTGGCACGTTCATTCATTCTCAAAAGTGGAGTCAACTGCTTTTTTTGTTTTTTTTTTAAATGGGATGGGGGTTAACTCTTTCAATGCAGTGCCTGCCAGTCCCTCTCTCTTACCCCTGTGCTATTGAGGTTTAAAATGGATTTGCACTATCAATTTGTTACTGAGGAGAACAATTATTGCTTCTAGCATAATGAATGCCTTTCAGTTCCAAAGAGATTTGGAGGCTACAACTACGCTGGAATTCGAAAAGCTCTCCCTCTCTCCCCCTCTCTCTCTCTCTCTCTCTCTCTCTCTATTTCTCTCCACGTTAATGGATTTTATTAATTGTTGCCATTATCGAGATGCCACTGTTGCTGTGGAAAGAGGTTTGGCAGGGAAGGATTTTAGGTCTTTAGCTTTCAATTAATGTTGCATAGTGGTTATGGACTTCGATAAGAGAAACAGAGCTCCCTTATTGATTGCAGCATCGCACAATGTTCGCCAGCAAGGAGGAAGAAGAGCTTTTTTATTCATTCAAAGCCAACATGGTATTTTTTTGTATTGTTTAGCGACCACCACAGCAGGAGGTGATACGTTAGATGTAGATTGCAAGCTCTTTAGACCAGTGCAACGCCTTAAAACGATAACTGGCTGGCACATTATGCATGATGGCTGCAAATTGGAACAGGGCATAAGAGCGCTGGAACATGTGCGCTGATAATGACGTTCGATGCTTAACGCAAGACGTGATGTTACACAATCTGACTATTTGTTGTCTTTGTTGAATATTTGTTATATTTATGACAATGCACAGAATGAAATACAATTGAGATTTGTCATTTTTCAATAGTTAACCCTTAAAGTCAAGAAAACATGCAGCGGAGCTATCTAGCCATGTAATGCTTTGTTTTTTTTAAGTTAAAGAATTGTATTTTCTTGGTTGTTAAATGAAGAAGATTTGATACCCAGGACATCCATGGTTAATTTTTTCTCTCTTCTTTTTCAATTTCCAGGTTTGGTGTTTGACCACAAGGGGGAGCTTAAGGCAACATACCAAGGCTTGCTTGATTCTGCACAAGCCTCATAAACTGTCTCTTTTCTACAGCTGCACTGTTATGTTGAAGATTGGCCCCTGCTTGACAATTATTTGGAATTCCAAAGGACCAGAGCACTAGGATGAGGAGCGTTTGCATTCCCCCACAACCTGCTTGTCATATTCCCACTTTTCCTTGGTGAACTGCAGCTCAAATTGACTTGGGACAAAACCCTTGTACGACTCTCGTCCAGGTAAATTCTTTGGATATTTTCATCTTTGTCCGTCTTCCCCTTGAACTCTTCACATTGCTCTTGGATTATACAAAACCAGACCCCAGAGATACCACTTTGTACATGAAGGTGTCTAAACCCTCTGGCATATGTGATCACCAGCAGATCCGCACCTCTCAGTTTGACTCATTCTTGGAGTCCACCAGGACCTACTTGGGGATGGAGAGTTTTGATGATGTTCTTAAACTGTGCGACAGTTCGGTCCCTTTTGCTTTCCTGCAGTCCAAAAGCAATTCCTTCAGATGAAACAACCATGACCAACCAGGATGGGACACTCTTACAATGGAAGTCCACGCAAACCCAGGACATGGACTTTCTTTGGAATATCTGTTTTGGGGAACAGGAACCCCAGAAAGCTGCATGTCATGCTCTGTAAATGGTTGGACACCTGTCTAACTAGCAGCAGCAGCCTCCACCCCTTTGGGATTATGACGACCCCCTGCTCGTGCCATGATGGAGATGCTCATTCTCCCATGGCGAACCACGGGGTTAACTAAAAAGGATGAGTGCGTTAAAAATGGGATATACCTGGAAAACTGTATCAGCAGCCCAAGAGATGGAGAGTTGGAGGGTAAGTCTGTGTCCGCATGGAACTTCTTTTCCCCGAAACCTTTCCCCTTTGTTGGAAGGATGCTGCATGATTAACCCCTTGAGATATGTCATCAAGCACCGAACAGGTCCAATTGAATTTAACTTATATTAGTTGATATACAATGACCTGGTGACCTAAAACCTTCATAGATTCATAGACGACCCCTCTTACCTCCATAAAGGCAGAGCGAACACCAGAGCTGGGTGGCTGGACTGTGCTTGTAAAGAATATTGTCATTACTGGGCAGGGAGGGACAATATTCAGTCTCTCTGGGATTCACTGCTATAGACACTGAATGTTCCCAGTCGATAAGACAAAAGGCAGTTATCCCAAAAAACCTGAGGTGGCCTGAATGACAAACAGTTCAGAGGGTGGGTGACACTGATACCAGTAAATCCTTACACCCCCACCCCCATAGCCAAGCGGGGACTGTAATATTGATGTCAGGAGATTTGGGTTAAGAATGGAATTTAACATTATGGTGATGTCTGGAGGATAGTGATCATAATCAGGTTTAGTAGCTTTCTGACGTCTCGGCTGTAAATGTTCCCAATCTATCTGTCTAATTGCACTGATCCCCTGTGTTGATCTCTGTATTTTATAATGTACAGCGCTGCGTCCCCAATGGCGCTTTAATAAATTATACATGCATATTTACATACATACATTGGGTCTTTATGTTCTTGTGATCTTGATTGATGTTAATAATATTGCAGCAGATCATAGGACACGTAAAGCCATCAACCACCACACTTTTAGCTGTGTGTGCCAGAGGTTCCTACGTTAGGACACTCCACAGATAACATTGCAATGTGCCACAAATACAGATAATGGGTCACCTTAATTAAGTAAAGGGCAAGAAAGTCACTATGATGCAGTATAACAGGGGATATTCCTAACGTCTTCACTGCTGTGTACAAATGCGATCTACTGTATTTATTGTCATTATGTAGCGCTAAACATATTTAGGGTTATTGAATAAAATTTCTTACGTTTAAAATGGTGCTAATTCTGCCCCAACCAATCAGATGTTAGCTTTCAAATGTTAAATAAGATCTGATTGGTTGGGGCAAAATTAGCACCATTTTTAACGATAAACTTTATTGAATCTCCCTGCTTATGCCAGGCTTGCATCAGTTTATCAATTTGCTTACAATCTAATTGCCCAATTACACAAAACTATCAGTATTTCTGTATGATGGGGGAGGAGGTGAACTACAATACAATAATCACAGTAAATTAGGTATTTTATTATATTATTTTATTTTATTATTATTATTATTATTATTTGTTATTATTATTATTATTGTTATTATTTTTTGCCATTGTCCCAATGAGTGTTTAAAAAGACTTTAAAGGTCTGTTCAGAATGTGGCTTTTAACTACCCTTTAATTAATGTCTAGCTTTCTATTTATTTGCTGTAGTTGGCTATAAAGTTGTCGCTTTGAGAGCCACTTGTTGTTTGTACAATGATACAACATGATACCCAGACAGATTGGACTGAGACTGTCTGAGACTCTTGTAGCACCGGAGTTGTGGGAGTTGGATAGCCTTATTAGTGATACAGTAGGTAGGTTGGCTGGTTGGTTGTTGTAGTTCTGCAGGGTAACGTTGTCTCTCTGTCATAGTTGAATGTTTTGTGATCTAATGCAGTAGAGGAGCAAAATTGGATATGGTCAGTAACCAAAAGTCAACCATCAGTGATCAGCATCGAGCTGACATACTATTGGGTGATGAAAGTAAATATTTTATGAGTTTGATTTGAGTTACTGCATTGGACAACTGCACACCGACTATATGTACATAAGGCTTCACTTTGCGTTTATGGAACAGTTCCCTGGCATTGGGGTGGGGGGTAGATAAATGGTTTTGAAGATAAAAGTTTTTTGCTTGAACTGCTCTGAATCCACCACCAAAACATTCCGTGTGGTATATTTACATCACTAAGAATCCAGTCTAGAAAATCTATATAATACCACACCTACCACACCCCACCACTACACTAAACCATACAATACCTCACTATACCACACTACACCTTACCACACTACACCATTACACCACACTATACCACCCGACAGCTTACCACAACACGCAATAACACCATACCCTCCAAGTGTACCGATTTTCCCGGTATTGTACCCTTTTTAAAACGGGAGTACCGGGCATAACAAAAGTACCGGCTTGTACCGGTGCTTGGCATGTGTACCCCGCCCGATCATGTGTGCCCAGTCACTCGGCTGCACAGTGCTACCGTTACTGGCTTGGGCTAGATATTTGGGGGCGGAGCAATGGGTGGTGTTGGGTGGAGCAATGGTGGGGTTTGGGCGAGCAAGGGGTGTGTCAAAGCGTACCTTTTCTTTTCTTGGGAATGTTGGAGGTTATGAAACACATCGCCCCACACCATACATCATAGCACCCACACAACACCGCACTATACCACACAACACCATAGCACACCACAACTCACTGCACTACACTACACACCCCACCATAATCTGCACCCCCACCCAACCATAGCATGCCATGCCATAAACAGAACCACACCATATGATAACATACCATACCAACCAATGGACAGATATCACATCTAAATGATGATTGGTTTTGCCTTTGGGTAATTTGGGGATCGGGGTATAAAGAGACAGACAACAGTAGCTCCAATGGTGTTTTTATCTTGGTTCCTGAGCATCCACCTGATGTTGTGCTGTGTTTAATGCTTTGAAGTGTGGGTAGACCTGGGGCGGCCCTGCACTGTGGGTAGGCCTGGGGCGCCCTGCACTGTGGTAGGCCTGGCAGCCCTGCACTGTGGGTAGGCCTGGGGCGGCCTGCACTGGGGTAGCCTGGGAGGCCCTGCACTGTGGGTGGCCTTGGGCGGCGCCCTGCACTGTGGGTAGGCCTGGGGCGGCCCTGCACTGGGTAGGGCATGGCAGCCCTGCACTGTGGGTAGGCCTGGGGAGGCCCGCACTGTGGGTAGGCAGGGGGCAGCCCTCACTGTGGGTAGGCCTGGGGAGGCCCTGCACTGTGGGTAGGCCTGGGGCGGCCCTGCACTGTGGGTAGGCCTGGGGAGGCCCTGCACTGTGGGTAGGGCCTGGGGAGGCCCTGCACTGTGGTAGCTGGGGAGGCCCTGCCTGTGGGTAGGCTGGGGCCTGCACGGGGTAGGCCTGGGAGGCCCTGCTGTGGGTAGGCCTGGGGAGGCCCTGCACTGTGGGTAGCCTGGCGGCCCCTGCACTGTGGGTAGGCCTGGGCGGCCCTGCACTGTGGGTAGGCCTGGGGGCGCCCTGCACTGTGGGTAGTGCCTGGGAGGCCCTGCACTGTGGGTAGGCCTGGGACGGCCCTGCACTGTGGTAGGCCTGGGGTGGCCCTGCACTGTGGGTAGGCCTGGGGAGGCCCTCACTGGGGTAGGCCTGGGGCGGGCCCTGCATGTGGGTAGGCCTGGGGCAGCCTGGGACGGCCTTGCACCCAGGCACACGTGAGTTCTCTCCCATATAGTAATTATTATTGCTGTGATTGCAATAGCGATATTGTGTGTCAGCCAAGCGTTTAGGGCTTATGCACTCAAAGCACGGTGGATTTAATAGTGAGTGGGGTTGTCAGCTTGCATATTGCCTATTGTATAGTGTATATAGCATTTTAATAAGCCAAAGATTTGCCCTGATTAGGTTCTTTACTTGTCCAGAATATACATCTATCCTCCATGCACACTTCCAACCTGCAGTTTGCTCTTTCACGCCAGTCCCGTTAATTGACTGACACAAATGTGCCCATTAATTTCAAGGAGTTCTCGAGGACTTGCTTGTAGTTGGGTTGATAATTTCTCCTGGTTTTGATCTTGCCCTTGGGTGACATTTGGGATCAGAAAGAAAATCATGAAAGTCCACTAAAATCTTAACACCTGTGTGCTCTAGTATCTACCTACCTGGTGCTCTAGGTATCTACCTCCCTGGTGCTCTAGGTATCTACCTCCCTGTGTGCTCTGGTTCTACCTACCTGGTGCTCTAGGTATCTACCTACCTGTTGCTCTAGGTATCTACCTACCTCCTGGTGCTCTAGGTATCTACCTACCTGGTGCTCTAGGTATCTACCTACCTGGTGCTCTAGTTTCTACCTCCCTGGTGCTCTAGGTATCTACCGCCCTGGTGCTCTAGTATCTACCTACCGGTGTGCTCTAGTATCTACTTACCTATACCTAGAGCACCAGGGAGGTAGATACCTAGAGCACCAGGTAGGTAGATACCTAGAGCACCAGGTAGGTAGATACCTAGAGCACCAGGTAGGTAGATACCTAGAGCACCAGGGAGGTAGATACCTAGAGCACCAGGGAGGTAGATACCTAGAGCACCAGGTAGGTAGATACCTAGAGCACACAGGTGTTCAGATTTTAGATGGACTTTCATGATTTTCCTTTCTGGATCCCAAATGTCACCCAAGGGCAAGATCAAAACCAGTGAGAAATTTATCAACCCAACTACAGCAAGTCCTCGAGAAATTAATGGGCACATTTGTGTCAGTCAAATTAACGGGACTGGCGTGAAAGAGCAAACTGCAGGTTGGAAGTGGTGCATGGAGGATAGATGTATATTCTGGACAAGTAAAGAACCTAATCAGGGCAAATCTTTGGCTTAAAATGCTATATACACTATACAATAGGCAATATGCAAGCTGACAACCCCACTCACTTATAAATCCACGTGCTTTGAGTGCATAAGCCCTAAACGCTTGGCTGACACACAAATATCGCTATTGCAATCACAGCAATAATAATTACTAATATGGGAGAGAACTCACGTGTGCAATCACAGCAATAATAATTACTAATATGGGAGAGAACTCACGTGTTGCCTGGGTGCAAGGCCGTCCCAGGGCTGCCCCAGGCCTACCCACAGTGCAGGGCCGCCCCAGGCCTACCCACAGTGCAGGGCCTCCCCAGGCCTACCCACAGTGCAGGGCCGCCCCAGGCCTACCCACAGTGCAGGGCCGCCCCAGGCCTACCCACAGTGCAGGGCCTCCCCAGGCCTACCCACAGTGCAGGTGCAATAGCGATTTTGTGTGTCAGCCAGCGTTTAGGGCTTATGCACTCAAAGCACGTGGATTTATAAGTGAGTGGGGTTGTCAGCTTGCATATTGCCTATTGTATAGTGTATATAGCATTTTAAGCCAAAGATTTGCCCTGATTAGGTTCTTTACTTGTCCAGAATATACATCTATCCTCCATGCACCACTTCCAACCTGCAGTTTTGCTCTTTCACGCCAGTCCCGTTAATTGACTGACACACAATGTGCCCATTATTCCTCGAGGACTTGCTGTAGTTGGGTTGATAATTTCTCACTGGTTTTGATCTTGCCCTTGGGTGACATTTGGGATCCAGAAAGGAAAATCATGAAAGTCCATCTAAAATCTAACACCTGTGTGCTCTAGGTTCTACCTCCCTGGTGCTCTAGGTATCTACCTCCCTGGTGCTCTAGGTATCTACCTCCCTGGTGCTCTAGGTATCTACCTACCTGGTGCTCTAGTGTATCTACCTACCTGGTGCTCTAGGTATCTACCTACCTGGTGCTCTAGTATCTACCTCCCTGGTGCTCTAGGTATCTACCTCCCCTGGTGCTCTAGGTATCTACCTACCTGGTGCTCTAGGTATCTATCTACGTACCTGTGCTCTAGGTATCTACCTACCTGGCTCTAGGTATCTACCTCCTGGTGCTCTAGGTATCTACCTCCCTGGTGCTCTAGTAACTACCTCCCTGGTGCTCTAGGTATCTACCTCCCTGGTGCTCTAGGTATCTACCTACCTGGTGCTCTAGATCTACCTCCTGGTGCTCTAGGTATCTACCTCCCTGGTCTCTAGTTCTACCCCTGTGCTCTAGGTACTACCTACGGTGCTCTAGGTATCTACCTACCTGGTGCTCTAGGTATCTACCTACCTGGTGCTCTAGGTATCTACCTACCTGGTGCTCTAGTTATCTACCTCCCTGGTGCTCTAGTATCTCCTCATGGTGGCTCTAGACTCCTCCCTGGTCTCTAGGTATCTACCTCTGGTGCTCTAGGTACTACCTACCGTGCTCTAGTACTACCTCCCTGGTGCTCTAGTATCTAACCTACCTGGTGCTCTAGGTATCTACCTACCTGGTGCTCTAGGTACTACTACCTGTGCTCTAGTATCTACCTACCTGGTGCTCTATTTATCTCCTCCCTGGTGCTCTAGGTATCTTACCTCCTGGTGCTCTAGGTCTCTACCCTCCCTGGTGCTCTAGGTCTTACCTACCTACCTGTGCTCTATTTCTCTACTACCTGGGTGCTCTAGGTATCTACCTCCTGGTGCTCTAGGTATCTACCTCCCTGTGTCTAGGTATCTACCTCCTGGTGCTCTAGGTATCTACACCTGTGCCTCTAGGTATCTCTCCTGGTGCTCTAGGTATCTACCTCCCTGGTGCTCTAGTATACCTCACGATGCTCTAGGTATCTACCTCCCTGTGCTCTAGGTATCTACCTACCTGGTGCTCTAGGTATCTCCCTCCTGATGCTCTAGTCTCCTACTGGTGTCTAGGTATCTACCTACCTGGTGCTCTAGTATCTACCTCCCTTGTGCTCTAGGTATCTACCTACCTGGTGCTCTAGTTATCTACCTCCTGGTTCTAGGTATCTACCTCCCTGTGCTCTAGGTTATCTACCTACCTGGTGCTCTAGGTATCTACCTACCTGTTTCTAGGTATCTACCTACCTGGTGCTCTAGGTATCTACCTCCCTGGTGCTCTAGGTATTTGATTACGTCCAATCCCGGTGTGTTGAGGGGCGTTTCTATTTGTGGTTGTGGATTTCCTTCCCCAGCAATATTCTCCACTTGTTTACTTGCAGGGGCTTGTGTTTCTATGAGTTTAAAAATGATGTAATTATTCTCATTGGAAACATCTCTCTGCATTTTCAAAATCTCTTAACCCATTCAGGATGGTTTAATATGGTGCCTGAGCTGTAAATTTGCCCCAATCAATTAGATGTACCTTGTTACTGGTCTTCTACAGGGAACATTTTGTACCACCGTGATTTGTGATGCCAGGAAAAATTTGCACCTCTTTTGAATAACCCCATTGAGTTCAAAATCTTGACAGTATTGACCCCCCTAGATTTATATATAAGGCCCATTAAGGGAATGACTTATCCTTTGATATAAAGTTGGCTTGGCATCTCTAGGGATCATTTTTGAGAGGTTGATTATCAGCCAATCATTTTGTGGTTTGTTTATTAGGCATACCCAATATTTCCTTCATTCTGCAAACTAGTAATAATTATCCTAAAGCCTCATATACACGTGTGATCATGGCTGACCCAAGAAGGACACATGTATGCACTTTGCAGCGACACGCCATACGGTGGGGGATTTCGGTGGGCACTCGCGACTCGCACGTGTGTATGAACCTTTGGCTGGTAAATTTTAACTGTTTTAACTGCATTGGTGAATGCGATGTGGGAGTTCTTCCCTGCTGCACTGAGCTAATCAGCAGGACCTGGGGGAAAAGCCCGTTAAGGGACAGAAAGGTCACTGCGGCTGTCAGATTCCATTTGCCGTGTGCAGGTACGAGTATCACCTCAGGGTAGCTGTTTCCGTGGGATATATAAACATCTGCAGCTTTGTAAACTTTAACCTTCTTTCTTGCTGCTACATTCCTAAGAATGTTTCTTAGATCCACTGGAAACATTGCTAATCACTTCTACAAACATTCTGTTTGCTTGTTTGTTGGAACAATATTAGACTTTGTGAATAATAATAAAGGGCAGATTAAGTATCTACTAGGTGGAGGATGCGGGAAGCCATCTGCTGATTCCCGGAATTACCACTTTTTCTCGGTCAACAGAGCTTTTAGCATCTTCAAATTTTTTTTTCTCAACTTTTGTTCTCCTTTTAAAAAACAGATATGTAAAACCATTATCTGTCCACAACTTGGTTCGAATGTCTTTCCTGATAGGATTAGTAAATAAGGTTTAAAATGTACTATGCAGCCACTTTCTGTTCCACTTAATTGCAGACGGAACATGGAGGCCTTAAGTACTTACTTGATGGAGGATGAAGATCCCTGAGATTCCCAAAGCTGAAACTTGAATTTTGCTTTAAAAACACATATATAAAACTGTAATCAACCCTCATCCACAATGAACTTGAACTTGGTTCAAATGTCTTTCTTGGTAGATTAGTGAATAAGGTTTAACATGTAAAGGAATGTTCTACAAAGGCGCTAGTACACACCATACAACTTTCCTCCTGACCAACCATTCTAGAATTTCAACCGTCGGCGCCATGAGGAAGGACATAGAGGACCGCACAATCATCTGTTGGGTTTTCCGACCTGTCCAATCAAACAAATGGTCGGCGGTTGGTTACGGCCCCACAAGGAACCAGTGCAATAATTCGGCCACCCACACTGAAAACACAAATATCGGTCGGTCGCCTGAATTATTGTATGGTGTGTACCTAGCCTTAGATTTGTCCTCTCCAACACCCACATTTGCTGGCATGTCCTTGCCCTTAGAAAGACCGGAATGCACATTCCGCCAAATTGTGCCTTGAATATAATTGCTCAAGTTTGCAGAATGCCGGACAGTTTTTTTTTTTAATCGTTTAGAGAAAAGTGATCTGTAATAAGTGTACATCAATCAAGCATTGATCGGTAAGGTTGGGAATGTGTGTTGGTTCGTACAATGGGTTTTTTGAGACCCATCATATGCTGTACGATCCCGTATGATCCTATTAGCACTTCTCGATTTAGTAAAGTATCAGCCATATACACTGTAGATTCTAGTTTGTCGTTCTGCCATCATTTTTTTTTTAATATATAGATTAGTGGACGTCTAGTTGAACTGGAAAAGTTTTGTTTGAAATTCATCTTTTTTTATGTGCATAGATAATGCCAAGCTTGCCAGGGTAGAATTTTGAACATGCCCCCCCCTCCCAAGATGCTCTCTCCCCCACCAGTTACACAATCCCACTACTCAAGCCATAGAAATAGAGCATTGCTAACCGGAGCAGGAAATGACAATGCACATTGACAAAATGTGTGTTTGGGTTATCAAGGGTATAATCTATTGGAAGCAAATTCTGCTTGATTTCAGTTCTTTTGCTTTACAGAATGTTTTTAATGAGCTTCTCTATCTGTGAGCGCTTGTTTATTGGTGTTTGTTAATATTGGAAAGTTTATAACAACCCAGAAGCTGCAGGAAATAAAGACTCAACAATTCAATTTACTCATTTTCTCACTTTCGGACATAAATTGTGAAATGTGTACAAACATTAAATGCTTCGGCTGTGCCACAAGATATAGATTTGGATTCTTTTCGCCTGGTGCTCTAGGTATCTACCTACCTGGTGCTCTAGGTATCTACCTCCCTGGTGCTCTAGGTATCTACCTCCCTGGTGCTCTAGGTATCTACCTCCCTGATGCTCTAGGTATCTACCTACCTGGTGCTCTAGGTATCTACCTACCTGGTGCTCTAGGTATCTACCTCCCTGATTCTAGGTATCTACCTCCCTGGTGCTCTAGGTATCTACCTCCCTGATTCTAGGTATCTACCTACCTGGTGCTCTAGGTATCTACCTCCCTGGTGCTCTAGGTATTTGATACGTCCAATCCCGGTGTGTTGAGGGGCGTTTCTATTTTGTGGTTGGTGGATGTCCTTTCCCCAGCAATATTCTCCATTGTTTCACTTGCAGGGGCTTGTGTTCTATGGAGTTTAAAAAATGATGTAATTATTCTCATTGGAAACATCTCTCTGCATTTTCAAAATCTCTTAAACCCATTCAGGATTGTTTAATATGAGGTGCCTGAGCTGTAAATTTGCCCCAATCAATTAGATGTTACCTTGTTACTGGTCTTCTACAGGGAACATTTGTTACCACCTGATTGGTTGATGCCAGATGAAGAGAACAGGAAAAATGTTGCACCTCTTATTGAATAAGCCCCATTGAGTTCAAAATCTTGACAGTATTGACCCCCCTAGATTTATATGTAATAAGGCCCATTAAGGGAACTGAACTTATCCTCTTGAGTATAAAAGTTGGCTTGGGCCATCTCTAGGGGCATCATTTTGAGAGGTTGATTATCAGCCAATCATTTTGTGGTTTGTTTATTAGGCATAACCCAATATTTCCTTCATTCTGCAAACTAGAGAATATTATCCTAAAGCCTCATATACACGTGTGATCATGGGCTGACCCAAGAAGGACCACATGTATGCACTTTGTCAGCCGAAACGGCCATACGGTGGGGGATGTCGGTGGGGCACTCGCGATCGCACGTGTGTATGAACCTTTGGCTGGTAAATTTTAACTGTTTTAACTGCATTGGTGAATGCGATGTGGGAGTTCTTTCCTGCTGCACTGAGCTAATCAGCAGGACCTGGGGGAAAAGCCCGTTAAAGGGACAGAAAGGTCACTGCGGCTGTCAGATTCCATTTGCCGTGTGCAGGTACCGAGTATCACCTCAGGGTAGCTGTTTCCGTCGGGATATGATAAACATCTGCAGCTTGTGTAAACTTTAACCTTCTTTCTGCTGCTACATTCCTAAGAATGTTTCTTAGATCCACTGGAAACATTGCTAATCACTTCTACAAACATTCTGTTTGCTTGTTTGTTGGAACAATATTAGTCTTTGTGAATAATAATAAAGGGCAGATTAAGTATCTACTAGGTGGAGGATGCGGGAAGCCATCTGCTGATTCCCGGAATTACCACTTTTTCGGTCAACAGAGCTTTTAGCATCTTCAAATTTTTTTTTCTCAACTTTTGTTCTCCTTTTAAAAACAGATATGTAAAACCATTATCTGTCCACAACTTGGTTCGAATGTCTTTCCTGATAGGATTAGTAAATAAGGTTTAAAATGTACTATGCAGCCACTTTCTGTTCCACTTAATTGCAGACGGAACATGGAGGACTTAAGTACTTACTTGATGGAGGATGAAGATCCCTGAGATTCCCAAAGCTGAAACTTGAATTTTTGCTTTAAAAACACATATATAAAACTGTAATCAACCCTCATCCACAATGAACTTGAACTTGGTTCAAATGTCTTTCTTGGTAGGATTAGTGAATAAGGTTTAACATGTAAAGGAATGTTCTACAAAGGCGCTAGTACACACCATACAACTTTCCTCCTGACCAACCATTCTAGAATTTCAACCGGTCGGCCATGAGGAAGGACATAGAGGACCGCACAATCATCTGTGGTTTTCCGACCTGTCCAATCAAACAAATGGTCGGCGGTTGGTTACGGCCGCCACAAGGAACCAGTGCAATAATTCGGCCCACCCGACTGAAACACTAAAATATCGGTCGGTCGGCCTGAATTATTGTATGGTGTGTACCTAGCCTTAGATTTGTCCTCTCCAACACCCACATTTGCTGCGATGTCCTTGCCCTTAGAAAGACCTGAATGCACATTCCGCCAAATGTGCCTTGAATATAATTGCTCAAGTTTGCAGAATGCCGGACAGTTTTTTTTTGTAATCGTTTAGAGAAAAGTGATCTGTAATAAGTGTACAATCAATCAAGCATTGATCGGTAAGGTTGGGAAATGTGTGTTGGTCGTACAATGGGTTTTTTGAGACCCATCATATGCTGTACGATCCCGTATGATCCTATTAGCACTTCTCGATAATTAGTAAAGTATCAGCCATATACACTGTAGATTCTAGTTTGTCGTTCTGCCATCATTTTCTTTTTTAATATATAGATTAGTGGACGTCTAGTTGAACTGGAAAAGTTTTGTTTGAAATTCATCTTTTTTTAATGTGCATAGATAATGCCAAGCTTGCCAGGGTAGAATTTTGAACATGCCCCCCTCCCCAAGATGCTCTCTCCCCACCAGTAGACACAATCCTCACTACTCGAAGCCATAAAGAAATAGAGCATTGCTACCGGAGCAGGAAATGACAATGCACATTGACAAATAGATGTGTTTGGGTTATCAAGGGTATAATCTATTGGAAGCAAATTCTGCTTGATTTCAGTTCTTTTGCTTTACAGAATGTTTTTAAATGAGCTTCTCTATCTGTGAGCGCTTGTTTATTGGTGTTTGTTAATATTGGAAATGGTTTATAAACAACCCAGAGAGCTGCAGGAAAATAAAGACTCAACAATTCAATTTACTCATTTTCTCACTTTCGGACATAAATTGTGAAATGTGTACAACATTAAAATGCTTCGGCTGTGCCACAAAGATATAGATTTAGATTTCTTCCCTTTCTTTTTTATTTAGCAAATCAGTTTTTAATATACCAGCCATAACAACTGTACAGTACGCCTTCCATATCGAAAAGTAACATTAAAGAGAAAGACTCCAAGCTTCTATGTGTGTCCTGTTACCTTACATTGCCTTGAGTGGCAGTCTGGATATTATATAGTTTATAATACTCTGCTATTATATCAAGATTTGGATTAAGGGATTATTCGGAATGGTTTAAAAAAATAATAATACGGTATTTTCCCCTATTAATAGAACCCAGAGTGAAGACCATAACCATTCTTTACCTTGCGTTTGTAGTTTTTATCTTGTTTGAGGCTGGCAAACTTTCCCTACTGATACTGACCCCTCCCATGTCCTGGACTTTTTACTGGGAAGTGTGTCTTCCCATTGGCCAGTCCGTGAGCCAGTCTTGGACTGAAAGGGTGGCATTGGGCAAGACTGACAGTGGCAGGGGGACTTGACATACACCATAAAACTAACTTTTTTGGTAAAGGGGGGAATCAGTAAGTCTGTGTGTCCTGGGGTTGGGCGTATATTTTTGCATTTAGGACCATAAAACTAAATTTTTTTAATGGTTTAGGTATGGTTGGCAATGGAAGGGAAGGTAGTGTTGTAGGTGTGACTATTATTTGCGTTTTAGATCATAAATTAGGATTGTGCTTTTATTGTATATATTTTATAACTTTTTTTTAATTGAGTGTGTGTGTGTGTTTGTGTAGTTGTGTGTTTGTGTCAGAGAGACTTACAGGGAGATTCAATAAAAGTTCTTATCGTTAAAAATGGTGCTAATTTTGCCCCAACCAATCAGATCTTATTTAACATTTGAAAGCTAACATCTGATTGGTTGGGGCAAAATTAGCACCATTTTAAACGATAAGAACTTGTATTGAATAACCCTGATAGTGTGTGTGTTTGTGTAGTTGTGTGTTTGTGTCAGAGAGACATAGTGTGTAGTTAGTGTATCTTCAGTACCAGGTGCATTTAATAAATTGGGATTTGATTTGATCACATGAACCTGGAATGTTTATGCTTGAGGATTGGACCTATTATAGTCAAATCCACTGATAACGTGGTAATGCTTGAACGGATTCCTTAGATAAAAGGTAATAAACGAATGGGGAGACATAATAAAAGTTCAGTTTGTTTAAATGGTGCTAATTTTGCCCCAACCAATCAGATGTTAACTTTTCAAATGGTAAACAACACCTGATTGGTCGGGGGAAAATTAGCACCATTTTAAACAATCGGAAATGTTATTACCCCTCCCTGTAAAGCCTCGTACACACGCTCGAAAATCGAACGTGTGTACGAGGCTATAGTGCCTCAAGCTCAAAAACTGTGAGAGGAGATATAGCTTAAAAAACTGGAAGAAAAAAGATGAAAGAACAGGGATTTGGCTCTTCAAGCTAAATAAATAACCACAGTGTTCTAGAGTGGATGATGTATGGGGTGAAATCAATAAAAAAGTTATTTCCCGTGGTACTGAGGAAGGACAGTGACAAAAACAATGAACAATGTTTCTCTAGTAGAGGCCAATTAATGTTGAAACTACGTAAAGCATTACCACCGCCAGCGCCGCTCCTACCATGACGCAACCTGAAAAAGTTGCTCATGGCGGCATTGTACAGTTTCTGTGCTGTGGTTTTTGAAAAAAAAAAAGGCGGCATTTTCCCCCGGCCGCGAGGTTGCGAGCAGCGCCGGAAGTTCGGGTAAGCGCCGGAACTAGCAAGCGGGACTCGGACTCAGCAGCAGCGCCGGGGTTCGGTGGGTGTGTGTCTCTGTCTACCTCTACACTCCTTGCCATGGTGTCCCTCATCTGTCTCATCCACTCGGGCCGAGGACAGGAGCCGGAATTTGGGTACAGTACACAGTAAGTACAGTCAGTACTGGAAATTTTTTGAAAAAATTAAGTTGCCGGCAGCCGGCTACATACATTGCTTAGTAGGACTGCTGTCTGCTGCAATTCCTTACTGGCAGCATGGTCGGACTGGCCTGCTGCCTGGGGGGGGAAGATAGATAGATGATAGAAAGGTAGATAGGTAGGTAGGTAGAATAGCAGAGATAGATAGATAGTAGCGATAGATAGATAAATAGCAGAGATAGATATATAGATAGATAGAGATAGTAGATAGCAGAGATAGATAGACAGAAGTAGTAGAGAGATCGATAGACAGAATAGATAGATAGATAGATAGATAGATAGATAGATAGATAGATAGATAGATAGATAGATAGCAGAGATAGATAGTAGATAGTATTAGATAGATAGATATAGACAGATAGACAGACAGGTAGATCGTAGGTAGATAGATAAATTATAGATAGCAGATATAGATAGATAGCAGAGATAGATAGATAGATAGCAGAGATAGATGACAAGGTAGACGTAGGTAGATAGAAATAAATAGCAGAGATAGCGATAGATAGAGATAGATAGATAGCAGAGATCGATAGATAGCAGAGATGAGAGAGAGAGAGATAGAGAGATAGCAGAGAGAGATAGAAAGTAGACAGACAGGTAGATCAGTAGGTCGATAGATAAATGACAGATAGACAGAGATAGTAGATAGAGAGATAGCAGGAGATAGATAGATAGCAGAGAGTAGATAGATAGATAGCAGAGTAGAGATAGATAGATGACAGACAGGTAGATCATAGAGGTAAATGATAGATCGATAAATAGATAGATAGCAGAGAGAGATAGATAGATAGCAGAGAGATAGATAGATAGATAGATAGATAGATAGATAGATAGCTAGATAGATAGATAGATAGATAGATAGAGTAGAGTAGTAGATAGTAGATAGATAGAGATAGAGAGATAGATAGATAGATAGATAGCAGAGAGAGATAGATAGATAGATAGCAGAGATGAGAGATAGATAGATTAGATAGAGTAGTAGATAGAGAGAGATAGATAGATAGATAGATAGATAGAAGTACGAGATAGATAGATAGATAGCAGTAGAGAGAGTAGATAGCAGAGAGAGATAGAGAGATAGCAGGAGGATAGATAGGATAGCAGAGATAGATAGATAGTAGATAGAGAGATAAGCAGAGATGATTAGATAGATAGATAGCAGAGAGCATAGATAGATAGCAAGAAGAGAGATAGATAGATAGATAGCGATAGATGATAGTAGCTAGACAGAGAGATAGATAGATAGATAGATAGATGAGATAGATAGATAGATAGCAGAGATAGATAGATATGCTAGAGAGAGATAGATAAGATAGATAGATAGATAGATAGATAGATAGATAGATAGATAGATAGATAGATAGATAGATAGCAGAGATAGATAGATAGCAGTAGATAGATAGATAGATAGATAGATAGCAGAGAGAGATAGATAGATAGATAGCAGAGAGAGATAGATATATAGATAGCAGAGATAGATAGATAGCAGAGAGAGATAGATAGATAGATAGCAGAGAGAGATAGATAGATAGATAGATAGCAGAGATAGATAGATAGCAGAGATAGAGAGATAGATAGATAGATAGATAGATAGATAGATAGCAGAGAGAGATAGATAGATAGATAGATAGCAGAGAGAGATAGATAGATAGCAGAGGAGATAGGATAGATAGCAGAGAGAGATAGTAGATAGATAGCGAGAGAATAGAAGATAGATAGAGATAGATAGCAGAGAGAGATAGATAGATAGAAGAAGCAGAGATAGATAGATAGATAGACGAAGATAGATAGATAGATAGATAGCAGAGAGATAGATAGATAGATAGATAGCAGAGAGAGATAGATAGATAGATAGATAGCAGAGATAGATAGATAGAGAAATTAGCAGAGATAGATAGATAGACAGACAGATAGATAGATAGATAGACAGACAGGTAGATCGTAGGTAGATAGATAAATGATGGATAGCAGAGATAGATAGATAGATAGATAGGTAGAACCGATAGATAGATAAATAGCAGAGATAGATAGATAGATATATAAATTAGCAGAGATAGATAGATAGATAGCAGAGATAGATAGATAGACAGACAGATGGATAGATAGATAGACAGACAGGTAGATCGTAGGTAGATAGATAAATGATAGATAGCAGAGATAGATAAATAGCAGAGATAGATAGATAGATAGATAGCAGAGATAGAGAGATGAGATAGCAGAGATAGAGATAGATAGCAGAGATGATAGATAGAGAGATAGATAGATAGCAGAGATAGAGAGATAGATAGCAGAGATAGATAGATAGCAGAGATAGATAGATAGCAGAGATAGATAGAATAGATAGCAGAGATAGAGAGATAGATAGCAGAGATAGAGAGATAGATAGCAGAGATAGATAGCAGAGATAGATGGATAGCAGAGAGATGGTAGCAGAGAATGATAGGTAGCAGAGATAGATAGGTAGCAGAGATAGATAGATAGATAGATAGATAGCAGAGATAGATAGGTAGCGAGATAGATAGGTAGCAGAGATAGATAGGTAGCAGAGATAGATTATCTATCTATCTCTGCTATCTATCTATCTCTGCTATCTATCTATCTCTGCTATCTATCTATCTATCTATCTCTGCTACTATCTATGATAGATAGGTAGCAGAGATAGATAGCAGAGATAGATAGATAGCAGAGATAGATAGTAGATAGATAGCAGAGAGAGATAGTAGCGATAGATAGATAAATAGCAGAGATAGATAGATAGATAGATAAATTAGCAGAGATAGATAGATAGATAGCAGAGATAGATAGATAGACAGACAGATGGATAGATAGATAGACAGACAGGTAGATCGTAGGTAGATAGATAAATGATAGATAGCAGAGATAGATAGATAAATAGCAGAGATAGATAGATAGATAGAATAGATAGATAGCAGAGATCGATAGATAGCAGAGATAGATAGATAGCAGAGATAGATAGATAGCAGAGATAGAGAGATAGATAGCAGAGATAGATAGATAGCAGGATAGAGAGATAGAGAGATAGCAGAGATAGAGAGATAGCAGAGATAGAGAGATAGATAGCAGAGATAGATGGATAGCAGAGATAGATGGATAAGCAGAGATAGAGAGATAGATAGCAGAGAGGTGGATAGCAGAGATAGATGGATAGCAGAGATAGATGGAAGCAGAGAGATATGATGGAGAGATAGAGATAGATGGATAGCAGAGATGGATAGCGAGAGAGAGAGGATAGATGGATAGCAGAGATAGAGGAGAGAGAGATAGATGGATAGCGAGAGAGAGATAGAGATGATAGTAGGTAGCATGAGATAGATAGGTAGCAGAGATAGATAGGTAGCAGAGATAGTAGATAGATAGAAGAGGATAGATAGGTAGAAGAGATAGATGAGCATAGATAGATAGCAGAGATAGATAGGTAGCAGAGATAGATAGGTAGGAGAGATAGATTATCTATCTATCTCTGCTATCTATTATCTGCTATCATCTATCTCTGCTACCTATCTGATAGATAGGTAGCAGAGATAGATAGATAGATGCAGAGATAGATAGATAGATAGATAGCGAGATAGTGATAGAGTGATAGATAGCAGAGATAGAGTGATAGATAGCAGAGATAGAGTGATGATAGCAGAGATAGAGTGATAGATGCAGAGATAGAGTGATAGCAGAGATAGCATGATATGTAGCAGATAGATAAATATCAGAGATAGATAGATAGATAGATAGATAGCAGAGATAGATAGATAGAAAATATAGTATAGATAGATAGATAGATAGAGATAGAAAATAATCTATATAATTATATATAATCTAAATAACCATTTTCAAAAACAAAATTGATAATTTACCACGGCCATGCGGTAAGCCACGCCCACATGCTAAGCCGCACCCACACGCTAAGCCACGCCCACTTTCCCGCGGCGGCGGCGCGCTAGATAGATAGATAGATAGATAGATAGCAGAGATAGATAGATAGCAGAGAGAGATAGATAGATAGATAGATAGATAGATAGAGATGATAGTATAGATAGATATGATGATAGATAGGATAGCAGAGATTAGATAGATAGATAGTAGATAGCAGAGAGATAGATAGATAGATAGCAGAGAGAGATGAGAGATGATATATAGATACAGAGATAGATAGATAGCAGAGAGAGAAGATAGATAGATAGCAGAGAGAGATAGATAGATAGATAGATAGCAGAGGATAGATAGATAGTAGAGGAGTAGATAGAATAGATAGATAGATAGATAGCAGGAGATAGATAGGTAGAAGATGATAGGTAGGAGAGAGATATGATAGAAGCAGAGAGAGATAGATAGATAGTAGCAGAGAGAGATAGATAGATAGATAGCGGAGAGAGATAGATAGATAGATAGATAGATAGCAGAGAGAGATAGATAGATAGATAGATAGCAGAGATAGATAGATAGATAGATAGATAGATAGATAGATAGATAGCAGAGAGAGATAGATAGATAATAGATAAGAGAGAGATAGATAGATAGATAGATCGCAAGATAGATAGATAGATAAATACAGAGAATAGATAGATAGCCAGGACAGATAGATAGATAGATAGACAGACAGGTAATCGTATGTAGATAGTAAATGATGGAAGCAGAGATAGATAGATAGATAGATAGTAGCGATAGATAGATAAATAGCGAGAAGATAGAAGATATATAAATTATCAAATAGATAGATAGATAGCAGAGATAGATAGATAGACAGACAGATGGAAGATAGATAGACAGAGGTAGATCGTAGGTAGATAGAATAAATGATAGTGTAGCAGAGATAGATAGATAAATAGCAGAGTAGATAGATAGATAGATAGCGAGGAGTAGAGAGATAGATGCAAGATAGAGATAGCAAGAAGATAGATAGCAGAGAAGATAGATAGCAAGATCAGAGCTAGATAGAAGATGATAGATAGAGAGATAGTAGATAGCAGAGATAGATAGATATGATAGCAGAGATAGAGAGATAGATAGCGAGATAGAGAGATAGATAGCAGAGATAGATAGCAGAGATAGATGGAAGCAGAGATAGATGGTAGCAGAGATAGATAGTAGCAGAGATAGATAGGTAGCAGAGATAGATAGATAGATAGATAGATAGCAGAGATAGATAGGTAGCAGAGATAGATAGGTAGCAGAGATAGATAGGTAGCAGAGATAGATTATCTATCTATCTCTGCTATCTATCATTCTCTGCTATCTACTATCTCTGCATCTATCTAATCTATCTATCTCTGCTACATATCTATGATTAGATAGGTAGCAGTAGTAGATAGCAGAGATAGATAGATAGCAGGATAGATGAAGATAGATAGCAGATAGATGTAGCGATAGATAGATAAATAGCAGAGATAGATAGATAGATAGAAATTAGCAGAGAGAGATAGATAGATAGCAGAGATAGATAGATAGACAGACAGATGGATGAGATAGATAGACAGACAGGTAGATCGTTAGGTAGATAGATAAATGAAGATGCAGGATAGATAGATAAAATAGCAGAGATAGATAGATAGATAGATAGATAGATAGATAGATGATAGTAGATTGAGATAGAGAGATAGAGAGATAGATAGCAGAGATGATAGATAGAGGAGATAGATTAGATAGGAGATAGATAGATAGCAGAGATAGATAGATAGCAGAGATAGATAGATAGCAGAGATAGAGAGATAGAGAGATAGCAGAGATAGAGAGATAGCAGAGATAGAGAGATAGATAGCAGAGATAGATGGATAGCAGAGATAGATGGAGAGCAGAGATAGAGAGATAGATAGCAGAGATAGATGGATAGCAGAGATAGATGGATAGCAGAGATAGATGGATAGCAGAGATAGATGGATAGCAGAGATAGGATAGGAATAGCAGAGAGATGGATAGCAGAGATAGCTGGATGCAGAGGATAGATGGAGAGAGAGAGATAGATGGATAGCAGAGATAGATGGATGCGAGATAGATAGGTACAGAGATAGATAGGTAGCAGAATAGATAGGTAGCAGGGAGATAGAAGATAGATAGCCAGAGATAGATAGGTAAGAGAGAGATAGATAGATAGATAGATAGATAGAAGATAGCAGAGAAGATAGGTTAGCGAGATAGATAGGTAGGAGAGATAGATTATCTATCTATCTCTGCTATCTATCTATCTCTGCTATCATCTATCTCTGCTACCTATCTATGATAGATAGGTAGCAGAGATAGATAGATAGATAGCAGAGATAGATAGATAGATAGATAGCAGAGATAGATAGAGTGATAGATAGCAGAGATAGAGTGATAGATAGCAGAGATAGAGTGATAGCAGAGATAGATAGATAGATAGCAGAGATAGATAAATATCAGAGATAGATAGATAGATAGATAGATAGCAGAGATAGATAGATAGATAGATAATATAGATAGATAGATAGATAGATAGCAGAGATAGATAAATAATCTATATAATTATATATAATCTAAATAACCATTTTCAAAAACAAAATTATGAAATTTACCACGCCCATGCGGTAAGCCACGCCCACATGCTAAGCCGCACCCACACGCTAAGCCACGCCCACTTTCCCGCGGCGGCGGCGCGCTACGCGCGACGCTCAGTCTAGGGGCGGCATTCAAAGTTGTTTCAGGTGCCAAAAACCCTAGGGACACCCCTGACCACCGCGACAATCAGTTTATTTATTATAATAATGATCAAGACTTGAAATGCGGTGTTTAGACATATAGCGTATATATTTTAAATAAGGAAATATGTTCTGCAAACCAAGGCCTGCAAACCATTTGTACATCTTTCTAATCCTGTTTTTAGCTCATTATGCGAGAGAATTTTGATTGGAGAGGATTTTTGCATAAAATAAAAAAATAAAAATAAAAAAAAGGTTCTTAGGCTGCCCTCCACTCCAGCCCCAGAACAGAACATATACTTATATATATCACTGAAATGTAGCCAAGCTACCACAAAATATTAAACTCAACTAAAGCCACAGAACACCACTGAACAAGAAGGCAGAACACCTTGATTTTAAACCAATAATCTGTGTCTTTTTTGATACGGGCGCTGGGAAATTTACCTAAATAACATGTGGTTTGTGCTTTACTTCCCAGCATTCTAGTATTACACAGTTTGGTCAACGACCATTATATGTTCTGCACATGCTCAGTCCTTAGCTATGGCAGGAACTTGTTACAGTTAGTCACACCCATTAATAATCTGTAGCCAATCCTTTTACAGGACAGACAAAGCAAGGAAGCATGTGACTAAGTTCAGGAGGTTGGTTTGTCACCGCACATACACACAGATACTTCATCCAGTTCTTAACAGGCTTACATTTACTTTAATACAATTTACTGAACTGGTATTTTTTTTTCTTATTGGTGTTTTTAGTGGGTTGTTTTCAGATTCTAGTATAAAAAATTGGATTTAGTTCTCCTTTAAATGTTTTGGTCCCCCATCGGCACAATAAATGAGCCCAATTGTCTAGGTCACATTTTTTAATTGTTTTGCACAAAATGAATGTTTTTTTTCATAGGCCATAAAAAAATATGGTTTTGGTTTTCCTTCCAGTTTCCTTCAATTAAAGACCTTTACATTTTAGCCCTCCAACTGCTGTGAACTTTAATTCATGGCCACCGTTCTCTGGGGAATGCTGGGAATTACAAGAACACTACAATATCCCCTCCATACCACAACGAGGTTAATGAATAACGAACTTTACATCTCCAGAGGTGCCTATTAGCCATTGATTTCTTATTCTCCTACAAGTCATTTCCAGTTGTTTCACCGCCGCCACCTGTAGTCCTACATTTTAAAATTCCATTTTACACTTCAAAATTCCATAAGAAAAATGATTCATTTAGGTTGATAGAAATCTAATCTGCGGGAATTCACTGATTGGCTTCAGCTAAAGGAATGACTTTGTGACGTGCCCAACCAAGGGTTGTAGCATTCTGTGGTATAATGTTGACATTATCAGGTCCTCCTAGTGTTTTCAAAGAGACCCAGATGTTACAGTCTATGATAATGCTCTAGAGTGGGGGGCTGAACAGATTTCTAACCTGCTGTGTCCTTAAATAGATTTTCTTTGCGCTCCTACAACCTTGTCAAAATACAGATGGGAAAAATGTATATATTTAAAGCCAAGAAAAGCCAAACGTAAAATGAGGTGAAAATTGTGTATTTTATAATTCACATAGAGGGAAATAGAAATAAGATTTTGGTTTTGCTTGTAAAAAAAATTAAAAAATAACTATGAGGTTTCCATTTCACCTGCCTCATTTGCAGGGAGATTCTCCCAGAGCCAGCAACCAAACAATGGGTGAAACTCATTGTTGGGTTGCTGGTGGTGCACCATGTAAAATGCCATGTTTTTATGCACACGCAGCCCAAGTAGTAACAAGTTCAAATCTCCTAGTTTACATATGAAACAATACAACATAGACTACTCCTGAGTTATTGCTTTTTTTTTTGTTTGTTTGTTTATCTGTTGTATTCAATTAGATCAACTGGACTTGAAGTTTAGTTCTTTAAGACGTTTCGCTAGTCATCCGCCCAGGGTAAGGTGTCAAAACAGCATTGTACATGGCAGCCAGTTGGTGTCGAACACCCCCACCTCTTTTTAGGCTTGGTTTCTTTATTTTCACATAAATGGCCTCCTTGACACCTCTCTTGAACCAGTCACGTTCATTTGCCAATATGTTAACATTACAATATGTTAACACCTGGGTTAAAATCCACCAGAAGGAAGTACAAGCTTTCACAGAACACATTAATGCGGTAGACCAAAACATCAAATTTACAAGGGAAGATACAAAACAACACACTGGATTTCTTGGATTGCTTGGTAGAAGTTAAGGAGAATGGTAAACTGGAAGTAGAAGTTTACAGAAAACCACACACACAGATCAGTATTTGATGTTTGACTCCCACCACCCTTTAGATCACAAGCTGGGTGAAGTAGAAGGAAAGAAAAGAACACGAATACCAACAGTGAAGGGGAAAAGCAAGACAGGAGGAAGAACATGGTCATCACATATGTAGCAGGGGTCTCCGAGAAATTAAGAAGAATTTTCAAAAAACAACGCGGATCCCGTCTGCTTTAAACCGAACAACACACTGAGGCAGCAATTGGTACTCCGAAAGACCACTACCGAAACACAAGATAAGCGACATCATATACGCAGTGCAGTGCAGTAAGAGTGACATCATAGATCCTGCATTACAGTGAAGAGTGCTCTGATTTGATGTGGGGGGAGACCAAACAGCAACTGCATCAACGTATGGCCCAAATGAAGAGCCAATTCCTCGGTAAGGACTCAGCCATGTACCTGCATCTTAAGGAAGGACATACCTTTGAAGATTGTAATGTTACCATATTGGCAAAGGAGCGTGACTGTTTCAAGAGGTGTCAAGGAGGCCATTTATGTGAAAATAAAGAAACCCAGCCTAAATAGGTGGGGGGATTCGACACCAACTGCCATGTACAATGCTGTTTTGACACCTTACTCTGGGCGTTCCTATAACACCTCTTAGCCACTATCCAATCACGCCCTTAACACCTGGCTGTGATTGCTAATTGGCATTTTCCAGGTATAATTGCCACAGATTCATGTACAAGTCATTCTGAATTGAGAAAGCCAGTCGTATGACTAGCGAAACGTCTTCAAGAACTAACTTCAAGTCCAGTTGATCTAATTGAATACAACAGATATACCATGACCTGGATGAATGAGAACCTTCACAAGCATGTTTGTTTGTTTATTCTCAGGGGCATAACTACCAGGAGAAGCAACTGCAAGGAAACCCACAAGCCATGGGGGCCCATTGTTTTAGTTTTCCTATGACAGATATAGCTTCTTCCCAGAAAACCGCTGTGGATGAAAGCTTGATTTTTTTGCCAGACACAGTATAAAAGTTTGCAGGTTTAATTCTCCATACTACCTTTTATTTTTAACCTAAATGTTAATATTCTCTTTCTTATATCCATCCTTTTTTTGTATAAAAAGCTAAGTTGTTTATCATTGTTAGGGACAGGAGCATTTGTAATGCGTTAACAGAAAAACTGCACTGAAATCATCGTTCTGTGTCAGAGGGGAGGGATGATATCTGAGCTGTAACATGATTGGCTGTCAGCTTCCAGAAATCATTGCTACAGTTTCCTGTAAAGTGTACTGCGTACACTTAACTGGGTGTTCCCGGAGAAGGTGAATTATGGGAGCTGATCCCTAGTTCCCCCAGCATGCACAGCAAAGGGAGAGGTGAAAAACAGCTTTTTGTATCTTTGCGAATGTGCTCTTTCTGTTTGGGCAATGTTGTCTGGAGATATTAGTTCCCTTTTTAAATAAATTTAAAGCTAGCCACGTGGTCTTTAAATAGCTTCAGAATTTTTGTTTATTTATTGGGGGGGGGGGGACACCATTCTAAAACAGCATCATGTGACTGTAACACACTTCCTTAATTATCCTGACTGTCTGAAACTAAATTTAGAAGCCTATAACTTAAGACCCAAAGAAGCTGCTTGCGATCTCACCCTAGGTTTCTTTGAATGGTATAGGAGAGCTCATTTAAGGACATGATGACACTTGTATGGGATCCCTTTTTAAAGCATTAAGAACAATCCAATGTCATCTTGAAGGGACATCAATAATTTATCAGTATTTAAAATAAAAAACAAAATAAAAACACAAATGTTTAATTCTAGCCTGAGCTATGATATAAAAATGAGTTTAACACATAGATGGAAATAAGTTATATGTAGAGAAGTTTGGTGTCAAAACATTGAAATTTACAGTAAAAAAAAAAATCTGAAAGTTTAATCAAAATTCATCACAAAATGTCAACATTGAAAGACAAGACATTTAGTGGGGGAATTTCTGTTTTGCGTTAAATTAATTGTAGCCGTATTAGTGCACTTGTAGCCATTAGCCAACAAAACAATTATGTGATTTTCTTTTAAGAAAAAAATTGTTAGTGCTTATAGAAAGAGTTTGTCACACTATAATTCCAATTTTTTTTGTTTTGCATTGAAATTTTGTCAGTTGTGTGCTGAAATTTTGTCAGTTGTGTGCTGAAATTTTGTCAGTTGTGTGCTGAAATTTTGTCAGTTGTGTGCTGAAATTTTGTCAGCAAAACCGTGAAACCAGTTTTGTGACTAAATGGTGTGAAAGCTCTAGTTGTGTAGCAATTTAAAAGAATAATGACTCTGTTTGCCATTGATAGATCATGGTTTGTGAGCTAATTTAATTGTAATAGGGAATTTGAAAACAAATGCTGATTAACAATGGAAATTAAGTCTTTGGCGATTCCGTGACAAAAAATAACTCTCCATATGATGTAGAAACTCTGTGGTGTTGGAATCCTTCATGTCTTTAAGAAGATAAGACTCCAGTATAATTGTGCAGAGTCTCCCGAGGTCGCAAATGCTTTGATCGCTATCTTCTTCTTACACAGGAGAGACTGAACTATCACAAAAACTGATTAGCTCCTCTGCTGCTCTGACTTTCCACTGAAACCTCCCGCCTGACTTATTCTTTCGCCTTCTCGCTGCGTTGACTTCTTTACTCTCCCCTCGGCGATTTGTGTGGTATACTGAAATAACAGTAACATCAAGCAATGAAAATGATCCCTTTGAACTAACGTACCAGCTACCTCCAACCAGGACAAGTGAAAATGGCTTCTTTGATGCATCTGAACTGTAGTTTATCATTTCAGTGCATTTTTTTTCTTAAAAGATGTCTTTAATCAAGCACGTAGCCCCTGTTGTATTTTATAGAGCTTTGGATAATTCTTATGTATATGAGTTATATGTAAAAGTATGTTGTGTTTTTTTTTTTTTTTAAGAGAATTTTTTTAAAAAAAAAGCAACAAGTGTAGATAACTTTGGAAAATTATAATTCAGTCATTTATTTCAGCGTTTGTCGTCACAGGCAGAGAAATCATGGGCCATGTATGTATTTTTTCCCACTAGGCAACTTTTATGTAAATATTTGATGCAGACTTAGTTTTAGCATCAACCTGTTGTACCAGGCCTTAGAATTATAGTTCTATAGAGATATAATGGTGGTTATGGGCCCTGAGAGAGTGTTAGCCCCATTGAGTAAGCACTTTGGGTGGTGTAGCGTTACATTAGGGAACATGAAAAGCATTTAAAATGCTTCAAAGAGCGATTCCTGAAACATAAAAAGAGTCTTGAGAGCCATAAACCCCCCTGCTGTGTCAATTATGAGCCAAACCAAATCATTCCTAGAAAAATGTGATTGGTATCGCTGTATCTCAGGACTGGGGATTTGCTGGGGATCCTTCATCACTTGGAAATGTCAAGTTTACATAAAAAAAAAAATCCCAATACAAGCCTTTTATTTGCTGAGAGCTGTTTAGGCAAACCAATAAGAAATAAACATAGAGTATATTGATGATAAACTTTAGGAATGATTGGGGTTTCATAAATCCAGGTTACTACCCTTCATCATCTGAGCATCCAGTTATTTCCCCAGTAGTCTAGTAGTGAAGTTGGAGACAGAGGGATAGTTGAGTAATGTCCACGTTGCCATGGTAGCCCTTGAGGATACTTTTTATTTAAGAGGCTAACAGCATTTCATGCAAAACCAGAGAGCAAATTACAGACCAGCTTCCACAAATGTCACTGTCGGAATGGTCATTATCTTCTGAAAATCTCCCTCTGCCCAGGTTGGCCCTCTGTAGTTAAGTTTAGGGACTTGGCCACACCAGAAGGTATAGTGGCCGTCCCCAATGCCACATAGGGACTGTATATATGAAAAACACTCGGGACTATGTGTAGCCTGATCTTTTAAAGATCTTTACTGCATAAGGAATTAAATAGAATAGGGAGAGTCTGAGGCTATGGATTTCTCCTCTCACATATTATGAACATTCCTCATTTGCATATGTGAGAGGGGAGCTCATATATCCTTTAACCCCTTATCCTATTTGATTCCCTAGAGGAATAGCTGGAACCCTATTCTTTATGAAAAGAGATTCCTCCCAGTTATCTGTCCAAGGTTTCCATTATTTAAATAGAAGGGTAGATTCATCATCGCAATTACTAAAAATAGGAATTAATATAAGGTTAATCTCAATAGTTAGAATGTTTAAACCCTTACATTGTTTAAAATTTACTTACCCATCATTTTAGGCCACAGTGTGGGCCGATTCTCTATAATGCCTGCCACAGAGGAGAGAGAAATGATAAACGAGAAAATATCTCACCCGTTACCCGTAGGACTGAAAACTGAGACAGAGCAGATAATCTGCCTTACTCTGAGGTTCCATTCATTAATGGGAATTTGAACAGTTCGTCACAGTCAAAACCTGAATGCATTTAATAGCAAATTATTAACTTCCATATTGGCTGAGACTTGAATGGACGAATGCATTAGACCCAATCAAACTTGCCACCCAACCGAGAATTTGCTAGGCAACACAGGAATACTCTTACACGGCTCCCCTGAGAATGACGGAAAGCTAAGCAAGTTAAAAGGAAACTTCCCCACTGCTGATTTAATGGCTTTCTGTCAAGCGAGTTGCGCTTGGACATATTATGTAGATGTTGCCTCCATGTGCGCTGAGGCACAGCTAGCTTATCTCCAATAACATGCGCTGAGGAAATTCTGCTGACGATCGGGGGGGATATTCAGGATGTCATTTATTCTCTACGATTAACGAGTTGTGTGTTAATTCCTAAAAATAACAAAACACCAACAAATTTTGACCATGTTAATGTTTGTGAAAGTCTGGGATTAATTGGTTCAATAACGAATTTTCCGAACTAATGCACATACATAGAATCAATTAGTGGCCCTGCATTTATTTCCAATGGTGGCCCCGTTTGGTGATCTCTTGTGACTTCATCTTGACACATGTTGTGATCTACATAGTTACATAGCAACTGAAGGTCCTACTGTAGGTCTCAACTTCTATGTCCAATGTCCTTAAGAGGTTGAAAGGCCCTAAATCAAATGGCCCAGCCTAAGGAAGGGTTGGGAATTATTATTTTATTTTCAATATCTCTGTGATACTGTATATAACAGTCACCTGAAAAAGTATACTCCAAGAGAATCGTCTACAGACTGTGCTTTAAAGCCTTCCCTGGTAGATAGAGATCCATTTATCGTGCTACCTATAAATCACAGACATATTATAATATCAGGTATAATAACATCTTCCTTTCCCAGCTAAAAGGAGCATTTTGTGTGGCTGAGAATTTCCTCCTAAGTGCCAGAGCTTCCCTGTACAGAATCCTCCGGTGCACTAGTATTAGCACTTCCACTAAAAATTCCAACTTACTTACAGCAGATGGAATTTTTATGGCCCATTGTTGTTGCATCTGTAACAAGTTATGTGCATTTCCATCGAAATTACAATAAAACTAAAACATCAGCTCCCAGGATAAATGTGTAAAGATGCTCTTACTATGATTCTCTTGTCTTAAAGGACCACTAAACCTCCCAAACAAACTCCAGAACATCCCCTATAAACAGGGACAATAGGAGCTTGTATTCTTACCTCCCTTTTTGGTTTAATGTAAAGGTAACTTACCCTTAGAAGTTTTGCAGTGTTTGTAGCTCTCTGTCTCCCTGCTTGTAACATTGTTACAAATATTGTTTGGGGAATGTTAGGGGAAATCATGTCAGGAAGAGACTCGGAGCTGCACTCAGGGCTGTCACTGTTTTACTGTAGGTTGAGCAGTGGAGATGGCTGAAACTGCTAGGTTTTGTTCCGTTTTTCAAGTTTTCAGATCTCGGGAAAATCCTAAAGATCCGAAAATCCGAAAAACAGAACTAACAATCGGAACTTCGGAGAACGTTCAAGGCTATTTTCGAAAATAGCCTTGAACATTCGATAAAAATTGGTTGCAGACGTAACATTCAGATTTCGAAACTGAGCGGTTCTGTGTCGGATCCAAGTCGGACCCAGATTCCATCTCTATTGAGCAGCCTTGCCTGAAAAGGACAAATCCTGAGGAAGCTAGTTATGAGATTTTTTTGAAAACCCTGTGCTGTAGGAGCTAGAGGCTGTTGAGAGTGAAGTTTGGATACCTACTTACCATCCGTTACACTGTTGGCCACCAGCAAACATAATACCCTCCATTCTGCATTAAAGTAATAATAACTAAATGTAGCCATGTATGAATCAATGTCTTTAAAACCCACGCAACCCCGTGTAATAACGGCATAACGCTGGTCGCAAAGCATTTTCCATTGCAAGGTAAGACATGGTATATAATACAAACAAACTTATGCTGTCTACAAGGACAAATGTAATTCATCTTCCACTTAAAGGGCATGTCCAGGCAAAAACAACTTTTCATATAAATGCAGAGCATCCCCCAAATCCCAGTTTCGCATTCTACAATAATGCCAAAGATGCCCCTGAGCGACTTTACTAACCCGGTCCCTCGCCCCTCCTCCTCTAAAATGTTAGAACTTATTTGAAGGTACCCAGGCAAAGCAATTAGCTGCAAAACAGGCTTAAGGTGGCCATACACAGGAACGATAATGGGTGAATCCCCTCGGGAATGGACAAATGACTGTAGTCGGCACTCTGGTCGATCGGGAATGACGGAAAATTTACTTTAAGTAAAGGAAGCCAATACGATCAGGCAGAGAATGGCCGCACAGCCAACCGATCCCTATACCGCATATGCGGATCGGCCTGGTCTGTGTGTGGTCCCCACAGCATGTGTGCTGACAGTTACCAATGTGATCTGTCGGTGCACATGCTGTAGAAATTGCATGTGTATGGTCAGCTTTAGTTTTAATCAGCCCTTCTGCTCTATGACTGACAGACGCTCTACTTCCTGTCGCGTCTGTCAGTTAAGGTGCAATGTGACGTCACGCCCAACTATGTGACAGCCACAGATCAGCTGTCAGTGCAGAATCTCTCTGCTCCTGTTACTGCTCGAAACAAACTAACCAGAGCAGGGGGCGGTGCCCAGGCGACGAGGGACGGGGTTAGGTAAGTCCCTTCAGGGGCATCTTTGGCTTCTCTGTATAATGCAATACTGGGGTTTGAGGAGGTGCTCTGCATTTCCATGAAAAAAGAATTGCCTGGACATGCCCTTTAAATCTACTGTATGAACATGTAAAAATATAAAAAGGATATAGTCTGAACCTTGCTCCAAAACCATTTAAAATCCGACTTCGAAATGTGCGAACCAACAGTTGTTGTTTGTCTCAGACGAACTGGAGAAGGCTGGATTCTAATAATAATTTTCATTAATGGAAATAAAAAATCTCCTTGTGGGTGCGTGTAAAACCGGAGCATCTGTTCATATGCGTTTTATTGAGACCGAGAGGAAATTACCCGGAGAATAGAAAGGCCCCTGTATTCTATTCTAATGCTGGTATAATTGAGGGTTTGCTTCTTCTGGTACTGAACTAATTAGACTTTCCATTGCCAAGCAGAGTATTTTGGGTAGTTTTATTGGCAGACAAACGTTAACTCTATCATATCCGTTAGTATTAGGGGAACGTCACAGACAGATATCACTTACACTCAGTAAATGTTCCACCTGGACTCCACCAATGGTAGTTAGGACTATCCATGGGGAGTTGGTTCTCCTGTGCAGCTTTTCCTGGCTGGGGGGTTATAGTCCCACGAGGCTGGAGGAATTAGAGAATGGCTGCTCTCCAGCAAAACTTGTGCTTTTCTATGGGAAATGTCTCTTAAAACCTACAGGACAATCCACCAGCAACCCCGATATATTGCAACTAATCAATGGAAAGGTTAGACAGCCAAAAACTCCAGTGGCAGCCAATGAATCGTTAGAACATTCACTATATCTCCACAGATGAAGTCTAACCTATAGTGATATGGTCCAGTCCAGTCACTTGTGACCAATAAGAGCAGTGCTTTTAAAGAATGTTTCACAAGAGATCACTAGAGGTCCTCTGAGAGAAGATTGAGAGCCATAGACACGTGCCGGCTTCCTTCAGTCCTGACTGTGGACTTCCGTGCAGGTCCTGTCTAGAGATGGACTAGAACTTGAACCCGAGTTCGAGCCAAACTTATTGAGTTCGAACGGACTCGGACTTCTCAAACTATCCCGGGCCTGGATTTCTCGGACTTTCAAATTTTCCATAATTATCAAATTTGAAAATCAGACGATCTTTGAATCGTTTATGGGATAATTATCGAATGTCCGAATCGTTTATGGGATAATTATCGAATGTTCAAATCGTTTATGGGATAATTATCGAATGTTCAAATCGTTTATTGGATAATTATCGAATGTTCAAATCGTTTATGGGATAATTATCGAATGTTCAAATCGTTTATGGGATAATTATTGAATGTTCAAATCGTTTATGGGATAATTATCGAATGTTCAAATCGTTTATGGGATAATTATCGAATGTTCGAATCGTTTATGGGATAATTATCGAATGTTCAAATCGTTTATGGGATAATTATTGAATGTTCAAATCGTTTATGGGATAATTATCGAATGTTCAAATCGTTTATGGATATTATCGAGAATGTGTGCAAATCGTTTATGGATAATTATCGAATGTTCAAATCGTTTATGGGATAATTATCGATGTCAAATCGTTTATGGGATAATTATCGAATGTTCAAATCGTTTATAGGATAATTATCGAATGTTCGAATCGTTTATGGGATAATTATCGAATGTTCGAATCGTTTATGGGATAATTATCGAATGTTCGAATCGTTTATGGGATAATTATCCAATATTCGAATCGTTTATGGGATAATTATCGAATGTTCAAATCGTTTATGGGATAATTATCGAATGTTCCAAATCTTTTATATTATGGGATAATTTCGCAGGTTTCAAATCGTTTATGGGATAATTATCGAATGTTCAAATCGTTTTTGGGATAATCATCGAAAATCGAACGCGGGAGCTCGAAAGTAGCGCGCGTGAGAATAAAATAATTTTTTTTGAAAGTCCTGGATATTGGAACATGTTCCCCAGACCATTTTCCAGGTCCCACAGCCATTTACATTAAGTTACCATTGATATTTTAATTGTATTTCATTAGAACTTTTCGAACTATTTGACTACCATTGACTTTAATGGGTCCGTTTTCAAACTTTCCAAATAGTTCGAAAACGGACCGAACTTTCAGAAGTTCGCCCATCTTTAGTCCTGTCCCTCACGGCACTAAGGATGAACCTGCTACAGTACATGGATGTAAAGCTTATGGTGAAATGGTTCGGAAAGTCTTCCAGGCTATACTAATTGTGACTAGAACAAGCCTCACCTACGAGATTTGCATCATGTTTTTCCATCCGTTTGTGTTTTTGATCCATACTGCCAATGCAATACAACCAGAGCGCCCCCACTATGCTCTGTGTTATTGGATCGCACCCATGCACTATTTTTTTTGTGCGTATGCATTCCAAGAGAAATGCACTTACCTAATGGCACACAGCAGCACAAAAATCCTGCATGCATTGCCATGCGTACATGTGAGTACTCACCTAATGTATTATAGTTGCTCCCCGCAGCCCCAATGCTTCCAATTTACTGTATGTGCATACAGTAAATATTTTTTTTTAAATCAATTATTTATCTGTATTACACGTACCTAGGTACTTATTGTTTTTATTTTTACAGAAAAACAACTATTAGTTTCATACCCTTTGCTATGCAATGTTATAGTCAGTAGTAAGCTGCCATTTCAGGTTTTTCCCAGGCTGCATCACTTCCTCACAGTAATTTCTACTGATTGGCTGTTGGATGGGTCAAACATGCTCAGATCTCTACTGAGCAACTGAATCCACCCAGGAACTGGGACCTTTACGGATTAATTTTAGCGGAATGAAGAAAAAAAAAACCACAGTGTTTGTGCTCAAATAGTGATTTGAAAATCCGCAAATCCAATGTTTTTTTCCAAATTTTTCGAAACTTTTCATCGAAAATGGAAAATTCCATTCAAAAACCACAAATTTCTATTAAAAAAATAGAACACTTATAGCCATCTTGGAGATTCAGTCAGAATGAATCCCGCCATTTAATTTCATGGCTAGTGCTGGACTTTTTATAAAGTAATTGTGTTCATGGACCTTTAAGTTAATCCCTAAATAAAAGACAAAATGGTCTTAAAGTACAATTTAGGCTAAATCTCGTTTGGCCCTGACTTGTAGCACAAACTTCATTGTATATATCCCTCGTCTCTCTAAGTAGTTCCTAAATAAAGATACACCTGAGTTTAAAGTTAAAAGAGACACGAACAAACCAGAGAGAATTTGTACAAAGAAAAATGAACACTGGAGGAGAAACATTAATCTTTCATCCTGAAAATAAATCTGACAATCTCCGGGAATGGTCATTTTGTGATCTGTCAAGCACCGAGGTGCCATTATGTTTCCAAAAGGTGAAACTGGCTTTGTTCCACTTTCAAAGCTACGTTTTATTCTGTGGTTCATGTTTTCCCCCTCCCTACCTGATGCTGGAAGCAAAGAACAAAAAGTTCACTGAAATTCACAGAATGATCCGGGCAAATTAAAAATATATACAGTACATACAGAGGATCTTATTAGCCAGCCTGCTGTGATGAGAAATTGCCGAGCTAAGCTTGGCTTAAGGTTTTTGTGTAGACAAGACATGTAGGGTTGTGCTAGTGCAGGGAATTTTATACCAACATAAAAGGGAATTTAAACATTGGAACAGTGGGGGAAAAATTGGAAGATGTCTAACAACAAAGTCATTATACTAAGAGGGTAGATTTTGAAAGGGGCTTTGTCTTTTGCCATGAAAACTCCCACCGTTTGTTTGTGTAACACCGTTTAGAAAGCATTAGTATTTTGTGGTAAAAAGACATCACCGCACCTGACTAAATCTGTTTTTGCTGCATTTTTTTTTATGCTTTATTTCTGACAATATGAGGAAAAAAAATATTTATGGTGGTGCTAATGTGGCACCAATGGCCACATATCTTCTTAGACATCCTGGTGTCTGGAGACCAAGGATGGACAGGGTTTCCTAAGCTCCACCTCAAAGTCTGGCTGTTTATATCCAATGACCAATTTGATTAGGATCTAGACTAATCATATTTTGAGGAAGGTCCATAGAATGCAGACTAACCTGGTCAAAAGGCATCTGGGGGAAATGGTCACTTTCCTAACAAGCAAGTCCCTGTGAATACTGTGAAACCCCATAATCCATGTATAAAACTATCCCCAGCTTTATTTTTGGCACATTAGAGATACTGTAGACCCCCCACAACTGGAAATGTTGACTATTAAATATTAAAGATATTTACATTTTTGTGTGTGATATGGCAGCAGCATCACCAGGCCCCCTGCACTTCCTGCTTCCTGCTCTGAAACCTGTCAGTCAATCTGCCCTGTGTCTCCTCCCCTTTGCAGCCCCCCATGGTCCCTCCCACTCATGGACCCCATGGTCCCTCCAGTTGCAGGCCCCCCTTGGCCCATTCCCTTACAGCCCCATGTGGCCCCACCCACTCGCGGGTTCCGTGGCCCCGCCCACTCGTGGGTGCCTAAGCCCTGCACCACTCGTGGGTGCCTAAGCCCCACCCACCCATGAGTGCCTAAGCCCCACCCACTCACAGGTGCTGTGAGCCACTCTGACACCCTCCTCCCCCGAAAACTCTGTGGAAACAGCCTTTTCAGGCAGAGTGAGAACAGAGTGAGAACTCTGCCTGAAAAGGCTGTTTTCACACTGTGAGAGAGAAGGGCTGCAGATTCCCTTCCCTTCTCTGCAGCTGCAGGTCCTTCACACAGCAGAGAGGAGGAGGGACTTCCTGTCTCCCTCACACACTGAGGGAGTCTGAGGCTGTGCTCGCCGGCGCCACTGCGCAGGTGAAGCCTTAGGAATGTCACATGTCCGCCTCCCACCCATTAACTTTCTGGCCAGTCATTTCTTTATATCTTGGGCTGTGGAGCACGTAGAGAGGTGGTTGATGGCTCAAAGGTAGGAAACTGGCCATTTAAGCTTAACTTGTTTGGAGACCACAGTTCCCCTTTAATATGACTTTACTTGGATCTCCCTAATGAATAGAGATGGGACCTGGATCCGACATGGAACCCCTCTGTTCCAAAATCCGAACGTTCCGTCCGTAACCGAGCAGATTGTTCCGATCCCAGGACGGAAGTTGGATCTTTGGGTTTTTCCCGGGTTTAATCCGAAATGGAACAAAACTTCTGAGTATTTTCCCCTCTAATAAGGAATTTAGATCCCACCAGTTAATGTCTGATTGGGTCTTGCACACTATTAGCACGGGGAAACTTTTATTCCTCTTATTGCATTACTTCTCACCCCCCCTTTTTTTCTTCTTTGTTCCGTCTCCTTCTCTGACATTTGCATATTTCAAGCCAATAAGTGAGTCACGTTAAGGTTTTAATTAAAATTCCGCTCGTCTTCTCCCTCTCGTACCTATTTTATTCAGGAGCCGTAAATGAACATCTATTGTCAGATGGGAATAATACATGCGATTAAGTAATTGAATTCTGTTGAGGGAAGATGAAGTAGCCAAGCTGGTTTAATGTCCGTGGCGCTCTGTTGGGATATATTTTTTTCTCTCCTGCATATCCGTGACATAGAAATGAAAAAAAATAAATGCATTAATTCTCAAAAATTGGTAAAAAAAATTCTTGAGTGTGTGTGTGGGGAATTTAGAGATGTACTTTATAATTAAAATTGTGTACAGAATACCCCCCTCTTTTGGCGTAACCAGGGTTAGAACCTAAACTTACCCAAAAATAACATCATCAGTCCCACGCCATTCATTAGGTGGGCCAACAATTAAGAAGACAGGCTCTGCAAGGTGCATGCTCCCACGTAGATGGTGCATTCTGTGACTCACTGGTTCATTGGAGAGGGTGGGCCAGAGGGGTTTGGAGAGCTGAAATTTTGGGGAAAGTGATCTAATCATCTGCTGAATCTCCAGGGGAGAGGACTTAGCATTCCTCACTCTATACAGTGAAAGGAGAACTAAAAAGCTTCTTTCACGAGCAGTAGTTGCCATAATTTAATACATTATTGTATCATGTAGTAGCTAACTGGAGGCTAAATGACATCATTTGGCATGGAATCATTACCATATGCATGGTGGTCTTGGAAATGACAAGTCACAAAAATGCAAGAAAAAACCCACAACAATTGTGATTGAAGGGTAACTGTGGTCTCCAAACAAGGACCATTTATTTAAAGTGTGGTCTCCATACAAGGACCATTTATTTAAAGAGTGGTCTCCATACAAGGACCATTTATTTAAAGAGTGGTCTCCATACAAGGACCATTTATTTAAAGAGTGGTCTCCATACAAGGACCATTTATTTAAAGAGTGGTCTCCATACAAGGACCATTTATTTAAAGAGTGGTCTCCATACAAGGACCATTTATTTAAAGAGCATTCTCATACCCTTTAACAAGCCTGGGTGAAGTCTTTAGCTTCTCTAGTTCGAGTCTGTTCACTTTCCAGGTGAGATACACTTCTTGCATCTGGGTGTTAGGGGCAGGAAGTTACAGCAGCAACTTTGGTGCATTACCCTGTAGGAGTCAAGACAACATGAATCTGATTGGCTGTAATTATATCCAAAAACTGGGTTGGGGGAATAAATGACTGGTTTTGTGGCAAAACTTCACAGTTGAAACTACTGGCCAAATTTTGAAATCCCACATTGAAACTGGTTATTGAACTGGCAAAACTGCCATTGTGAGGTGGAATTTCTGTTTCGGTGATGAAATTTCAACAAGAAGATTTTGCTGCCTATGATATTTACCAACATTTTCTGAATCCACCAGTGAAATGAAACCTGGAAAGGTTTAGCCATCTCTAGTCTGATCCTTCATTCCCCAATCTTATTTTACCTCTGTTTGTAATGTGTGAAATTTAAAGCTGTGGTATTGCATTCCAAGTACTTTCTGTTTACGTCAAATAATACACTATAGGGCTTATTTAATTACAGGGCCACCATCAGGGATACAAGCGATACTCCTGAATGGGGCCCAGACTTGTCCCAGTGGGTGCTGATGCTTCTCTCACAACACATTGTGTACAGGTAGGGCCCTCAGCCAATAACGAGCAGAACTGGGGGGCCTTCTGATGTTACTTGTACTAATAGCATAGTCATAGTATTAGTTTACCAATCATTTTACCAGTGTCTTACTGGATGCCACTGCCAATCATTTTACAAGTGCCAGGTTGTCAAACGTTTATCTATTGTCTGGGTGCCAGACATTTATTTGTGCCAACTTGCCAGTGCCAACTATTTTACGGGTGTCTGTGTGCCAACTATTTTACCAGTACAGTACCAGTTTGCCAAGCATTTTAGTAGTGACTGTGTGCCAAACATTTTTCCAATGCCAGTTTGCTAAACATTTACTAGTGTGTTTATGCCAGTTATTGTACCAGTCTGTGTGCCAACCATTTTGTCGGTGCCAGATTGCATTTTTCTAGTGTCTGTGCCAAACATTTAACCTGTCTCTTTGTCTTAACCTCTATTTATTTCAGTAAATGTATTTTATGTCTTGGAACCTTAGGTAAAGGAAAAAATATATTTTCAGGCTTGTGGCTAAAACATTGTTTGGAAGTCTGGGGGCAGGAAAAACACCCTTTACACTGCTGTAACTTTGGATAGACTGCAGCTAGAAACATGGAGTCATTTTAACAGTAGGAGTGTGTATTAAACAAGATGGCAGTGGAAACTGGTTAGAAAATCTTCTTTCTAATTTACTTAGTTTAGTAAAAATAAGGCCTTAAATAGGAACTGTGATCCCCCAAAAAGCCCAAATCATATAGGCACTGGCACCCTTACCCCTCTGGCATCACATTTTGTACCTCTGTGGCATCACATTTTGTACCTCTGTTTCTAGATAGCAAAGGGCTGTTATCTTTGTAATGGAGACTTCCAGTGCTGATACTAGTCCAATTACTCTCAAAATAGTATAAAAGACTAACACACTCTTACTGGCAGTGCAATGTTGTATATATAAAATTGGTTAATGTAGTGCTATCCTGGAGGTTACACAGGTATGGGGGTAGATGTTCTAATGGGTGCTGATTTCTGGGACGTAGCTACCAGGGGTGCAGAGGATGTAACTGCACCAGGGCCCCTGGCCAAGGAGGGGCCCCATTTTGTGCTAAGGTTCCAAAACTACCAGTCCGTGTGCCAACTGTTTTACCAGTGGTCTGTGTGCCAAGCATTTAACCAGTGCCTGTCTGTGCAGTGCCAGTTTCCCAACCAGTTTATCAGTGTCTGCATGCCAAGCATTTAACCAGTCTTTGTGCCAACTATGTTACCAGTGGTTAGATACAAAGCGTTTTACCACTCTCTGTGTGCCAAGCATTTTACTAGCGTCAGTTGGTTAGTTATATTAGAAGGTTTAGAAATCCTGTTTGAATCTGATTGGATAGTTTTGCTAGGTGTATGGGGAAAGTATGTTTGTCTGTTTCAAAATGAATTTGGATGTTTTTTATGGAAATGATTATTTGGTTTGCGGATCCCACAATACAGTAAGTCTTACAAAGGAGTTCACAGCATCACAGGAACGTGGTTGGGTAAGTAGAGCGCTTTACCTTGTTACATCCTATTTGAACTTAAAATATTGCTTGCATGCATATAAATCTGTTGTATTCAATCAGATCAACTGGACTTGAAGTTTAGTTTTGAAGACGTTTCGCTAGTCATCCGACTGGATCTCTCAATTCAGAATGACTTGTACAAGAATCTGTGGCAATTATGTACCCTGGAAAATCCCAATTAGCATATTACAGCAGGTGTTAAGGGCATGTCCACCCCCAAAACTAAAATTTAACCCCTTACTGGCCACATTAAGTAGTTTAAAACATCCTACCTTACATTTCTGCCCAAAATGGTTCCCCTGCTGTGCCCCCTCCAAAGTCCAGGAAACTGCATTGTAGAGAGCAGTGTGTGACTCATGCTGTGCTGAGACTTCCTCAACCTCGTAAAGGTTTGAGGCATACTTAGTGAGCCCTTCTCCCCCCCCCCTCCCCTATCCCTCCCTCTCCCTCCCGTTTTTCTCTCCCTCCCCCTAACATTAAAACCTTTGGGTATGCGGTAGGGCATGCTCCCCCAGCCCCAACTGCATTAATATTATTGCAAAAAAATCCCCCAATCTTTACTTACCTTCCCTCTCTCCTCCGCGTTTCAGAACTCCCTGCAGCCACGACCGTGATTGACTGCCTCTCAGCCAATCATGGACGTGGCTGCCGGTCCCGCCCCCTGCTTGCAATCCCATGCAAGCAGAGGGCCGGAACAGTGGGGCGGAAGAAAGAGGGAAGGTAAGTAAGGATTGGGGGCCTTTCTAACAATAATATTAATGCGGTTGGGGCTGGGGGAGCATGCCCTACCGCATATCAAATGTTTTCAAAAGGGGTGGACATGCCCTTTAAGGGCGTGATTGCATAGTGGCTAAGAGGTGTTATAGAAACGCCACCACGCAATCACGCCCTTAACACATGGCTGTGATATGCCAAATGGGATTTTCCAGGGTACATAATTGCCACAGATTCTAGTACAAGTCATTCTGAATTGAGAGAGCCAGTCGGATGACTAGCGAAACGTCTTTAAGTAAACTTCAGGTCCTGTTGATCTAATTGAATACAACAGATATACCATGACCTGGATGCCACGAGGCTGGAGGAATTAGAGAATGGCTGCTCTCCAGCAAAACTTGTGCTTTCTATGGGAAATGTCTCTTAAAACCTACAGGACAATCCACCAGCAACCCCGATATTGCACAACTAATCAATGGAAAGGTTAGACAGCCAAAACTCCAGTGGCAGCCAATGAATCGTTAGAACATTCACTATATCTCCACAGATGAAGTCTAACCTATAGTGATATGGTCCAGTCCAGTCACTTGTGACCAATAAGAGCAGTGCTTTTAAAGAAATGTTTCACAAGAGATCACTAGAGGTCCTCTGAGAGAAGATTGAGAGCCATAGACACGTGCCGGCTTCCTTCAGTCCTGACTGTGGACTTCCGTGCAGGTCTGTCTAGAGATGGACTAGAACTTGAACCCGAGTTCGAGCCAAACTTATTGAGTTGAACGGACTCGGACTTCTCAAACTACCCGGGCCTGGATTTCTGGACTTTCAAATTTCCATAATTATCAAATTGAAAATCAGACGATCTTTGAATCGTTTATGGGATAATTATCGAATGTCCGAATCGTTTATGGGATAATTATCGAATGTTCAAATCGTTTATGGGATAATTATCGAATGTTCAAACGTTATGGGATAATTATCGAATGTTCGAATCGTTTATGGGATAATTATCGAATGTTCAAATCGTTTATGGGAAATTTCGAATGTCAATCGTTTATGGATAATTATCGAATGTTCAAATCGTTTATGGGATAATTATCGAATGTTCAAATCGTTTATGGGATAATTATCGAATGTTCAAATCGTTTATGGGATAATTATCGAATGTTCAAATCGTTTATGGGATAATTATCGAATGTTCGAATCGTTTATGGGATAATTATCGAATGTTCGAATCGTTTATGGGATAATTATTGAATGTTCAAATCGTTTATGGGATAATTATCGAATGTTCAAAACGTTTATGGGATAATTATCGAATGTTCAAATCGTTTATGGGATAATTATCGAATGTTCAAATCGTTTATGGGATAATTATCGAATGTTCAAATCGTTTATGGGATAATTATCGAAGTTCAAATCGTTATGGATAATTATCGAATGTTCGAATCGTTATGGGATAATTATCGAATGTTCGAATCGTTTATGGGATAATTATCGAATGTTCGAATCGTTTATGGGATAATTATCCATATTCGAATCGTTTATGGGATATTATGAAGTAATGTTTTGGGATAATTATCGAATGTCAAATCGTTTATGGGATAATTATCGAATGTTCAAATCGTTTATGGGATAATTATCGAATGTTCAAATCGTTTTTGGGATAATCATCGAAAATCGAACGCGGGAGCTCGAAAGTAGCGCGCGTGAGAATAAAATAATTTTTTTGAAAGTCTGGATATTGGAACATGTTCCCCAGACCATTTTCCAGGTCCCACAGCCATTTACATTAAGTTACCATTGATATTTAATTGTATTTCATTAGAACTTTTCGAACTATTTGACTACCATTGACTTTAATGGGTCCGTTTTCAAACTTTCCAAATAGTTGAAAACGGACCGAACTTCAGAAGTTCGCCCATCTTTAGTCCTGTCCCTCACGGCACTAAGGATGAAACCTGCTACAGTACATGGATGTAAAGCTTATGGTGAAATGGTTCGGAAAGTTCTTCAGGCTATACTAATTGTGACTAGAACAAGCCTCACCTACGAGATTTGCATCATGTTTTTCCATCCGTTTGTGTTTTTGATCCATACTGCCAATGCAATACAACCAGAGCGCCCCCCACTATGCTCTGTGTTATTGGATCGCACCCATGCACTATTTTTTTTGTGCGTATGCATTCCAAGAGAAGCACTTACCTAATGGCACACAGCAGCACAAAAATCCTGCATGCATTGCCATGCGTAATGTGAGTACTCACCTATGTATTATAGTTGCTCCCGCAGCCCCAATGCTTCCAATTTACTGTATGTGCATACAGTAAATATTTTTTTTAAATCAATTATTTATCTGTATTACACGTACCTAGGTACTTATTGTTTTTATTTTTACAGAAAAACAACTATTATTTCATACCCTTTGCTATGCAATGTATAGTCAGTAGTAAGCTGCCATTTCAGGTTTTTCCCAGGCTGCATCACTTCCTCACAGTAATTTCTACTGATTGGCTGTTGGATGGGTCAAACATGCTCAGATCTCTACTGAGCAACTGAATCCACCCAGGAACTGGGACCTTTACGGATTAATTTTAGCGGAATGAGAGAAAAAAAAAACCACAGTGTTGTGCTCAAATAGTGATTTGAAAATCCGCAAATCCAATGTTTTTTTCCAAATTTTTCGAAACTTTTCATCGAAAATGGAAAATTCCATTCAAAAACCACAAATTTCTATTAAAAAAATAGAACACTATAGCCATCTTGGAGATTCAGTCAGAATGAATCCCGCCATTTAATTTCATGGTAGTGCTGGACTTTTATAAAGTAATTGTGTTCATGGACCTTTAGTTAATCCCTAAATAAAAGACAAAATGTCTTAAGTACAATTTAGGCTAAATCTGTTTGGCCCTGACTTGTAGCACAACTTCATTGTATATATCCCTCGTCTCTCTAAGTAGTTCCTAAATAAGATACACCTGAGTTTAAAGTTAAAAGAGACACGAACAAACCAGAGAGAATTTGTACAAAGAAAAATGAACACTGGAGGAGAAACATTAATCTTTCATCCTGAAAATAAATCTGACAATCTCCGGGAATGGTCATTTTGTGATCTGTCAAGCACCGAGGTGCCATTATGTTTCCAAAAGGTGAAACTGGCTTTGTTCCACTTTCAAAGCTACGTTTTTTCTGTGGTTCATGTTTCCCCCTCCCCTACCTGATGTGGAAGCAAAGAACAAAAAGTTCACTGAAATTCACAGAATGATCGGGCAAATTAAAAATATATACAGTACATACAGAGGATCTTATTAGCCAGCCTGCTGATGAGAAATTGCCGAGCTAAGCTTGGCTTAAGGTTTTGTGTAGACAAGACATGTAGGGTTGTGCTAGTGCAGGGAATTTTATACCAACATAAAGGGAATTTAAACATTGGAACAGTGGGGGAAAAATTGGAAGATGTCTAACAACAAATCATTATACTAAGAGGGTAGATTTTGAAAGGGGCTTTGTCTTTTGCCATGAAAACTCCCACCGTTGTTTGTGTAACACCGTTTAGAAAGCATTAGTATTTTGTGGTAAAAGACATCACCGCACCTGACTAATCTGTTTTTGCTGCATTTTTTTTTTATGCTTTATTCTGACAATATGAGAAAAAAAATATTTATGGTGGTGCTAATGTGGCACAATGGCCACATATCTTCTTAGACATCCTGGTGTCTGGAGACCAAGGATGGACAGGGTTTCCTAAGCTCCACCTCAAAGTCTGGCTGTTTATATCCAATGACCAATTTGATTAGGATCTAGACTAATCATATTTTGAGGAAGGTCCATAGAATGCAGACTAACCTGGTCAAAAGGCATCTGGGGGAAATGGTCACTTTCCTAACAAGCAAGTCCCTGTGAATACTGTGAAACCCCATAATCCATGTATAAAACTATCCCCAGCTTTATTTTTGGCACATTAGAGATACTGTAGACCCCCCACAACTGGAAATGTTGACTATTAAATATTAAAGATATTTACATTTTTGTGTGTGATATGCAGCAGCATCACCAGGCCCCCTGCACTTCCTGCTTCCTGCTCTGAAACCTGTCAGTCAATCTGCCCTGTGTCTCCTCCCCTTTGCAGCCCCCCATGGTCCCTCCCACTCATGGACCCCATGGTCCCTCCAGTTGCAGGCCCCCCTTGGCTTCCTTACAGCCCATGTGGCCCCACCCACTCGTGGGTTCGTGGCCCCGCCCACTCGTGGGTGCCTAAGCCCTGCACCACTCGTGGGTGCCTAAGCCCCACCCACCATGAGTGCCTAAGCCCCACCCACTCACAGGTTGGTGAGCCACTCTGACACCCTCCTCCCCCGAAAACTCTGTGGAAACAGCCTTTTCAGGCAGAGTAGAAACAGATGAGAACTCTGCCTGAAAAGGCTGTTTTCACACTGTGAGAGAGAAGGGCTGCAGATTCCCTTCCCTTCTCTGCAGCTGCAGGTCTTCACACAGCAGAGAGGAGGAGGGACTTCCTGTCTCCCTCACACACTGAGGGAGTCTGAGGCTGTGCTCGCCGGCGCCCGCGCGCAGGTGAAGCCTTAGGAATGTCACATGTCCGCCTCCCACCCATTAACTTTCTGGCCAGTCCTTTCTTTATATCTTGGGCTGTGGAGCACGTAGAGAGGTGGTTGATGGCTCAAAGGTAGGAAACTGGCCATTTAAGCTTAACTTGTTTGGAGACCACAGTTCCCCTTTAATGACTTTACTGGATCTCCCTAATGAATAGAGATGGGACCTGGATCCGACATGGAACCCCTCTGTTCCAAAATCCGAACGTTCCGTCCGTAACCGAGCAGATTGTTCCGATCCCAGGACGGAAGTTGGATCTTTGGGTTTTCCCGGGTTTAATCCGAAATGGAACAAAACTTCTGAGTATTTTCCCCTCTAATAAGGAATTTAGATCCCACCAGTTAGTCTGATTGGGTCTTGCACACTATTAGCACGGGGAAACTTTTATTCCTCTTATTGCATTACTTCTCACCCCCCCTTTTTTTCTTCTTTGTTCCGTCTCCTTCTCTGACATTTGCATATTTCAAGCCAATAAGTGAGTCACGTTAAGGTTTTAATTAAAATTCCGCTCGTCTTCTCCCTCTCGTACCTATTTTATTCAGGAGCCGTTAATGAACATCTATTGTCAGATGGGAATAATACATGCGATTAAGTAATTGAATTCTGTTGAGGGAAGATGAAGTAGCCAAGTGGTTTAATGTCCGTGGCGCTCTGTTGGGATAATTTTTTTCTCTCCTGCATATCGTGACATAGAAATGAAAAAAAATAAATGCATTAATTCTCAAAAATTGGTAAAAAAAATTCTTGAGTGTGTGTGTGGGGAATTTAGAGATGTACTATAATTAAAATTGTGTACAGAATACCCCCCTCTTTTGGCGTAACCAGGGTTAGAACCTAAACTTACCCAAAAATAACATCATCAGTCCCAGCCATTCATTAGGTGGGCCAACAATTAAGAAGACAGGCTCTGCAAGGTGCATGCTCCCACGTAGATGGTGATTCTGTGACTCACTGGTTCATTGGAGAGGGTGGGCCAGAGGGGTTTGGAGAGCTGAAATTTTGGGGAAAGTGATCTAATCATCTGCTGAATCTCCAGGGGAGAGGACTTAGCATTCCTCACTCTATACAGTGAAAGGAGAACTAAAAAGCTTCTTTCACGAGCAGTAGTTGCCATAATTTAATACATATTGTATCATGTGTAGCTAACTGGAGGCTAATGACAATCATTTGCATGGAATCATTACCATATGCATGGTGGTCTTGGAAATGACAAGTCACAAAAATGCAAGAAAAAACCACAACAATTGTGATTGAAGGGTAACTGTGGTCTCCAAAAAGGACCATTTATTTAAAGTGTGGTCCCATACAAGGACCATTTATTTAAAGAGTGGTCTCCATACAAGGACCATATTAAAGAGTGGTCTCCATACAAGGACCATTTATTTAAAGAGGTGGTCTCCATACAAGGAACATTTATTTAAAGAGTGGTCTCCATACAAGGACCATTTATTTAAAGAGTGGTCTCTACAAGACCATTATTAAAGATGGTCTCCATACAAGGACCATTTATTTAAAGAGCATTTCATCAACCCTTTAAACAAGCCTGGGATGAAGTCTTAGCTTCTCTAGTCGAGTCTGTTCACTTTCCAGGTGAGATACACTTCTTGCATCTGGGTGTTAGGGGCAGGAAGTTACAGCAGCAACTTTTGGTGCATTACCCTGTAGGAGTCAAGACAACATGAATCTGATTGGCTGTAATTATATCCAAAAACTGGGTTGGGGGAATAAATGACTGGTTTTGATGGCAAAACTTCACAGTTGAAACTACTGGCCAATTTTGAAATCCCACATTGAAACTGGTTATTGAAATGGCAAAACTGCCATTGTGAGGTGGAATTTCTGTTTCGGTGATGAAATTTAACAAGAAGATTTTGCTGCCTATGATATTTACCAACATTTTCTGAATCACCAGTGAAATGAAACTGGAAAGGTTTAGCCATCTCTAGTCTGATCCTTCATTCCCCAATCTTATTTTACCTCTGTTGTAATGTGTGAAATTAAAGCTGTGGTATTGCATTCCAAGTACTTTCTGTTTACGTCAAATAATACACTATAGGGCTTATTTAATTACAGGGCCACCATCAGGGATACAAGCGATACTCCTGAATGGGGCCCAGACTTGTCCAGTGGGTGCTGATGCTTCTCTCACAACACATGTGTGTACAGGTGGGCCCTCAGCCAATAACGAGCAGAACTGGGGGGCCTTCTGATGTTACTTGTACTAATAGCATAGTCATAGATTTAGTTTACCAATCATTTACCAGTGTCTTACTGGATGCCACTGCCAATCATTTACAAGTGCCAGGTTGTCAAACGTTTATCTATTGTCTGGGTGCCAGACATTATTTGTGCCAACTTGCCAGTGCCAACTATTTTACGGGTGTCTGTGTGCCAACTATTTTTACCAGTACAGTACCAGTTTGCCAAGCATTTAGTAGTGACTGTGTGCCAAACATTTTTCCAATGCCAGTTTGCTAAACATTTACTAGTGTGTTTATGCCAGTTATTGTACCAGTTGTGGGCCAACCATTTTGTCGGTGCCAGATTGCTTTTTCTAGTGTCTGTGCCAAACATTTAACCTGTCTCTTTGTCTTAACCTCTATTATTTCAGTAAATGTATTTTATGTTTGGAACCTAGGTAAAGGAAAAAATATTTTCAGGCTTGTGGCTAAAAATTGTTTGGAAGTCTGGGGGCAGGAAAAACACCCTTTACACTGTGTAACTTTGGATAGACTGCAGCTAGAAACATGGAGTCATTTTAACAGTAGGAGTGTGTATTAAACAAGATGGCAGTGGAAACTGGTTAGAAAATCTTCTTTCTAATTTACTTGTTAGTAAAAATAAGGCCTTAAATAGGAACTGTGATCCCCCAAAAAGCCCAAATCATATAGGCACTGGCACCCTTACCCCTCTGGCATCACATTTTGTACCTCTGTGCATCACTTTTACCTCTGTTTCTAGATAGCAAAGGGCTGTTATCTTTGAATGGAGACTTCCAGTGCTGATACTAGTCAATTACTCTCAAAATAGTATAAAAGACTAACACACTCTTACTGGCAGTGCAATGTTGTATATATAAAATTGGTTAATGTAGTGCTATCCTGGAGGTTACACAGGTATGGGGGTAGATGTTCTAATGGGTGCTGATTTCTGGGACGTAGCTACCAGGGGTGCAGAGGAGGATGTAACTGCACCAGGGCCCCTGGCCAAGGAGGGGCCATTTTGTGCTAATTCCAAAACTACGTCCGTGTCCAACTGTTTTACCAGTGGTCTGTGTGCCAAGCATTTAACCAGTGCCTGTTGTGCAGTGCCAGTTTCCCAACCAGTTTATCAGTGTCTGCATGCCAAGCATTTAACCAGTCTTTGTGCCAACTATGTTACCAGTGGTTAGATACAAAGCGTTTTACCACTCTCTGTGTGCCAAGCATTTTACTAGCGTCAGTGGTTAGTTATATTAGAAGGTTTAGAAATCCTGTTGAATCTGATTGGATAGTTTTGCTAGGTGTATGGGGAAAGTATGTTTGTCTGTTTCAAAATGAATTTGGATGTTTTTTATGGAAATGATTATTTGGTTTGCGGATCCCACAATACAGTAAGCTTACAAAGGAGTTCACAGCATCACAGGAACGTGTGGGTAAGTAGAGCGCTTTACCTTGTTACATCCTATTTGAACTTAAAACATTGCTTGCATGCATATAAATCTGTTGTATTCATCAGATCAACTGGACTTGAAGTTTAGTTTTGAAGACGTTCGCTAGTCATCCGACTGGATCTCTCAATTCAGAATGACTTGTACAAGAATCTGTGGCAATTATGTACCCTGGAAAATCCCAATTAGCATATTACAGCCAGGTGTTAAGGGCATGTCCACCCCCAAAACTAAAATTTAACCCCTTACTGGCCACTTAAGAAGTTTAAAACAATCCTTACCTTACATTTCTGCCCAAAATGGTTCCCCTGCTGTGCCCCTCCAAAGTCCAGGAAACTGCATTGTAGGAGCAGTGTGTGACTCATGCTGTGCCTGAGACTTCCTCAACCTCGTAAAGGTTTGAGGCATACTTAGTGCAGCCCTTCTCCCCCCCCCCCTCCCCTATCCTCCCTCTCCCTCCCGTTTTTCTCTCCTCCCCCTAACATAAAACCTTTGGTATGCGGTAGGGCATGCTCCCCAGCCCCAACTGCATTAATATATTGCAAAAAAATCCCCCAATCTTTACTTACCTTCCCTCTCTCCTCCGCGTTTCAGAACTCCCTGCAGCCACGACGTGATTGACTGCCTCTCAGCCCATCATGGACGTGGCTGCCGGTCCCGCCCCCTGCTTGCAATCCCATGCAAGCAGAGGGCCGGAACAGTGGGGCGAGAAGAAAGAGGAAGGTAAGTAAGGATGGGGCCTTTCTAACAATAATATTAATGCGGTTGGGGTGGGGGAGCATGCCCTACCGCATATCAAATGTTTTCAAAAGGGGTGGACATGCCCTTAAGGGCGTGATTGCATAGTGTCTAAGAGGTGTTATAGAAACGCCACCACGCAATCACGCCCTTAACACATGGCTGTGATATGCCAAATGGGATTTTCCAGGTACATAATTGCCACAGATTCTAGTACAAGTCATTCTGAATTGAGAGAGCCAGTCGGATGACTAGCGAAACGTCTTTAAGTAAACTTCAGGTCCTGTTGATCTATGATTACAAACAGATATACCATGACCTGGATGATGATATTACAGATTACCATGACCTGGATGAATGAATATTACAGATATACCAGACCTGGATGGATAATATTACCGATATACGGACCTGGGATAGATGATATTACAGATATACCGTGACCTGGATGGATGAATATTACAGATATAACGTGACCTGGATGAATGAATATTACGGGATATACCATGACCTGGATGAATGAATATTACAGATAGACATGACCTGGAGAATGAATATACAGATATACCTGACTGGATGAGAATTCCGATATACCATGACCTGGATGGATGAATATTACAGATATACCGTGACCTGGATAGATGAATATTACAGATATACCATGACCTGGATGAATGATTACAGATATACCATGACCTGGATGAATGAATATTACAGATATACCTGACCTGGATGAATGAATATTACAGATAACCATGACTGGATGAATGAATATTACAGATATACCGACCTGGATGAGATATACAGAATACCGTGACCTGGATGATGATATTACAGATATACCATGACCTGGATAAATGAATATTACAGATATACCATGACCTGGATGGATGAAATATTACAGATATACCATGACCTGGATGAATGAATATAACAGATATACCATGACCTGGATGAATGAAAATTACAGATATACATACCATGACCTGGATGGATGAATATTACAGATATACCATGACCTGGATGAATGAATATTACAGATATACCATGACCTGGATGAATGAAAATTACAGATATACCGTGACCTGGATAGATGAATATTACAGATATACCCTGACCTGGATGGATGAATATTACAGATATACCATGACTGGATGAATGAAATTACAGATATACCATGACTGATGAATGAATATTACAGTATACCATGACCTGGATGAATGGATATTACAGATATACCATGAGCTGGATGAATGAATATTATAGATATACCATGACCTGGATGAATTAATATTACAGATATACCGTGACCTGGATAGATGACTATTACAGATATACCGTGACCTGGATGGATGATATTACAGATATAACGTGACCTGAGGAATGAATATTACAGATATACCATGACCTGGATGAATGAATATTACAGATATACCGTGACCTGGATAAATGAATATTAAAGATAAACCATGACCTGGATGAATTAATATTACAGTATACGATAACCTGGATGAATGAATATTACAGATATACCGTGACCTGGATGGATGAATATTACAGATAGACCACGACCTGGATGAATAACGATATACCGTGACCTGGATGAATGATATTACAGATATACCGTGACCTGGATGAATGATATTACAGATATACCATGACCTGGATAAATGAATATTACAGATATACCATGACCTGGATGGATGAATATTACAGATATACCATGACCTGGATGAATGAATATTACAGATATACCATGACCTGGATGAATGAAAATTACAGATATACCGTGACCTGGATAGATGAATATTACAGATATACCCTGACCTGGATGGATGAATATTACAGATATACCATGACCTGGATGAATGAATATTACAGATATACCATGACCTGGATGAATGAATATTACTGATATACCATGACCTGGATGAAGGTATTAGATATACCATGGAGCTGGATGAATGAATATTATAGATATACCATGACCTGGATGAATTAATATTACAGATATACCGTGACCTGGATAGATGACTATTACAGATATACCGTGACCTGGATGGATGAATATTACAGATATAACGTGACCTGGATGAATGTATATTACAGATATACCATGACCTGGATGAATGAATATTACAGATATACCATGACCTGGATGAATGAATATTACAGATATACCGTGACCTGGATAAAGAATATTAAGATAAACCATGACCTGGATGAATTAATATTACAGATATACGATAACCTGGATGAATGAATATTACAGATATACCGTGACCTGGATGGATGAATATTACAGATAGACCATGACCTGGATGAATGAATATTACAGATATACCGTGACCTGGATGTGAATATTACGATATTACGACATGATAATATTACAGATAACCATGACCTGGTGAATGAATATTACAGATATACATGACCTGGATGAATTAATATTCAGATATACCGTGACCGGATAGATGAATATTACAGATATACCGTGACCTGGATGGATGAATATTACAGATATACGTGACCTGAGATGACTATACAGATATACCATGACGAATGATGACTATTACCGATATACCATGACCTGATGGATGAATATTACAGGAGACCATGACCTGGATGAATGAATATTACAGATATACCATGACCTGGATGGATGAATATTACAGATATACCATGACCTGGATGAATGAATATTACAGATATACCATGACCTGGATGAATGAATATACAGATATACCCTGACTGGATGAATGATATTACAGATATACAATGACCTGGATGGATGAATATACAGATATACTGACCTGAATGATGAATATACAGATATACCATGACCTGGATGAATGAATATTACAGATAACCATGACCTGGATGAAGAATATTACAGATATACCATGACCTGGATGAATGGATATTACAGAGATTACCATGAGCTGGATGAATGAATATTAAAGATATACCATGACCTGGATGAATTAATATTCAGATATACCGTGACTGGATAGATGATATTACAGATATACCGTGACCTGGATGGATGAATATTACAGTATAACGTGACCTGGATGAATGTATATTACAGATATACCGTGACCTGATGAATGAATATTACAGATATACCATGACCTGGATGAATGAAATATACAGATATACCATGAGTGGATGAATGAATATTAAGATATACCATGACCTGGATGAATGAATATTAAAGATATACCATGACCTGGATGAATAAATTACAGATATAGGACCGGAGATGAATATTACAGATTACCGTACCTGGATGATGAATATTACAGATATAACGTGACCTGGATGGAATGTATATTACAGATATACCGTGACCTGGATGAATGAATATTACAGATAACCATGACTGGATGAAATATTACAGATATCATGACCTGGAATGAATGAATATTACAGATATACCATGACCTGGATGAATGAATATTACAGATATACCGTGACCTGGATAGAAATTACAGATGACCATGACCTGGATGAATTAATATTACAGATAACCATGAATGAATGAATGACTTACAGATATACCATGACCTGGATGAATGACTATTACAGATATACCATGACCTGGATGAATGAATATTACAGATAGACCAGACCGGATGAAGAATATTACAGATAACCGTGACCTGGATAATAATATTACAGATAAACCATGACCTGATGAATTAATATTACAGATATACGATGACCTGGATGAATGGATATTACAGATATACCGTGACTGGATGAATGAATATTACAGATATACCGTGACCTGGATGGTGATATTACAGATATACCGTGACCTGGATGATGAATATTACAGATATACCATGACCTGGATGAATGAATATACAGATATACCGTGACCTGGATGGATGAATATTACAGATATACCATGACCTGGATGAATGAATATTACAGACATACCGTGACCTGGATGGATGAATTACAGATATACCATGACCTGGATGAATGAATATTACAGATATACCATGACCTGGATGAATGAATTACAGATATACCGTGACCTGGATGGATGAATATTACAGATATACCAGACCTGGAGGAATGATATTACAGATATACCTGACCTGGATGGATGGAATATTACAGATATTCCGTGACCTGGATGGATGAATATTACAGATATACCTGACCTGGATGAATGGAATGATATACAGATACATGACCTGATGATTGAATGAATATTACAGATATACCCGTGACCTGGATAATGCATGAATTTACAGATATACGTATACCATGACCTGGATGAGATGAGATTAATTAAGGACATTGATAGGTTGAAGGAATATTACAGATATACCGTGACCTGGATGTGATATTACAATGGTTAGGCTGTGATGTGTGTTGGCATGTGATTTGGGTTGTGGAATTGAATATTACAGAATATACCATGACCTGGATTATATGATGAAAATATTACAGATATACCATGACCTGGATGTGAATTGAATATTACAGATATCCATGACCTGATAATATTGAGATGAATGAATATTACAGATATACCGTGACTGGACCTGGATGATGTATATTACAGATATACATGACCTGGATGAATGAATATTACAGAGATATACCGTGACCTGGATGTGAATGAATATAAAGATATACCATGACCTGGATGAATGAATATTACAGATATACCGTGACCTGGATGAATGAATATTACAGAATATACCATGACTGGATGAATGATATTACAGATATGACCTGACCCGGATGGATGATATTACAGATATACCATGACCTGGATGAATGAATATTACAGATATACCATGACCTGGATGAATGAATATTACAGATATACCATGACCGAGTGAATGAATATTACAGATATACCTGACCTGGATGGATGAATATTACAGATACATGACCTGATGAAAGGAATATTACAGATATACTGACCTGGATGGATGAATTTACAGATATACCATGACCTGGGATGAATGAATATTACAGATATACCATGAACCTGGATGAATGAATTTACAGATTACCATGACCTGGGGGTGATATTACAGATATACCATGACCTGATGGATGAAATTAAGATATACCATGACCTGGATGAATGAATATTACAGATATACCGTGACCTGGATGGATGAATATTACAGATATACCATGACCTGGATGATGAATATTAAGTATACCATGACCTGGATGGATGAATATTACAGATATACCATGACTGGATGACTGAAATTACAGATAACATGACTGGTGAATGAATATTAGATATTCCTGACCTGATGAGATATACAGATACCAGACCTGGATGGGAATATTACAGATATTCCGTGACCTGGATGAAGATATTACAGATCTACATGACCTGGATGGATGAATATAAGATATACCGTGACCTGGATGAATGAAATTACAAGATACCATGACTGGAAGAAATATACAGAATACCGTGACCTGATGATGAATATTACAGATATACATGACCTGGATGGATGAATATTACAGATATACCGACCTGGATGAATGAATATTACAGATATACCATGACCTGGATGGATGAATATTAAGATATACATGACGGAGGTGAAATTACAGATATACATGACCTGGAGATGAATTACAGATATCATGACCTGGATGAATGAATATTACAGATATACGTGACTGGATGGAATATTACAGATATACCATGACCTGGATGATGAGAAAACTTCCAAGTACATGCATATAAAGTTTTTGTGTATGTGTAGCTGGCCCTTTAATTCTCTGCATCGTGTGTTTTGCTCTCAAGAAGACGGAATTAATTTCCAGATTACAGCAGTCAAACAAACAATCAAATTAATCTACTAAAACTAGGTTGCACTTTTTACTTAATAGCCTCCGAGACTCATAGAGTGTGGGGAAACCAAAGGAGGCGACAATCCTACCAACGCAAAACACGGTAGAATTAAACAACGCTTTTCCACGGTCGGCTCACGAGAGCGACACTTTAGCACAATCTGATTAACTGACTCGGTAAACTAAATCTCGTTATTCCATTCAATCACCGGGAAGGTTTTTTTTTTTGTGTTACGGTAAGAAAAACCATTTTTTTTTTAACTCTCCTTAACATTTGTCTCTGCTTAGTAACATTGGTAAGCCTCATTTGAATATGCAGTGCAACTTTAGAATCCTGTGTACAAAAAGGACATCTTTGAAATGGAAAGGGTTCAGAGAAGGGCAAATAATTAAAAAGGGGATTGGGGAGCTTGAGTATGAAGAGAGACTGGATAGTTACAATTATGTAAGCGGAGAGAAAGAAAAGGCTTGCGTGGGGATATGTACTGTGTATAAATACATTAAGGGCCATACAATAAACTATCTGGGGGCTTGTTCACCAATAGAACATGTTAGAGACACGAGGACATCCTTAAGACTTGAGAAAAAAGTTAGGCACAAGTTGGGAAAGGGTTTTTCACTGTGAGAATGGTAAGCTATGGAACTGTCTTCCAGTGGACGTTGTTATGGCAGGTTCATTGGTCAGTTTAATAAAAAGCTGGATGAGTTTCTACAAACAAGGATGTTACAAGTTACTGGTATTGATACATAAGTAGAGTGGGAAAGGGTTTGTCTCTGTGAGAACGGTAAAGCTATGGAACTGTCTTCCAGTGGCTGTTGTTATGGCAGGTTCATTGGTCAGTTTAATAAAAAGCTGGATGAGTTCTACAAACAAGGAATGTTACAAGTTACTGGTATTGATACATAAAGTAGAGTTGGGAAAGGGTTTGTCACTGTGAGAACGGTAAAGCTATGGAACTGTTCTTCAGTGGACGTTGTTATGGCAGTTCATTGGTCAGTTTAATAAAAGCTGGATGAGTTTCTACAAACAAGGAATGTTACAAGTTACTGGTATGATACATAAAGTAGAGTTGGGAAAGGGTTTTTCACTGTGAGAACGGTTAAAGCTATGGAACTGTCTTCCAGTGGACGTTGTTATGGCCAGGTTTCTGGTCAGTTTAATAAAAAGCTGGATGAATTCTCAAAACAAGGAATGTTACAAGTTAAGGTATGATACATAAAGTAGAGTTGGGAAAGGGTTTTTCACTGTGGGAACGGGTAAAGCTATGGAAATGTCTTCCAGTGGACGTTGTTATGGCAGGTTCATTGGTCAGTTTAATAAAAGCTGGAGAGTTTCTACAAACAAGGAATGTTACAAGGTACTGGTATTGATACATAAAGTAGAGTTGGGAAAGGGTTTGTCACTGTGAGAATGTAAAGCTATGGAACTTTCTTCCAGTGGACGTTTTATGCAGGTTCATTGGTCGTTTAATAAAAAGCTGGATGAGTTTCTGCAAACAGGAGTGTTACAAGTTACAGGTATTGATACATAAGTAGAGTTGGGAAAGGGTTTTGTCACTGTGGAACGGTTAAAGCTATGGAACTGTCTTCCAGTGGACGTTGTTATGGCAGGTTCATTGGTCAGTTTAATAAAAAGATGCATGAGTTCTACAAACAAAGGAATGTTACAAGTTAACTGGAATTGATACAAAAGTAGAGTTGGGAAAGGGTTGTCACTGTGAGAACGGTAAAGCTATGGAACTGTCTTCCAGTGGACGTTGTTATGGCAGGTTCTTTGGTCGTTTTAATAAAAGCTGGATGAGTTTCTACAAACAAGGAATGTTACAAGTTACTGTATTGATACATAAAGTAGAGTTGGGAAAGGGTTTGTCCAGTGAGAACGGTAAGTAAAGCTATGGAACTGTCTTCCAGAGGACGTTGTTATGGCAGGTTCATTGGTCAGTTTAATAAAAAGCTGGATGAGTTCTCAACAAGGAAAGTTTATCATTCATCCAGGTCATGGTATATCTGTAATATTCATTCATCCAGGTCATGGTATATCTGTAATATTCATTCATCCAGGTCATGGTCTATCTGTAATATTCTAGCGCCAGTGGAACCTGAGTGTCCCCCACATAGTTAACCCTCGTCCCTACCAGAACCTTTCAGCCGTGGATACTCTGGACTTATCTGTTAACCCTTTCACCTTCCACACCCGAGCCTTCTAGCAGTTGTTATACCGGCATAGTTAACCCGTCCCTACCATTGCCTAGTTCTAGCAGTGTGGACTACACCCCGCATAGTAACATGTTCACCTTCAGTCCTACCAGACCTCTCTAGCAAGTGGTCCTTGGGCCCTGGCAGTCGTACTAACCCTGTTTCAAATACGCCAGACACCTGTGCTTACGTGAGATGATGACCGCCATGGGATCACCCGGCATAGTTACCCGTTCACCTACCAACCTGCTTTAGCCAGTGCCTACCCAGCTTAAGTTAACCCTTCACCTACCCGCCTTTTGCAGTGCGATCCTGGCTGTATGTAACCCTTTCACCATCACAGACTTCTAGCAGTGATACCACAGCCGACATAGTCACCCTTCCACTATCCAGACCCTTCTAGCAGTGGATCCCCTGGCATGATACCCCCTTGGACACCTCACGCAGCCTTCTAGTAGTCGCGCATCCCCCCCCCCCGACCACCTTTTTTTTCTTTTTCTTTTTCATTTTTTGCCATAGTCACCCACCACAGCCTTCACCACCAGACCTTTTCTAGCAGTGAAGAATCCCCTGCCATAGTTCACCACTTCAGCCTTACCAACCTCGTCTACCAGGGGATACCCTGGTGTGTAGTAACCCATCTAGTCATTATCCGACCCTATAGCATGGATACCTGGCTGTAGTTAACCCTTTCACCTACAGGAACTTCTAGAAGTGGCTACTCGGGCATAGTTAACCCTTTCAGTATCCTTCCAGCACCTTGATAGCACGTGGATTGTCCCCTGGCCATAGTTACACCCTTTTCAACCTAACCAGATGTGTTTGAGCCAGTGGATACCTGTATAGTTAACCCTTTCACCTACCAGACCGATCTAGCAGTGGTACCCTGGCATGTTAAGGATATTTGTCATCATTACCTCAGCGCCATGCCCCTTTCTTCAGCAGAGGATACCCTGGGTAGTAACCCTTCACCTGGGTGCCAGACTATTACATAGCACGCAGCGATTACCGTGGCAGCAAGTTACGCATCCTTTCACATAACAGACCTGTGTTAGCAGTGGATACCCTGGTGGAGTTTTAACCCCTCTTCACACTGTACCAGACTTTCTCCCAAGCAGTGGAGTTCCCTGGACAATCCAAGGTTAACCCTTTCACTTCCTCGCAGACCTTATAGCAGTGGCCACCTCGGTGTAGCTTAACCATTCACCTGACCAGACTTTAGCAGAGGATACCCTGGCATTAGTTAACCCGTTCATCCTACCGGGACCTTGTCGACAGTGGAGACCCGGTGTGAGTTATACCTTTTACGCTAAACAGACCTTCACAGCAGAGGACTCGCCCTGTGCTATTTGGTGTGTAGTTAAAACCTTTCACCTCCCAGACTTCCAGCCAGGGGATACCTGCCTTGTAGTGAACTCCTTTCATCACATTACAGCCATTCTAGCAGTGGTATCCTGGGACTAGTTTTACCCTTTCAACTTGAGCCCCGACCTTATGCTTGTATTGTTCCGTTTACGGCTGATACCAGCGGTATAGTTAACCCTTTCCACGATACCATGACATCTCTTAGCAGTGGGTACCTGGGGTAGTTGAACCACTTTCATCCTAGCCCGACCTTCTAGGTCCACAGTGGATACCCGGGTCGAGTTAAGCCCTTTTCACTCGGACATGACCGGCTAGCAGTGGATGATATCTGGCATAGTAAACCCTGGACCGACTCACCTAGCAGACACGCTTTACGAAGTGGATACCCTGGCATAGTAACCCTTTCACCTAACATGTCCATCCCTTGCTGCAGCGGGATACCCTGATATAGTTAAACCCTTCACCTACCCGACATATGCTAGCAGTGGATACCCTGGTGTAGTTAACACCTTTAACCTACCGAGACTGTTCTCCAGCATGCAGATACTGTTGGCATAGTTATATTAGTTTTTACGCTTCATCATACCAGACATTCTAGCAGCAGATTACCCCGGGCATCGTGTTAACCCCTGACCTACCAGACATTCAGCAGCTAGATACCCGGCATAGTGTAAACCCTTCACCTACCCAGAAAATTTCACGCAGCAGCCGATCACCTGTCGCGCATAGTTAACCCCCCTTCACATACCAGAACATTCTCACGCCAGCAGTACCCCCTGTGTAGTGGAATCACTTTGATCTTGAGATGCAGGCAACATTTAAATTTTAAGGCACAAATATTGCAGTGAATGTGCCCCGTGCGCAGAGTGATCGCAAAATCGTGCTAACGATAAGCTTTTTTTGTAGGCAATATACGCGATATGTATTGGGAGGCCTGCAGGGGCACGAAACGACACCGTTCAATAGCACCTTTAAATATAAAACAATATGGTTCTGTTTTTTTTTTTTTTGCTATACATATTGCGCTGGTGCAACGTTGAGTTATATCCTGATATTGGTTGTAGATTGTTCCCCACTTTCGTGCCACAAATGGTCCCACCGCCCCTTCATATTCCTATTACTTATCGCCAGCGTGCACCAGTGTGATGCCGATGCGAATACGCCATAGATAATATCAGTGGACAGGGGAGAGACAACAGTTAATACGATCAAAAGCTTGCGGCTCGGCCCCACCAGGCGACACGACTGCCATGTACGTTTAGTGACTAGGGCCTAGGGCACCACTGAACTTGCTTCTTAAGCGCCACACTAGTCCAGTTGAGTTGTGGCCACACTACATTCACCTAGGAGCGAGCGTCAGGCGCACTTTTGGACATTGGGTGAGCCGCCTAGCGAGCCCGCACCTTTCGCACATCAATCATCCGCTCTTCTTAGGCGAATAAAGGGGGATCGCAAGGCCCGATCCCCCGATGTGCAAAGAACGTGTATGTGCCCAGGAACCAACCCGTGTGACAGGGTGGCCCTTTGCCTTCTTTACCCCCCGCCCCCCCCCCTACCCGCGCCCACGCCCGGACCTCCCTTACGCGACAATGGTCTTTCCTTCGCAGCGACCTTGTATGCTAACACCCTTATGTTTTCTGGTTATCTCACTGTATCCTCAATAGCTCTTCCAAGCTCTTCCGGTAGTTGGTGTCATTAGTGTCTTGTTATATTTAGTTTCGGGGCATGTGTAATATACCGTACCTTATTTTGTTTGCTTCCCCTGCCCACAAAAGTGCTAATTAACATCTCTATCCCTGTCTTTTTCCCACAGTAGCAGCAGTAAAGGACTGATGGTGTGTGACCCGCCCGCTTTGCTAACAGCAGCCATAAACCCACCCTGCCTCTGATTGCTTCACACAGCGGAAGGGACCATCCTGGCATATGGCCCCGTCGTGCTATTTAATGATGGCTAATCACTGCCACTGTTGGTGCGGGCTGCGAAACCACACCCCTATGTGTGTCCGCTATTTTCCAAACAGGCCCATTCCCGCCCAAGAACGCTCGTAGACAAATGCGCACATTGTTGTCGGAGCTGACCTACACACATCGAACCCCATGTGGATGAAATGGACCAATCAGTGTCCCCTCTATCTGCCCTTTCGGGTTGGCCTACTAAAATTGAGCAGTCAATCCTGCGGCAGACACTTTCTATCGATATTTACCACGAAGTTCTCTCGCCATAAGGGCCAAACAAAATTAATCACACCATAGGCGCACGCTTAAGTGGGTCGCGTTGACTGATCAGCCCAAGGCTAACTGAAATCTGCCTGTGTTACCAGCTCCAAAGGCTTTCAAAGCAAACCAAACAAGGAGAAACTCTGTTAATCGATTACGCTCTCAACGCCCTCACACACAGTTTTCTCAGTGACCTTGAAATAGGGGCCAGTGGCCCTTCTACACTTTCAGTATAATAAATAATATTTCTAAGTTCTGACTCCAGATCCGGTGCGTAGGATATCCTGATCATAAATGGTGGGAGCAAATACTTGCAGGGAAATAAAGTAATAGTATAATATAATAATAAGAAGAATGATAATAATAATAATAATAATGTAAGTAATACTAATGAATTAAGCTAGTCTTTTTTTTTTTTTTCCCCCTTTTTACTTATTAAATAAAAAACGTTTAAATCATAATAATAATACACAATCATAATAATCATATATGTGTCCAATAGATGTTCATAATAAAATAATAATAATAATAATAAACACGTTTCCTAATAAATCAATATATAATACAAATAATAATAATCCATAATAAAAAACGTTTTATACAATAATAATAAAAGTATAGAAGACAGAAAATAAAATAATCTCATAATTAATAATATCCTGATACAAAGAACATAATGAAATGTTTGATTATTATTAAACATAATATAATAATGATAACTGATGATGATCGTATTATAATAGTAAGAAGAAACTTTTTATTATTATTAATAATAATCTAATAATAATATAATCATGATAAAAACGTTTATTAATATAATAATATAAGCCAATAATCCTAATAATCTAATGTTTAACACGTGATTAATATAATAATAATAATAATAATAATAATGATCCTAATGAAATGATGCTGATGAGATGATAATAATATGAAAATTGGAGGCGCACTTAATTCTAATAATAATTAATAACTCTTATATTGTATATATTACGCCTCCGACGTATTATTAGGTCTTATAATTAATTAAATAAGACTGCTAAGAATAATTAATACTACTAACTAATATACACAACTAGAGGACCGTTTTTTTATTATCAGTCGCACCAGCCTAATAATAATAATCCGCATAAGACATATTATTTGTATGTCATACATAATAATCTGCCCCGCAATAATGATATTGTATATTGGAAAACGTGTGTTTTTCCCCTCACCCCCCCGAAGTAAAGTCCAAGCACACCGATAGAAGGTTTATTTACAATTGCTATATAATAATAATATAATATTTTAATAATGAAACGTTTTTTACTTAATAAAAAGATATAATAATAATAATAATAATAATTTAATAATAATAATGAAACGTTTTTATTAATAATAATAATAATAATTAGAATAATAATAATTATAATATATAATAATGAATGGAAACGTTTTTTATTATAATAATAGTTCGGGAATTTTGCATCAGGGATTTACATATTTATATAAATGTTCTTGAAACCTTTAATTTAAACCAATCGGCTAACGTTCATTTACAGCAGATTTAACCCCATAAATGAATGTTCCTTTAATGGCTCAATCAGGAGCAAAAGAGTTCAGAGGTCACGGGGAAATGTTCATTCGCCAGCTTGGGGTAGAGGAGCGTATAGTTTTACAGTAGAATATTCCGTATGGTGAACATTGTAAACTTATACCCTTGTAGTAGTAATGTAACCACGCTGCCAACAGAAATCCCCTTTAGCCGTGTGCCTCTGAAAAGCTTTGAGAACCACTGTCTAAAGGCCGTACACACCAGCGTTCTGCCCACTGTGGGTAAGTTTATGGGCGAGTCAGCCAAACAGCTGTTGGGTTGGATTATCAACGATGCCAGGAGAATATACAATCACCATGGCAGCTTCCTTTCCTTCATTCAAGAAATAATGTATAGTATAGTATAGTATAGTATAGTAAAGTTTAAAGGTTGAATAAAGACATACCCATCCAGTCCAACCCATCTAGCAATATCCTCATTTCCTGCCTAACTGTTGATCCAGAGGAAGGCAAAAAAAAAAAAATTATGAATGGCAAAAAAAAAGTTCCTTCCTGGCAATCGGAAATTTCCCGGATCAACTCTACTTTATGTATCAATACCAGTAACTTGTAACATTCCTTGTTTGCAGAAACTCATCCAGCTTTTTATTAAACTGACCAATGAACCTGCCATAACAACGTCCACTGGAAGACAGTTCCATAGCTTTACCGTTCTCACAGTGACAAACCCTTCCCAACTCTACTTTAGTATCAAATCCAGTAACTTGTAACATTCCTTGTTTGTAGAAACTCATCCAGCTTTTTATAAACTGACCAATGAACCTGCCATAACAACGTCATGGAAGACAGTTTCCATAGCTTTACCGTTTCTACAGTGACCACCCTTTCCACTCTACTTTATGTATCATATCAGTAACTTGTAACATTCCTTGTTTGTAGAAACTCATCCAGCTTTTTATTAAACTGACCAATGAACCTGCCATAACAACGTCCACTGGAAGACACTTCCATAGCTTTACCGTTCTCACAGTGACAAACCCTTTCCCAACTCTACTTTATGTATCAATACCAGTAACTTGTAACATTCCTTGTTGTAGAACTCATCAGCTTTTTATTAAACTGACCAATGAACCTGCATAACAACGTCCTCTGGAAGACAGTTCCATAGCTTTACCGTTCTCACAGTGACAAACCCTTTCCCAACTCTACTTTATGTATCATACCAGTAACTTGTAACATTCCTTGTTTGTAGAAACTCATCCAGCTTTTATTAAACTGACCAAAGAACCTGCCATAACAACGTCCACTGGAAGACAGTTCCATAGCTTTACCGTTCTCACAGTGACAAACTTCCCAACTCTACTTTATGTACAATACCAGTAACTTGTAACATTCCTTGTTTGTAGAAACTCATGCATTTTTTATTAAACTGACCAATGAACCTGCATAACAACGTCCACTGGAAGACAGTTCCATAGCTTTAACCGTTCACAGTGACAAACCCTTTCCCAACTCTACTTATGTATCAATACCGTAACTTGTAACATTCCTTGTTTGCAGAAACTCATCCAGCTTTTTATTAAACTGACCAATGAACCTGCCATAATAACGTCCACTGGAAGAAAGTTCCATAGCTTACATTCACAGTGACAAACCCTTTCCCAACTCTACTTTATGTATCAATACCAGTAACTTGTAACATTCCTTGTTGTAGAAACTCATCCAGCTTTTATTAAACTGACCAATGAACCTGCCATAACAACGTCCACTGGAAGACAGTTCCATAGCTTTACCGTTCCCACAGTGAAAAACCCTTTCCAACTCACTTTATGTATCATACCTGTAACTTGTAAAATTCCTTGTTTGTAGAAATTCATCCAGCTTTTATTAAAACGACCAATGAACCTGGCCATAACAACGTCCACTGGAAGACAGTTCCATAGCTTTACCGTTCTCACAGTGAAAAACCCTTTCCCACTCTACTTTATGTATCAATACCAGTAACTTGTAACATTCCTTGTTTGTAGAAACTCATCCAGCCTTTATTAAACTGACCAATGAACCGCCATAACAACGTCCACTGGAAGACATTCCATAGCTTTACCGTTCTCACAGTGACAAACCCTTTCCCAACTCTACTTATGTATCAATACCAGTAACTTGTAACATTCCTTGTTGTAGAAACTCATCCAGCTTTTTATAAACTGACCAATGAACCTGCCATAACAACATCCACTGGAAGACAGTTCCAAGTTTACCGTTTCACAGAGAAACCCTTTCCCAACCTCACTTATGTATCAATACCAGTAACTTGTAACATTCCTTGTTTGTAGAAACTCATCCAGCTTTTTATTAAACTGACCAATGAACCTGCCAAAACGTCCACTGGAAGACAGTTCCATAGCCTTACCATTCTCACAGTGAAAAACCCTTTCCCAACTGTAGCCTAACTTTTTTCTTCAAGTCTTAAGGGATGTCCTGTCTTAACATGTTCTATTGGTGAACAATGCCCAGATAGTTATTGTATGGCCGTTAATGTATTATTACACAGTAATCATATCCCCACCCAAGCCTTTTCTCGGCTTAAATAATTGTAACTATCCAGTTCCTCATACTCAAGCTCCCCCAATCCCCTTTTTAATTTAGTTGCCCTTCTCTGAACCCTTTCCATTTCAAAGATGTCCTTTTTGTACACAGGATTCTAAAGTTGCACTGCATATTCCAAATGAGGCCTTACCAATGTTAACTAAGCAGAGAACAAATGATTAAAGGAGAGTTAATGGTTTTTCTTACCGGTAACACAAAAAAAAAAACCTTCCCGGTGATTGATATTGGAAATAACGAGATTTAGTTTACCGAGTCAGTTAATCAGATTGTGCTAAATGTGTCGCTCTTCGGTGAGCCGACCGTGGAAAAGAGTTTTGTTTAATCTACCGTGTTTGCGTTGGTAGGATTGTCGCCTCCTTTGTGTTTCCCCACACTCTATGAGTCTCGGAGGCTATTAAGTAATAAAGTGCAACCTAGTTTTAGTAGATTAATTTGATTGTTTGTTTGACTGCTGTAATCTGGAAATTAATTCCGTCTTCTTGAGAGCAAACACACGATGCAGAGAATTAAAGGGCCAGCTACACATACACAAAAACTTTATATGCATGTACTTGTGAAGTTTCTCATCCATCCAGGTCATGGTATATCTGTAATATTCATCCATCCAGGTCACGGTATATCTGTAATATTCATTCATCCAGGTCATGGTATATCTGTAATATTCATCCATCCAGGTCATGGTATATCTGTAATATTCATCCATCCAGGTCATGGTATATCTGTAATATTCATCCATCCAGGTCATGGTTATCTGTAATATTCATCATCCAGGTATGGTATATCTGTAATATTCATCCATCCAGGTCATGGTATATCTGTAATATTCATTCATCCAGGTCACGGTATATCTGTAATATTCATCTATCCAGGTCATGGTATATCTGTAATATTCATTCATCCAGGTCACGGTATATCTGTAATATTCATCCATCCAGGTCATGGTATATCTGTAATATTCATTCATCCAGGTCACGGAATATCTGTAATATTCCTTCATCCAGGTCAGGTATATCTGTAATAGTCTTCATCCAGGTCACGGAATATCTGTAATATTCATTCATCCAGTCATGGTATCGTAATTTCATCACCAGGTCATGGTATATCTGTAATATTCATCCATCCAGGTCATGGTATATCTGTAATATTCATTCATCCAGGTCATGGTATATCTGTAATATTCATCCATCCAGGTCACGGTATATCTGTAATATTCTTCATCCAGGTATGGTAATCGTAATATCATCCATCCAGGTCATGGTATATCTGTAATATATCCATCCAGGTCATGGTATATCTGTAAATTCATTCATCCAGGTCATGGTATATCTGTAATATTCATTCATCCAGGTCATGGTCTATCTGTAATATTCATCCATCCAGGTCACGGTATATCTGTAATATTCATTCATCCAGTATGGTATATCTGTAATATTCATTCCACCGGTCCGTATATCTGTAATATCATTCATCCAGGTCCATGGTATATCTGTAATATTCATTCATCCAGGTCATGGTATATCTGTAATATTCATTCATCCAGGTCATGGTATATCGTAATATTCATCCATCCAGGTCACGGTATATCTGTAATATTCATTCATCGGTCATGGTATATCTGTAATATTCATTCACAGGTCACGGTATATCTGTAATATTCATTCATCCAGGTCATGGTATATCTGTAATATTCATCATCCAGGTCACGGTATATCGTAATATTCATTCATCCAGTCATGGTATATCTGTAATATTCATCCATCCAGGTCACGGTATATCTGTAATATTCATTCATCCAGGTCATGGTATATCTGTAATATTATCATCCAGGTCAGGTATATCTGTAATATTCATTACATCCAGGTCATGGTATATCTGTAATATTCATCCATCCAGGTCACGGTATATCTGTAATATTCATTCATCCAGGTCATGGTATATCTGTAATTCATTCATCAGGTCAGGTAATCTGTAATATTCATCCAGGTCATGGTTATCTGTAATAATTCATTCATCCAGGTCACGGTATATCTGTAATATTCATCCATCCAGTCACGGAATATCTGTAATATTCATCCATCCAGGTCATGGTATATCTGTAATATTCATTCATCCAGGTCATGGTATATCTGTAATATTCATCCATCAGGTCACGGTATATCTGTACTATTCATTCATCCAGGTCATGGTATATCTGTAATATTCATTCATCCAGGTCATGGTATATCTGTAATATTCATCCATCCAGGTCACGGTATTCTGTATATTCATTCATCCAGGTCATGGTATATCTGTAATATTCATCCATCCAGGTCACGGTATATCTGTAATATCATTCATCCAGGTCATGGTATATCTGTAATATATCCATCCCAGGTACGGTAATAGTAATATTCATCCATCCAGGTCACGGTATATCTGTAATATTCATTCATCCAGGTCAGTATATCTGTAATATCCATTCATCCAGGTCATCGTATATCTGTAATATTAATTCATCCAGGTCATGGTTTATCTGTAATATTAATTTATCCAGGTCACGGTATATCTGTAATATTCATTCATCCAGGTCATGGTCTATCTGTAATATTCATTCATCCAGGTCATGGTATATCGTAATAGTCATTCATCCAGGTCAGGTATATCTGTAATATCATTCATCAGGTCATGGTATATCTTAATATATTCACCAGGTCAGGTCATCTGTAATATTATCTATCCAGGTCACGGTATATCTGTAATATTCATTCATCCAGGTCATGGTATATTGTAATATTCCTATCCAGGTCATGGTATATCTGTAATATTCATTCATCCAGGTCCTGGTTATCTGTAATATTCATTCATCCAGGTCAGGTATATCTGTTAATTCATTCTCAGGTCAGTATATCTGTAATATTCATCCATCCAGGTCACGGTATATCTGTAAATTCATCTATCCAGGTCACGGTATATCTGTAATATTAATTCATCCAGGTCATGGTATATCTTAATTCATTCATCCAGGTCAGGTATATCTTTATATTCATTCATCCAGTCATGGTATATCTGTAATATTCATTCACCAGGTCATGGTATATCTGTAATATTCAGTCATCACAGTCACGGAGATCTGTAATATACATTCATCCAGGTCCGTATATCTGTAAATTCATCCATCCAGGTCACTGGTATATCTGTAATATTCATCTATCCCGTCACGGTATTATCTGTAATATTATTCATCCAGGTCATGGTATATCTTTAATATTCATTCATCCAGCTCATGGTATATCTGTAATATCCATTCATCCAGGTCATGGTATATCTGTAATTTCATTCACCAGGTTCATGGTATATCTGTAATATTCATTCATCCAGGTCATGGTATACTGTAATTTCATCATTCAGGTCACGTTTAATCTGTAATATTCATCCATCCAGGTCATGGTATATCTGTAATATCATCATCCAGGTCATGTATATTGTAATATTCATTCATCCAGGTCATGGTATATCTGTAATATTCATTCATCCAGGTCATGGTATATCTGAATTCATTCATCCAGGTCATGGTATATCTGTAATATTCATTCATCCAGGTCATGGTCTCTCTGTAATATTCATCATCCAGGTCATGGTATATCTGTAATATCATTCATTCCAGGTCATGGTATATTGTAATATCATTCATCCAGGTCACGTTATATCTGTAATATCATCCATCCAGGTCACGGTATATCTGTAATATTCATCTATCCGGTCACGGTATATCTGTAATATTATTCATCCAGGTCTGGTATATCTGTAATATAATTCATCCAGGTCATGGTATAATCTGTAATATTCATCCATCCAGGTCACGGTATATCTGTAATATTCATCCATCCAGGTCACGGTATATCTGTAATATTCATTCATCCAGGTCATGGTCTATCTGTAATATCATCCATCCAGGTCACGGTATATCTGTAATATTCATTCATCCAGGTATCGTATATCTGTAATATTAATTCATCCAGGTCATGGTTTATCTTTAATATTCATTATCCAGGTCACGGTATATCTGTAATATTCATTCATCCAGGTCATGGTATATCTGTAATATCATCATCCAGGTCATGGTATATCTGTAATTACATTCATCCAGGTCACGTTATACTGTAATATTCATCCATCCAGGTCACGGTATATCTGTAATAGTCATCTATCCAGGTCACGGTATATCTGAATATTAATATCCAGGTCATGGTATATCATAATATTCATTCATCCAGCTCATGGTATATCTGTAATATCCATTTCAGGTCATGGTATATCAGTAATATTCATTCATCCAGGTCATGGTATATCTGTAATATTTCATCATCCAGGTCATGGTATATCTGTAATATTCATCCATCCAGGTCAGGTATATCTGTAATATTCATCTATCCAGGTCACGGTATATCTGTAATTTCATTCATCCAGGTCATGGTATATCTGTAATATTCATTCATCCAGGTCATGGTATATCTGTAATATTCACCATCCAGGTCATGGTATATCTGTAATATTCATTTATTCCAGGTCATGGTATATCTGTAATATCATTCATCCAGGTCACGGTATATCTGTAAATATTCATCCAGGTCACGGTAATCTGTATTTCTTCATCCAGGCTGGTATATCTGTATATTCATTCATCCAGGTCATGGTATATCTGTAATATCATTCATCCAGGTTATGTATATCTGTAATATTAATTCATCCAGGTCCTGGTTTATCTTTATATTCATTTATCCAGGTCACGGTATATCTGTAATATTCATTCATCCAGGTCATGGTATATCTGTAATATACATTCATCATGGTCCGGTTATATCTGTAATATTCATCCATCCAGGTCACGGTATATCTGTAATATCATCATCCAGGTCACGGTATATCTGTAATATATTCATCATGGTATGGTATCTATAATATTCATTCATCAGCATGTATATCTGTAATATCATTCATCCAGGTCATGGTAATCTGTAATATTCATTCATCCAGGTCATGGTATATCGAATATTCATTCCATCAGGTCATGGTATATCTGTAAATTCATCCATCCAGGTCAGGGATATCTGTAATATTCATCTATCCAGGTCACGGTATATCGTAATTTATTCATCCAGGTCATGGTATATCTGTATATATTCATTTATCCAGGTCATGGTATATCTGTAATATTCATCCATCCAGGTCATGGTATGTATATCTGTAATTTTATTCAGCAAGTTACTGGTATTGATACATAAAGTAGAGTTGGGAAAGGGTTTGTGACTGTGAGAACGGTAAAGCTATGGAACTGTCTTCCAGTGGATGTTGTTATGGCAGGTTCATTGGTCAGTTTAATAAAAAGCTGGGTGAGTTTCTACAAACAAGGAATGTTACAAGTTACTGGTATTGATACATAAAGTAGAGTTGGGAAAGGGGTTTTCACTGTGAGAACGGTAAAGCTATGGAACTGTCTTCCAGACGTTGTTATGGCAGGTTCTTGGTCAGTTTAATAAAAGCTGGATGAGTTTCTACAACAAGGAATGTTCAAGTTACGATTGATACATAAAGTAGAGTTGGGAAAGGGTTTGTCACTGTGAGAACGGTAAAGCTATGGAACTGTCTTCCAGTGGACGTTGTTATGGCAGGTTCATTGGTCAGTTTAATAAAAAGCTGGATGAGTTTCTGCAAACAAGGAATGTTACAAGTTACTGGTATTGATACATAAAGTAGAGTTGATCCAGGGAAATTTCCGATTGCCAGGAAGGAACTTTTTTTTGCCATTCATAATTTTTTTTTTTTTGCCTTCCTCTGGATCAACAGTTAGGCAGGAAATGAGGATATTGCTAGATGGGTTGGACTGGATGGACGTATGTCTTTATTCAACCTTTAAATACTTTACTATACTATACTATACTATACTATACAAGTTATTTCTTGAATGAAGGAAAGGAAGCTGCCATGGTGATTGTATATTCTCCTGGCATCGTTGATAATCCAACCCAACAGCTGTTTTGGCTGACTCGCCCATAAACTTACCCACAGTGGGCAGAACGCTGGTGTGTACGGCCTTTAGACAGTGGTTCTCAAAGCTTTTCAGAGGCACACTCGGTAAAGGGGATTTCTGTTGCAGCGTGGTTATCATTAACTACTTACAAGGGTATAAAGTTTACAATGTTAACACCATACGGAATATTCTACTGTAAACTATGACGCTCCTCTACCCCAAGCTGCGAATGAACATTTCCCCGTGACCTCTGAACTCTTTTGCTCCTGATTTGAGCACATTAAAGGGAACATTCATTTATGGGGTTAAATCTGCTGTAAATGAACGTTAGCCGATTGGTTTAAATTAAAGGTTTCAAGAACATTTATATAAATATGTTAAATCCCTGATGCAAAATTCCCTGAACTATTATTAATAATAAAAACGTTTCATTATTATTATTATTATAATTATTATTATTATAATTATTATTATTATTATTAATAAAAACGTTTCATTATTATTATTATAATTATTATTATTATAATTATTATTATTATTATTAATAAAAACGTTTCATTATTATTATTAGTATTCTAATCCTCATAATAATAATCCTCCTCATCCTCCTCCTCCTCTCCTCTTCTCCTCATCCCCTCTTCTTCCTTCCTTCTTCTTCTTCTTCTTTTCTTCTTCTTCTTCTTCTTCATCCTTCTCTTCTTTCTCTTACTTCTTCTTCTTCCTCCCCCCCGTTTCCTTCTTCTTCTTCTCATCTCTTCTCTCCTCCCTCCCTCCTCTCTTTTCTTCTCTTTCTTTTCTTCGTCCTCCTCCCACGTTTTCCTTCTTCTGCCTCTCCTCCTCCTCCTCCTCCTTCTCCTTTCGTCTTCCGATCTTTGCCTTCTTCTTCTTCTTCTTCTTCTCTTCTTTTCGTTCTTCACTCCCGTTTCTTCTCCCTTATTCTTCTTCTTCTTCTTCTTCCTCCCTCCCCCGTTATTCCTTCCTTCTCCTCCCTCCTCCTACCTTCTCCCCTTCTCTTTTTCTTCTTTATCTTCCTCTCCTCCCTTTTCTTCTTTTTCTTTTCCTTCTGCTTCCCTTCTCTTCTTACTTCTCTTCTTCCTCCGTTTCTTTCTCCTTATTATTCTTATTCTTCCTCTTCTTCTTCTTCCTCCCCGTTTTTCTTCGTCTGTCTTCTTCTTCTTCTTCTTCTTCTTGTATCTTCTTCTTACTCACCGTTTTTTCTTCTTCTTCTTAGTTTCTTCCTCTCTTCTTCTCTTCCTCCCGTTTTTTCTATCTTCTTCTTCTCTTCTTCTTCTTCTTCTCTTCTTTTCGCCCCGTTTTTCTTCTTATTCTCTTCTTCTTCTTTCTCACGTTTTTTTTCTTCTTCTTCTTCTTCTTCTTCTTTCTTCCCGTTTTTTCTTAATTCTATCCTTCTTCTTCTTCATTCATTCCTTCTTCTTCCTCCCTTTTTACTTCTTCTTCTTCTTCTCCTTCTCTCCTTCTTCTTCTTCTTCTCTCCTCCCGTATTTTCTTTCTTTCTCTCTTCTTCTCTGCTTCCTTCTTCTTTCCTTCTTCTTCCGCCGTATTTTCTCTTCTTCTCTCTTCTATATTCTTCTATCTCTTCTCTTCTTCTTCGTCCCACCGTTTTTCTTCTTCTTCTGTCTTCTTCTTCTTCTTCTTTCTACCGTTGTTCTTTCCATTCTTCTTCTGCTTCTTCTTCTTCTTCTTTCTCCCGTTTTCCCTTTTCCTCATTCTTCTTCTTCTTCTCTTATTCTTCTTCTTCCTCACGTTTTTTACCTTCTCCTTCTTCTTATTCTTCTGCGTTCTTCTACTTCTTCCTCCCGGTTTTTCTTCTTCTTCTTCTTCTTATTCTTCCTTCTTCTTCTTCTTCTTCTTCCTATTCTTTTTTCTTTTTTCTCCTGCCGTCCCCCCTCCCTGCCCGTCTTTTGCTCCCCCCTTTTTATTCTCCGGATCTACGCCCCGGGACTTGGACAGTACAGCCTTGAACAAATGATTATTACTTGAAAGGTAGGAAGCGGCCACCGGGCCCCTTCTTTACAGGTCACTGAGAAAACTGGTGTGAAGGGCGTTGAAGCGGAATCGATTTAAACAGAGTTTCTATTGTTTGGTTGCATTGAAAGCCTTTGAGCTGGTACACACAGGCAGATTATTATCCTTGGTCTGATCATTTAAATCGACCAACTTAACTATCACCTATTGTGTGATTATTTTTTGGCCCCTTTATGGAGATAGAACTTCTGGGTAAATATCGATAGAAAGTCCGCAGATTGAACCATGTTTAGGGCCAACCAGGCAGATATGATTGGAAGCTTAATGGGTCAAATTCATTCCACATGGGTTAATGTTGTAGTTCAGTCGACCAACAGATTTGCCATTTGGCTACGGATCTTCTGCGTGAATTTGGCCTGTTTGTAAATACGGTCCATAGGTGTTTTATTATCAGCCGCAACAACAGTGGCTATTACCCATATGCACAGGGCACATAATACCATATGGGCCCTGCCCTGTGCAAAGCAATCAGAGTCTAGGGTTTTTTATGCTGCTGTTTGCAAAGCAGTATGGCAGCTTCCTTTAATGTATATTGGGAAAAGAAGGAGAGAGATTTTAATTAGCACTATTTGTGGCAGGTACATAGTCCACGTATATCTCAGTATCGTCGATCCGAGTATAAGTCGAGGTACTATTTTTACCGGAAAATTTGTTAAAACTGATTGACTCGAGTATAAGTCGATGGTAAAATTATCACCACTACTGCTTCTGATTCTGTGTTGTTTTTAGTAGGCTTATTGCCTTTAATGGACATCAAGATTCCCCATACATCGATCCATACAGTAAGCCAAATCACCATACCGTAACTCCATCCTTGGCACTGCCAATGGGTTTGGAAACTACAACCCCTCCCACATGCTTTGTTGGCTGGGAGTTTCATTTCTAAACATGGTGATGGGCAGGTTCATAAACTTTATAATTAAGCTTATACATCATTTACAATTCTTTCTCTAGAACCACTATTGGTAAGGGCCCTCTGACCCGATATAGTAAAAGACCCTCTGACCCCAATAGTTAAAAATATAACCTGAGATTGTCAGTTTCAAAGCTGTCATTTGCACTGTACAAGCACGTTTTTTGCCCCAAACTGAGAGACCCATCAATTTACAGCATCCAGTATGAACATGAACATGTGCTGATGTGAGGTCCAGCACCAACTAAGAAGCAGGACAGTTTAAAGGCATCAGCCTGTAACTTCTATGCGAGTTAACCTGGTTACTAATAAAGCAATGTCAGTCATTTAGATCTAGTTGATTGACCCTGCCCCGAGTATAAGTCGAGGTTAGGTTTTCAGGCCAATTTTAAAGCCTAAAAAATTCGACTTGTACTCGAGTATATACGGTATATTAGACATGCGCTTATACGAATGAGCAGACTAACAGGAGAGCTTTGGGAAGAGCTATTGGATGATTTGGGTGAGATAAAAGGAAAACAGTAAAGGTTAATGCTACAGTCCTTGCGAATGGAAAATACATTGTGCCCTTAAGGTATGTCCCTAGTGCCGCTAAATAAGGCTAAAGGGCCACACTGTAACATGCTTGTGTGTTCCTGGCACATGAGAGCGTGTTGCCATGCGATTGCGATCCCCCTTGATTCGCAATCAGAGCGCATGGGATTGTGCAAAAGGTGCGGGTCGCATGCGCTCCAATTTCCAAATCGAAACGCATCGCTCCCTAGTGAATTAGTGTGGCCACATCAACTGGACTAGTGTGCGCTTAAAAGCAATTCAGTGTGGCCTAGCCCTAATTCACTAAAACACAAGCAGGTTCACTTACCGCAAGCTTTGATCGATATTAACTGCTCTCCCTGCGCTGATTTATTATTGCGATTGCGCCTCTCTGTGTATGCGGCTGGTGTTAACGTTTTGCAACAAAGTAGCACAAGATCAATATTAAATCAACTTGCACCAGCTGCAATATGTTGCAATAACATTTGTTTAATAGTTTAGTGCGACTTTAAGAAATCGTTTCTGCCCTGCAGGACTCCCATTACATATCGCGTATATTCCGACAGCTTTATGCGTTAGCACGATTTTAATCACTGCGCACGGGGCACATTAAATGCAATATTTGTGCCTTAAAATTTAATGTTTCCTGCATCTCTGCTCTTGCAAGATCAAAGATGGTTAACTACATCAGGGTATCTGCTGCTAGAATGTCTGGTAGGTGAAAGGGTTAACTATGCCAGGGTATCTGCTGCTAGAATGTCTGGTAGGTGAAAGGGTTAACTATGCCAGGGTATCTGCTGCTAGAATGTCTGGTAGGTGAAAGGGTTAACTACACCAGGGTATCCACTGCTAGAATGTCTGGTAGGTGAAAGGGTTACTATACCAGGGTATCCGCTGCTAGAAGGTCTGGTGGTGAAAGGGTTAACTACACCAGGGTATCCACTGCTAGAAGTCTGGTAGGTGAAAGGGTTAACTATGCCAGGGTATCCACTGCTAGAAGGTCTGGTAGGTGAAAGGGTTAACTATGCCAGGGTATCCACTGCTAGAAGTTCTGGTAGGTGAAAGGGTTAACTATGCCAGGGTATCCACTGCTGCTAGAAGGTCTGGTAGGTGAAGGGTTAACTATCCAGGGTATCACTGCTAGAAGGTCTGGTAGGTGAAAGGGTTAACTAACCAGGGTACACTGCTAGAAGGGTCTGGTAGGTGAAAGGGTTAACTATCCAGGGTATCCTGCTAGAGGTCTGGTAGGTGAAAGGGTTAACTATCCAGGGTATCCACTGCTGAAGGTCTGGTAGTGAAAGGGTTAACTACACAGGGTATCCACTGCTGAAGTTTGGTAGGTGAAGGGTTAACTACACCAGGGACTCGCTAGAAGGTTGGTAGTAAAGGGTTAACTACACCAGGGTACCACTGCTAGAAGGTCTGGTAGGTGAAAGGGTTAACTATGCCAGGGTATCCTCTGCTAGAAGGTCTGGTAGGTGAAAGGGTTAACTACACCAGGGTATCCACTGCTAGAAGGTCTGGTAGGTGAAAGGGTTAACTATGCCAGGGAATCCACTGCTAGAAAAGTCTGGTAGGTGAAAGGGTTAACTACACCAGGGTATCCACTGCAAGAAGGTCTGGTAGGTGAAAGGGTTAACTATGCCAGGGTATCCACTGCTAGAAAAGTCTGGTAGGTGAAGGGTTAACTACACCAGGTACCACTGCTAGAAGGTCTGGTAGTGAAAGGGTTAACTATGCCAGGGTATCCACTGCTAGAAGGTCTGGTAGGTGAAAGGGTTAACTATACCAGGGTATCCACTGCTAGAAGGTCTGGTAGGGGAAAGGGTTTAACTATGCCAGGGTATCCACTGCTAGAAGGTCTGGTAGGTGAAAGGGTTAACTATGCAGAGGTCCACTGCTAGAAGGTCTGGTAGGTGAAAGGGTTAACTAACCAGGGTATCCACTGCTAGAAGGTCTGGTAGGTGAAAGGGTTAACTAACCAGGGTATCACTGCTAGAAGGTCTGGGTAGGTGAAAGGGTTAACTATGCCAGGGTATCCACTGCTAGAAGGTCTGGTAGGTGAAAGGGTTAACTATGCAGGGATCACTCTAGAAGGTTCTGGTAGGTGAAAGGTTACTATGCCAGGGTATCCACTGCTAGAAGTCTGGTAGGTGGAAGGGTTAACTATCAGGGTATCCACTGCTAGAAGTGTCTGGTAGGTGAAAGGGTTAACTAGCCAGGGTATCCACTGCTAGAATTGGTGGTGGTGAAAGGGTTAAACTAAGCCAGGGTATCACTGCTAGAAGGTCTGGTAGGTGAAAGGGTTAACTATGCAGGGTATCCACTGCTAGAAGGTCTGGAGGTGAAAGGGTAACTATGCCAGGGTATCCACTGCTAGAAGGTCTGGTAGGTGAAAGGGTTAACTTGCAGGGTATCCACTGCTAGAAGGTCTGGGTAGGTGAAAGGGTAACTATGCCAGGGTATCCACTGCTAGAAGGTCTGGGAGGTGAAAGGGTTAACTATGCCAGGTATCCACTGAAGGTCTGGTAGGTGAAAGGGTTATACTATGCCAGGGTATCCACTGCTAGAAGGTCTGGTAGGTGAAAGGGTTACTTTACAACCAGGGTATCCTGCTAGAGTCTGGGTAGGAAAGGGTTAATATGCCAGGGTATCCACTGCTAGAAGGTCTGGTAGGTGAAAGGGTTAACTATGCCAGGGTACCACTCTAGAAGTCTGGTAGGTGAAAGGGTTAACTATGCCAGGGTATCCAGCTAGAAGGTCTGGTGGTGGAAGGGTTAACTATGTCAGGGTATCCACTGCTAGAAGGTCTGTAGGTGAAAGGGTTGTTAACTATGCCGGGTATCCACTGCTAGAAGTCGGTGGTGAGTGAAAGGTTAACTAAGCAGGGTATCATGCTAGAAGGCTGGTAGGTGAAGGGTAACTATGCCAGGGTATCCACTGCTAGAAGGTCTGGTAGGTGAAAGGGTTATACTATGCCAGGGTATCCACTGCTAGAAGGTCTGGTAGGTGAAAGGGTTAACTATGCCAGGGGTATCCACTGCTAGAAGTGTCTGGTAGGTGAAAGGGTTAACTATGCAGGGTATCCACTGCAAAATGGTCTGGTAGGTGAAAGGGTTAACTACTGCCAGGTATCCACTGCTAGAAGGTCTGGTAGTGAAAGGGTTAACTATACCAGGGGATCCACTGCTAGAAGGTCTGGTAGGTGAAAGGGTAACTAACAGGGTATCCACTGCTAGAAGGTCTGGTAGGTGAAAGGGTTAACTATCCAGGGTATCCCTGCTAGAAGGTCTGGTAGGTGAAGGGTTAACTATGCCAGGGTATCCACTGCATGAAGGTCTGGTAGGTTGAAAGGGTTAACTAACCAGGGTATCCACGCTAGAAGTCTGGTAGGTGAAAGGGTTAACTATGCCAGGGTATCACTGCTAGAAGGTCTGGTAGGTGAAAGGGTTAACTACAGGGTATCCACTGCTAGAAGGTAGGGGTGAAAGGGTTAACTAACCAGGGTACCTCTGCTAGAAGGTCTGGTAGGTGAAAGGGTTAACTACCAGGGTATCCACTAGAAGGTCTGGTAGGTGAAAGGGTTAACTATCCAGGGATCCCTGCTAGAAGGTCTGGTAGGTGAAAGGGTTAACTACACCAGGGTATCCCTGCTAGAAGGTCTGGTAGTGAAAGGGTTAACTATGCCAGGGTATCCCTGCTAGAAAGTCTGGTAGGTGAAAAAGGTTAACTAACAGCGGTATCCCTGCTAGAAGGTCTGGTAGGTGAAAGGGTTAACTATGCCAGGGTATCCCTGCTAGAAGTCTGGTAGGTGAAAGGGTTAACTACACCAGGGTATCCCACTGCTAGAAGGTCTTGTAGGTGAAAGGGTTAACTATCCCAGGGTATCCATGCTAGAAGGTCTGGTAGGTGAAGGGAACTATCCAGGGTATCCACTGCTAGAAGGTCTGGTAGGTGAAAGGGTAACTATACCAGGGTTATCCACTGCTAGAGGTAGGTAGGTGAAAGGGTTAACTAGCCGGGTATCCACTGCTAGAAGGTCTGGTAGGTGAAAGGGTTAACTATCCAGGGTATCCACTGCTAGAAGGTCTGGTAGGTGAAAGGGTTAACTATGCCAGGATCCACTGTAGAAGTCTGGTAGGTGAAGGGTTAACTATCAGGGTATCCACTGCTAGAAGTCTGGTAGGTGAAAGGGTTAACTATGCCAGGGTATCCACTGCTAGAAGGTTGGTAGGTGAAAGGGTTAACTATGCCAGGGTATCCACTGCTAGAAGGTCTGGTAGGTGAAGGGTTAACTATGCCGGGTATCCACTGCTAGAAGTCTGGTAGGTGAAAGGGTTAACTTCCAGGGTATCCACTGCTAGAGGTCTGGGAGGTGAAAGGGTTAACTACAGGGTATCACTGCAGAAGGTCGGGTGGAAGGGTTAACTATGACCAGGGGTATCACTGCTAGAATGTCTGGTAGGTGAAAGGGTTAACTATGCCAGGGTATCCACTGCTAGAAGGTCGTAGGTGAGGATGAAAGGGTTAACTATGCCAGGGTATCCACTGCTAGAAGGTCTGGTAGGTGAAGGGTTAACTATGCAGGGTATCCACTGCTAGAGGTCTGGTAGGTGAAAGGGTTAACTAGTCAGGGTATCCCTGCTAGAAGGTCGGTAGGTAAAGGGTTAACTATGCAGGGTATCATGCTAGAAGGTCTGGTAGTGGAAAGGGTTAACTATGCCGAGGGTATCCACTGCTAGAAGGTCTGGTAGGTGAAAGGGTTAACTATGCCAGGGTTATCCTGCTAGAGGTTGGTAGGTGAAAGGGTTAACTATGCCAGGGTATCCTGCTAGAAGGTCTGGTAGGTGAAGGGTAACTATGCCAGGGTATCCCTGCTAGAAGGTCTTGGGTAGGTGAAAGGGTTAATAGCCAGGGTATCCGCTGCTAGAAGGTCTGGTAGGTGAAAAGTGGTTAACTATGCCAGGGTATCCCTGCTAGAAGGTCTGGTGGTGAAAGGGTAACTATCCAGGGTATCCGCTGCTAGAAGGTCTGGTAGGTGAAAGGGTTAACTATGCCAGGGTATCCCTGCTAGAAGGTCTGTAGGGTGAAAGGGTTAACTATTCCAGGGTATCCGCATGCTAGAAGGTCTTGTAGGTGAAAGGTTAACTCACCAGGGTATCCGCTGCAGAAGGTTGGTAGGTGAAGGGTTAACTACACCAGGAGGTATCCCTGCTAGAAGGTCTGGTAGGTGAAAGGGTTAACTACACCAGGTATCCTCTGCTAGAGGTCTGGTAGGTGGTGAAAGGGTTAACTAACCAGGGTATCCACTGCCTAGAAGGTCTGGAGGTGACAGGGTTTTTAAGTTTGTTACTCGTTTCAGGTGTGTGTTTTTGGTGTTCTTGGGTGTTTGTACTGTAAAGTTGGGTTAACTAACCAGGGTATCCGCTGCTAGAAGGTCTGGTAGGTGAAGGGTTAACTACCAGGGTATCCACCTGCTAGAAGGTCTGGTAGGTGAAGGGTAACTATGCCGGTATCCACTGCTAGAAGGTCTGGTAGGTGAAAGGGTTAAAGGTGTTACTATGCAGGGTATCCACGCTGCTAGAAGGTTGCGTAGGTGAAAGGGTTAACTATCAGGGTATCCATGCTAGAAGGTCTGGTAGGTGAAAGGTTAACAGTCCGGGTATCCACTGCTAGAAGGTCTGGTAGGTAGTGGAAGGGTTAACTATACCAGGGTTCCCTGCTAGAAGGTCTGGTAGGTGAAAGGGTTAACTATGCCAGGGTATCCACTGTAGAGGTCGGTAGGTGAAGGGTTAACTATACCAGGGATCCACTGCTAGAGGTCTGGTAGGTGAAAGGGTTAACTATGCCAGGGTATCCATGCTAGAAGGTCTGGTAGGTGAAAGGGTTAACTATGCCAGGGTATCCACTGCTAGAAGGTCGGTAGGTGAAAGGGTTAACTATGCAGGGTATCCGACTGCTAGAAGGTTCTGGTAGGTGAAAGGGTTAACTAGCCAGGGTATCCACTGTCTAGAAGGTCTGGTAGGTAAAGGGGTTAACTATGCCAGGGTATCCACTGCTAGAAGGTTTGGTAGGTGAAAGGGTTAACTACAGGGTATCCACTGCTAGAAGGTCTGGTAGGTGAAAGGGTTAACTAGTCAGGGTATCCACTGCTAGAAGGTCTGGTAGTGGAAAGGGTTAACTACAGGGTATCCCCTGCTAGAAGGTCTGTAGGTGAAAGGGTTAACTATACCAGGGTATCCACTGCTAGAGGTTGGTAGGTGAAAGGGTAACTACACCAGGGTATCCACTGCTAGAAGGTCTGGTAGGTGAAAGGGTTAACTACACCAGGGTATCCACTGCTAGAAGGTCTGGTAGGTGAAAGGGTTAACTATGCCAGGGTATCCACTGCTAGAAGGTCTGGTAGGTGAAAGGTTAACTACACCAGGGTATCCGCTGCTAGAGGTCTGGTAGGTGAAAGGGTTAACTACACCAGGGTATCCGCTGCTAGAAGGTCGGTAGGTGAAAGGGTTAACTACACCAGGGTATCCGCTGCTAGAAGGTCTGGTAGGTGAAAGGGTTAACTACCCAGGGTATCCCTGCTAGAAGGTCTGGTAGGTGAAGGTTACTACACCAGGGTACCTGCAGAAGGTCTGGTAGGTGAGAAGGTTAAATACACCAGGGTATCCGCTGCTAGAAGGTCTGGTAGTGAAGGGTTAACTACACCAGGGGATCCACTGCTAGAAGGTCTGGTAGGTGAAAGGGTTAACTATGCAGGGTACCACTGCTAGAAGGTCTGGTAGTGAAAGGGTTAACTAGCCAGGGTATCCCTGCTAGAAGGTCTGGTAGGTGAAAGGTTAACTATGCCAGGTATCACTGCTAGAAGGTCTGGTAGGTGAAGTGAAAGGGTTAAATCAGGGTATCCATGCTAGAAGGTCTGGTAGGTGAAGGGTTAACTATCCAGGGTATCCACTGCTAGAGGTCTGGTAGGTGAAAGGGTTAACTATACAGGGTATCCACTGCTAGAAGTCTGGTAGGTGGAAAGGGTTAATATTCAGGGTATCCACTGCTAGAAGGTCTGGTAGGTGAAAGGGTTTAACTAGCCAGGTATCCACTGCTAGAAGGTCTGGTAGGTGAAAGGGTTAACTATGTCCAGGGTATCCACTGCTAGAAGGTCTGGTAGGTGAAAGGGTTAACTACACCAGGGTATCCTCTGCTAGAAGGTCTGGTAGGTGACAGGGTTAACTATGCCAGGGTCCCACTGCTAGAAGGTCTGGTAGGTGAAAGGGTTAACTATGTCAGGGGTATCCACTGCTAGAAGGTCTGGTAGGTGAAGGGTTAACTATCCAGGTAATCCACTGCTAGAAGGTCTGGTAGGTGAAGGGTTAAAATGCAGGTATCCACTGCTAGAGGTCTGGTAGGTGAAAGGGTTAACTAACCAGGGTATCCCTGTAGAAGTCTGTAGGTGAAAGGGTTTAACTACCAGGGTATCACTGTAGAAGGTGGTAGGTGAAAGGGTTAACTACACAGGGTATCCCTGAAGGTCTGGTAGGTGAAAGGGTTAACTATACAGGGTATCCACTGCTAGAAGGTCTGGTAGGGTAGGGTTAACTACACCAGGGTATCCTGCTAGAAGGTCTGGTAGGTGAAAGGGTAACTACCCAGGGTATCCCTGCTAGAAGGTCGGTAGGTGAAAGGGTTAACTAACAGGGTATCCACTGCTAGAAGGTCTGGTGGTGAAAGGGTAATACACCAGGGTATCCACTGCTAGAAGGTCTGGTAGGTGAAGGGTTAACTAACAGGTATCCCTGTAGAAGGTCTGGAGGTGAAGGGTTAACATCCAGGGTATCCACTGCTAGAAGGTCTGGTATGGTGAAAGGGTTAACTATGCCAGGGTATCCACTGCTAGAAGGTCTGGTAGGTGAAAGGGTTAACTATGCCAGGGTATCACTCGTAGAAGGTCTGGTAGGTGAAAGGGTTAACTAGTCAGGGTATCCACTGCTAAGAATGTCTGGTAGGTGAAAGGGTTAACTATGCCAGGGATCCACTTGCTAGGGTCTGGTAGGTGAAAGGGTTAACTATGCCAGGGTATCCACTGCTAGAAGGTCTGGTAGGGTGAGGGTAACTATGTCAGGGTATCCACTGCTAGAAAGTCTGGTAGGTGAAAGGGTTAATAGTCAGGGTATCCACTGCTGATAGAAGGTCTGGTAGGTGAAAGGGTTAACTATGCCAGGTATCCACTGTAGAAGGTCTGGTAGGTGAGGGTTAACTATGCCAGGGTATCCACTGCGAGAGGGCTTCTGGTAGGTGAAAGGGTTAACTACACCAGGGATTCCCTGCTAGAAGGTCGGTAGGTGAAGGGTTAACTATGCAGGGTATCCACTGTAGAAGGTCTGGTAGTGAGGTGAAGGGTTTACTGATGTCAGGGTTACCACTGGCTAGAAGGTTGGTTGGTAGGTGAAAGGGTTACACTATGCCAGGGTATCCACTGCTAGAAGGTCTGGTAGGTGAAAGGGTTAACTATGCCAGGGTATCCACTGCTAGAAGGTCTGGTAGGTGAAAGGGTTAACTATGCCAGGGTATCCACTGCTAGAAGGTCTGGTAGGTGAAAGGGTTAACTATGTCAGGGTATCCACTGCTAGAAGGTCTGGTAGGTGAAAGGGTTAACTATGCCAGGGTATGCGCTGCAAGATATGGCCAAACTTCCCCATGGACGGAAATTGGATTAAAGTCTCTTTGTGACCAATTAAGCTTTTTTTTTGTGCTCCCAGAGGAACTAATGGGATCTGCTTATTGAAGAGCTTAAAATCGAAAGGAAAACAAGCGGATACTTTGTGAATAGAGTCAATGGGGAAGCTTTTCATTACAGCGCATGGGAAATCCGCTTGGTTATTTACCATCATTACGCTTATGACTTAAAATATCACCAAACAAAGAGCAGCCATTGTGTGCCATCCGCCATTCACATTTATAATAGAATAAAACAGGAAAACGTATAATATATGACTCACCTCCTTATGGGGGTCTAGGACCCTCCCCCACCCCCACCCCTATTCAGGCAATCCAGAGGTTAACTGTAAACTGGCGGAGATACAATGGCTCCCAAATCAAAGGAAGGAGAGAGACTTGGGATAAAGTAACGGATCTTGTATTTACTTCCTCGGAATGAGATGTAACAGACACACAATGGAAGCGGAATGTTTGTGTAGGTGCTTCTAACACATTCAGTGTAGGAATATTATAGGGTACGAGTGGGGTGGGTTATTTCTTTATCTATAGGAAGAGAAGTTGGATAATGAGTGAAGTCCTTAATGTTGCTGTTGAATAGGACACGGTCAGGGGCCTATTCACAAGGATGGTTATCACAGACACAGTACCGCGCCATTGGAAAGCACAGCATGGTATTGGTACTATACAACCCTGCCAGTATTTTATGGTCTTGTTGTCTAATGCAGACTACAGTGCTAAATACTGTGCTGTATCGTCCATTGATGTTGCAATGCTGATTGGATAACTTTGATGTATCTACACGCTACAAAGTAGGGTAAGGTCACTGTGGGTCTTATAATAATCTTACCAGAGCGAAATATTAACTAGGCAAATCTCTTCTCCAAACTTTGATTGTTTTAAACTTGGTGTTTTATAATGTGATACCCCCCAACACTCCTGTCCCATTAGGTCTATCATCCTATTTATTGTTCATACTGCTTCCATTTTATTACTAATAAACATTGAAAACAGATTAGGTAGACAAGGGCCGATATTTCGGTATTTTGGTCAGTCGGGCCAACATATCGGATGAACTCATTTGGTCAACCCCGAACAATGTCTGCGGACTTAAAGGGCAAGTCCAGCCCCAAGATGAAAACTTACATACAGGTAAATCACCCCCCAAAACCCTAAACGGTAATAGTTTGAAATGTGAAATATATAAGTCTAACCTGAAATCCTGCACAATGTCCTGTTTCCCCTGTTTCTGCTTCCTGGTTCTTCCAGTTAGCAACTGTCAGTTATGGATTTGCCAGTTGACATCACAGCCAATGACTGAATGTTAATCCCCTGTCTGCCTCTTCTGAGCATGCCCAGGCTCAGTACAGGCTCAGTACAGGTTTCTAAATTGCTCACTTTCCATGAGGCCTCCAGAAGCATAGCAGGCATACAGTAATGAATTCATAGGACAAACTATGATATATCAACATATTTTAAAGAGGCCATTCTTTCTAAAAGATGTTCTTATGAGGGTGGAGTTGTCCTTTAAGGACTACCGGGCATGTCTCCAAATTTCCAAATTTTCGGTGAAAAACCTGGCAGCAATGATATTTTCGCCCCTATCTGTGGTTACCCAGTCTTAAGACCCCCATACACAAGCTCGATATTTTAAGCGTTTTGGTCAATTCTTTCAAATTGATCAAAATATCAAAAACAGTTTCCCGTTTTGCCAATTGACCACTTGACAATATCGAGTAGTTTATCGGAAAAAGCAAAGATCTGGAAACTTTTCTTCTGACCCTATCTTCGAGTTCAAGAGGAAATCAAGGGGACATCTGTGGAAAGATCGGAAGCTCAATGGTTTTCTGGTAGTTTCACTTGATCGGAAATCCAATAGGATGAACATCTGCTAGTGTATGTCTAGCTTTTTATCTCAAGATCATCTTCCAACAATAGAACAATTGGGGAATAATTAAAGCCCATTGCAGGATATTCTTCAATTGATAAACCAATGAGATCCCTGTTTGGAGGGAACCACTGTACCCCATTTATTTAGTTACAGACAATTGTTTGCATATTTAGATGGGCGTTTATTTACCACTGATAATTCAGGAGAGCTGCACAGACAGAGGTTTACTTCCCCTTTAATATATATATATATATATATATATATAGCCAGCCTAGAACACAGTGATTGCATTAAGCCCGTAAATCCAGTAAACATTCAGAGAGGTGAAAATTCTGAACCCCTGTCTCATCTTTCATTGATTCTTTGCTTCTTCTCATGAAATGATTTTGTTAAAAAATAATCCCACTTTAACCTCCTCCGTCCTTTGAGGACAATGTGAGTTTACAGCATCTCGGTGCTGACCTGAACTCCTGGCTCCAAGAACCAATCCTCGTCTCCTTATGTCTTTCCCCCTCTCCCAGACAGAACATCATCTGCAGGGCAGCATGACATCTGAGCAATGATAAAGGTCAAATATTGTGCGAATTTGGCCCCCAGACACCAGACACAAATCTTTCCTGACATCCTCTGCCCGAATTTCCTCCGTTTGTTTAAATCTCTCAGTAAATAATCACAAGTGAATCTGCTTTATTTGTATTTGTTAGTTATAGTTTAGTAGACATCATGACCACAACTTGGCCAACTGGTTCCTCTATGGCCAACTAGTTCCTCTATGTGGCTGGTGGTAGAGACTTCTTGACCTTTTGTTGTCACTTTGTGATTGTGATTGGTCACTTTGCACCACTGATGGCTGGTTACATTGTTGTGCTAAACCACTAGACATTTCATCCCAAACCCTTTGGGGTCTCCAGATGCGTTACTGTGGATTCCTTACGGCCAACTCTGTCCTAAATGATTTCCTTTAAATTGTGTTGGACACAATATTTCCAGATACCAGATGATGCTCTTTTTGTTGCAGATACAATGTATAATATTGGGGGATGTAGTCACATGGGGCAGTGTAGCTATGGAAGGAATGAAATCATGTAACCGATATGACATCATAGGAAGAAACAACATAATAAATTAGTCCCCTGTATCCGATATGAGATAACGTTATATTTATAAAGCTATCGCAGGACATCGCAATAACAAATAGCGCTATTTTCGCCTTATTTAAAAAACGCTCGTTTTCGCCTTTTGCGGGAAAGTATCGCAACCTACGTGCACTTGTTTCCACAATGTATAAACCACTTTGCGACTGTTAATACATTCCGAAAACGCTAGCGGTAAGTTGCGACCTTTTGCACATATTTTAAAGACACCTTTGAAGAGACGTTAACTGTCGCGCAAAAAACTAGCGTAAAAACTGGCGCAAAACTTATCGCAACGCTTTACGCTGTGCAAAGAAAAAAGCAAAAAAATCACGACATGCTGCAGACAGTGCAAAACCTTCACTGAAAAAGTTAGTACAATCAATTTTTTCCTTTATTTCATTGTAAATTTTATTGAGATGAACTTGTTTTTCTGAGGATGAATTAGCATGGCAGCTCCCATATTCATCTTATACTGCATCAGAAAAGCTGGAAAGATGTTCCATCGAGCGATTGTTCCAGAGATGGCCTATTGAGTGTTGCATGTGCATTACAATTCTGCCGACCTATTGTACTTCTCACTATTATAGTCAGGTTTCCTCTAGAGCTCTGCATGCGAGACCCAAGATAGGTTCAACCTTTGTTGATCATAGAGACCGTTCCCGGGGGATAGAACGTTCTATGACGCCATATCCATATTGTATTTTTGACCTACTCGGAGTGACAGGCGCTCTTAAGGAACGTCCCTCCCAGATCATAAAGTGTTTAAACTGTGGTAATAAACAGGGCTCCGTGATTAATGGAAGTGTTCTACATAACCTTCACCGCAAATCTATTCCTGTCCACGCTGTGCGCCGCCCTGACTGACTTCTACAGCACCTTATTACACGGGGAAATTACCAAAGAAGGATCGGTTAACTTTTACATTAAAGTGACAATGACGCATTCTATGGAAAACTGATACATTTGAAAAAGAAATGTGCCTAAGGCTGTTTTAAGATAAACTACCCTTTTATCTCCAATGGGGCCCATCAAAATGATGGCCTGACAATCTTCTTCCAGTGGGTTTCTAATGCATGATGGGCTAGAACTTTGTGAGGCTGTGATTGGATGAAAAGAGCTCCGGCCCAGAGCCGACCAACATTTGTTATGGTTTAGAATTGGTTCATGTATGCAGGGGTGTTCATAGGGTTTTTGACACCTGAAACAACTTTTAAATGCCGCCTATTGGCAGACAGGGTCGGCACATGAAGCCGGAGCGTGGCTTCATTAGGGAACATTGGTGTGGCTTGTGTAGGTGGGTATAGTGGGCTAACACTGACTGGTGAACTGGAGGGCTGACTCAACACTGATTGTTGGACTGGCAATGAAATGTGGTATTGTAGGGTTCAGGATTTTTTTTAATTGCCGCCTTTTAAGTTGACTGCATGGGGGCATCCTGAGCAAATGTTTCAGCTTGCTTCATGGTAGGGGCATGCAGTCAGGTATACAATAAATCATATCATACAGTAAGGCTGAGGCCACACACGTTATCGCACGCTATTTTCCAATATGTAAACGCATGCACAACAATATGGTGATCACAAAACGGAAACGAATGCACAAACAAATTTGCATAGGAAATCGCAGGAATTTTTGCATTCCCATGATTTCCATTATAACCCGAAATCACATGCACAATAGCGAACGAAAACACGCTCAAACGCGTTAGTGTGGCCTAGCCCTTACACTGTTTATATTCTATTATTGCTGCACGTCCCACAAAACATCCCTGAGAAAATGCCTGGCTTAGCGTGCATTTTTAAGGCATAGAAGCGATGTTTTCTTTAAGACCTGTATGCATGCAAGAATCAGCAGGCCTGCGCGCACAGGTGACAGAGAGCACACAAAACGGGGTGAATATGCTGACGTAAATGTAATCATTTTGATTTTGTGTCTTATATCTACACACACAAACGACAAAAATAAAACATTACATAACGTCTCTTCTTACATCATTCCAAGGATTTTCTATTTCTAATTAGAGATGGGTGAACTTTCGAAAGTTCGGTCTGTTTTCAAACTTTTGAACTATATGGAAAGTTCAAAAACGGAGTCAATGGGAGTCAAATAGTTCGAAAAGTTCAAATGAAATACAATTAAAATATCAATGGTAACTTAATGTAAATGGCTGTGGGACCTGGGAAATGGTCTGGGGAACAGGTTTAAATACTCTCACGCACACTACTTTCCAGGCTCTCGCGTTCGAATATTCGATAATTATCTCATGAACAACTCGCATATTTGTTAATTTGATAATTACTCGCGTATTGGTATAATAGACATTTTACTCACATATTCGATAATTCGATATTTACTCGCGTATTGGTATAATAGACATTTTACTCACATATTCGTTAATTCCATATTTACTTGCGTATTGGTATAATAGACATTTTACTCACATATTCGATAATTCGATATTTACTCGCGTATTGGTATAATAGACATTTTACTCACATATTCGTTATTCGAATTTCTCGCGTATTGGTATAATAGACATTTACTACACGATATTCGATAATTCATATTTACTCGTATTGGTATAATAGACATTTTACTCACAATTCGATATTCGATATTTACTCGCTTATTGGTATATAGACATTTTACTCCATATTCGTTATTCCATATTGTAACTTTGCGTATTTGGTATATGACATTTACTCACATATTCGTTATTCATATTTACTTCGCGTATTGGTATAATAGACATTTTACTCACATATCGATAATTCGATATTTATCTGCGTATTGGTATAATAGACATTTTACTCACATATTCGATAATTCGATATTTACTCGCGTATTGGTATAATAGACATTTTACTCACATATCGATAATTCGATATTTACTCGCGTATTGGTATAATAGACATTTTACTCACATATTCGTTAATTCATATTTACTGCGTATTGGTATAATAGACATTTTACTCACATATTCGATAATTCGATATTTACTCGCGTATTGGTTAATAGTCATTTTACTCACATATTCGTAATTCCATATTTACTTCGTATTGTTATATAGACTTTACTCACATATTCGTAATTCGATATTTACTCTATTGGTATAATAGACATTTTACTCCATATTCGATTAATTCGATTTTACTCGCGTATGGTATATAGACATTTTACTCACCTATTCGATAATTCGATATTTACTCGCGTATTGGTATAATAACATTTTACTCACATATTCGAATTTCATATTTACTCGCGTATTGGTATAATAGACTTTTACTCACATATTCGTAATTCGATATTTACTTGCGTATTGGTATAATAGACATTTTACTCGCATATTCGATAATTCGATATTTACTCGCGTATTGGTATAATAGACATTTTTCTCACATATTCGAAATTCATATTTACTCGCGTATTGGTATAATAGACATTTTTACTCACATATCGATAATTCGATATTTACTCGCGTATTGGTATAATAGACATTTTACTCACATATTCGTAATTCATATTTACTCGTATTGGTATAATAGACTTTACTCACATATCGATAATTCGATATTTACTCGCGTATTGGTATAATAGACATTTTACTCACATATTCGTAATTCGATATTTACTCGCGTATTGGTATAATAGACATTTCCTCACATATTCGATAATTCGATATTTACTCGCGTATTGGTATAATAGACATTTTACATATTCGTATTCGATATTTACTGCGTATTGTATACTAAACATTTACTCGCATATTCGATAATTCTATTTACTCGCGTATTGGTATATAGACATTTTACTCACATATCGATAATTCGTATTACTCGCGTATTGGTATAATAGACATTTTACTCCATATTCGATAATTCATTTTACTCGCGTATTGGTATAATAGACATTTTAACTCACTATTTCGATATTCGAATTTACTTGCGTATTGGTATAAATAACATTTTACTCCATATCGATAATTCGATATTTACTCGCGTATTGGTATAATAGACATTTTACTCCATATTCGTTAATTTCGATATTAACTGCGATTGGTATATAGACATTTTACTCACATATTCGATAATTCGATATTACTCTCGTATGGTATAATAGACATTTTACTCATCATTCGATAATTCGATATTTACTGCGTATTGTTATAATAGACATTTTACTCACATATTCGTAATTCGATATTACCGCGTATTGGTATAATAGACATTTTACTCGCATATTCGATAATTCGTATTTTACTCGCGTATTGGTATAATAGACATTTTACTCAGCATTTCGATATTCGATATTTACTCGCGTATTGGTATAATAGACATTTTACTCACATATTCGATAATTCGATATTTACTCGCGTATTGGTATAATAGCATTTTACTCACATATTCGTTATATTCATATTTACTCGCGTATTGGTATAATAGACATTTTACTCACATATTGCGTTATTCGAATATTTACTCGCGTATTGGTATAATGAGACATTTTACTTGCATATTGTTAATTCAATATTTACTGCGTATTGGTATAATAGACATTTTACTCCCATATTCGATAATTCGATATTTACTCGCGTATTGGTATAATAGACATTTTACTCACATTTCGTTAATTCGATATTTAACTGCTATTGGTATTAGACATTTTACTCAATATTCGATATCGATATTTACTTGCTATTGGTAAGAACATTTTACTCGCATATTCGTTACATTCGATATTTACTCACCGTATTGGTATAATAGACATTTTACATTGCATATTCGCTTCCTCAACGTTCGAACATTCGATAATTATCTAAAGCCAGAAATTATCGAAAGTCCGAGAAGTCCGCATAGTTCATGAAGTCGAGTCTGTTCGAACTCAAATAGTTCGGGTTCGAGCTGAACTATTTAATACGATATTAAAAGCTAACGGCTAACCCCAACACCTTGATCAACTGCTGGTTAAAATGACAAAAGTCCCAACACTTTCCAAGGAATTTTTATCCAATCCTACAGCTGTGTGAAATATGTAAATAAGTGAAAGAATTCAGTGTATCATTTAAAGAACAGTTACACTCGTTCGCTGATCTGCTTCTCTTTCTACACAACTGAAGGATAAAGACCTAACCTGTTTCTCCCCCCTGGTACATTTTATCTGTTGTATTTTTTTGAAAAGTTACCAAAAGATTCCCTAACTGGTCTATTTTCCCTTTTCGGTCTGTCCAATGGAAGACAGATCACTTTTCCCATCGACTTGTCCTCTGACGACGAAAGGCGAATTAGACTAGACTGAGGGGATCTTTTTACTGAGGGGTAGGCAGTTTGGGTCCTTACCCTCGGTTATTTCAAGGGGAGGAGGTAGTTATTTTTCAGGGTTTAATTCCCCTTAGTCAATTTGTAGTCTGTTAGTCGATTTTATTTTTTATAATAGTTCTCCATTTACTTGCGTATTGGTATAATAGACATTTTACTCGCATATTCGATAATTCGATATTTACTCGCGTATTGGTATTCGTTAATTCGATATTTACTCAGTATTGGTATAATAGACATTTTACTCGAATATTCGTTAATTCGATATTTACTCGCGTATTGGTATATAATAGACATTATTCGATATTTACTCGCGTATTGGTATAATAGACATTTTACTCACATATTCGATAATTCGATATTTACTCACGTATTGGTATAATAGACATTTTACTCACATATTCGATAATTCGATATTTACTCGCGTATTGGTATAATAGACATTTTACTCACATATTCGTTTATTCGATATTTACTTGCGTATTGGTATAATAGACATTTTACTCACATATTCGTAATTCGATATTTACTCGCGTATGGTTAATAGACATTTTACTCATCATATCGTAATTCCATTTTACTCGTATTGTTATATAGACTTTACTTGCACATATTCGATAATTCGATATTTACTTCGCTATTGGTATAATAGACATTTTACTCACATATTCGAATAATTCGATTTTACTCGCGTATTGGTATATAGACATTTTACTTCATATTCGATAATTCGATATTTACTCGCGTATTGGTATAATAGACATTTTACTCACATATTCGAATTTCATATTTACTCGCGTATGTGTATAATAGACTTTTACTCAAATATTCGTAATTCGATATTTACTGCGTATTGGTATATAGACATTTTACTCGCATATTCGATAATTCGATATTTACTCGCGTATTGGTATAATAGACATTTTACTCACATATTCGTTAATTCGATATTAACTCACGTATTGGTATAATAGACATTTTACTCACATATTCGATAATTCGATATTTACTCGCGTATTGGTATAATAGACATTTTATTAAAAGTACCAAGCTTTAATATATACAGGGAGATTAAATAAAAGTTCTTATCATTAAAAATGGTGCTAATTTTGCCCCAACCAACCAGGTGTTATTTACTATTTAAAAGCTAACATCTGATTGGTTGGGGCAAAATTAACACCATTTTTTATGATAATCATCTTTATTCAATCAAATTTCTTATTGTTAAAAATGGTGCTAATTTGCCCCAACCAATCAGATTTTATTTAGCATTTGAAAGCTAATGATAAGAAATTTTACTGAATCTCCCTAATATATAAAAAGAACAGACATTACATTGCTGTACTTGATGTAGGATTCTAAGAAATGGGTGTACTTGATGGCCAATTTAGGAGGTTGATTGATTGTTTTGGTCAGTGCTTGAGTAATGTGGGAATGAAACTTATTCAAGGAATCTTAGGGCCCTATTTATAAAAGTTTGTTATCATTACGAAAAAATAACAATCGGTACTGTACGATATGATCGTTATTTTACGATATCGATAAAAATAAGATATTGTAATCCCTGATGCCGATATTGTAGAATAACGACCGCTACGTAGAATAATGATTGCTATCGTAGAATAACGATCGCTATAGTAAAATAACGGTCGCTATCATAAAATACCGATCTTTATTGTAATAAGGGTCGATATCATTGATAACGATCGGTATTCAAGATATTGACTGTTATTGTACGATAACGATCAGTATTTACGCTGAGTCTTGCATTTACACTGAGATCAGGACCCATTTCGAGTCCAGTAAATTAGAAGTACAAGCTTTATAATACAGGGAGATTAAATAAAAGTTCTTATCATTAAAAATGGTGCTAATTTTGCCCCACAACCAGGTGTTATTTACTATTTAAAAGCTAACATCTGATTGGTTGGGGCAAAATTAACACCATTTTTATGATAATCAGGTTATTCAATCAAAGTTCTTATCGTTAAAAATGGTGCTAATTTTGCCCCAACCAATCAGATTTTATTTAGCATTTGAAAGCTAGATAAGAAATTTTACTGAATCTCCCTATATATATAAAGAACAGACATTACATTGCTGTACTTGATGTAGGATTCTAAAAATGGGTGTACTTGAGGCCAATTTAGGAGGTTGATTGATTGTTTGGTCATTGCTTGAGTAATGTGGGAATGAAACTTATTCAAGAATCTAGGGCCCTATTTATAAAAGTTTGTTATCTTATCGAAAAATAACAATCATCTGTACGATATGGATCGTTATTTTACGATATCGATAAAATAAGATATCATAAATCCACGATGCCGATATTGTAGAATAACGACCGCTATCGTAGAATAATGATTGCTATAGTAGATAAACGATGGCTATAGTAAAATAACGGTCGCTATCATAAAATCCGATCGTTATTGTAGAATAGGGTCATATCATTGATAACGATCGGTATTCGAAGATATTGCCTGTTTTTCTACGATAACGATCAGTTATTTTACGATAGCGACCGTTATTTTACGATATCGGCATCATGGATTTAGGATAGCGATTTATATCGTCAATACCGATCATTATTTTTTCGATAACGATAACAAACTTTTATAAATAGGGCCCTTAGATGTCTTCTTGGACATGCAGAATATCCAGTGCTACAGTTGGTGTGCTTGTTTTTCATGGAAGTTTGAACTTAATGGACTATTGTCTTTTTTCTAACACCTAATTAACTATGTACTAAAAATTCTTATGCATCTTAATACATTTAACCGTCAACATTTAAATTGGCCCCCCAAATAGCCCCCAATTTAAAGGGCATGTCCAGCCTAAAAAACTTTCATCAAATCTACATCACCGCAGTTTTGCAATATACATAAATGCCAAAGAGGCCCCTGGAGGGACTCCCTAACCTGGTCCCTTGCCGCCTGGGTCCTTCTGCTTTAAGCTGTTTTGAGCAAAAAGGAGGCAGTAAGGCTCTGCGCTGACAGCCGCTCTTCTAACACATTGCACCTAAATGACAGCTGTGACCAGAAAGAAGCACTGGCAGAGCAGTGCAGACAGCCTAGGGACCAGGTTAAGTAGATCATCTTATGATCTGATCTTAGCACAAATGATATATGATTTGATCATCGTAAAATACCTCTAGCATTTGTGTCACTAAAGGACAACATGCAAATATATTCTTAAATCATCGTATAAATACACATTGGCCGGCACATTTTTGGGGGCGTTTGAAATAAATGGAAAATAAAAGATTGATTTTATTAATGTATGAGAGGAAATGGAGGCACGTGTACTATTAAGTGAACATTTTATGTTTTGACTTTTTTATAGCGTGCACTCTTACCCTTGTATTTACACTGAGATCAGGACCCATTTCTGAGTCCAGTAAATTAAAAGTACAAGCTTTAATATATACAGGGAGATTAAATAAAAGTTCTTATGGACCTTGCAAACCTTTTATAATTATAAATTTGAAATCAGACGATCTTTGAATCGGTATATGGATAATTATCGAATGTCCGAATCGTTTATGGGATAATTATCGAATGTTCAAATCGTTTATGGGATAATTACGAATGGTTCAAATCGTTTATGGGATAATTATCGAATGTTCGAATCGTTTATGGGATAATTATCGAATGTCAAATCGTTTATGGGATAATTATCGAATGTTCAAATCGTTTATGGATAATTATCGAATGTTCAAATCGTTTATGGGAATAATTATCGAATGTTCAAATCGTTTATGGGACAATTATTGAATGTTCAAATCGTTTATGGGATATATATCGAATGTTCAAATCGTTTATGGGATAATTATCGAATGTTCGAATCGTTTGTGGGATAATTATCGAATGTTCAAATCGTTTATGGGATAATTATTGAATGTTCAAATCGTTTATGGGAGATTATCGAATGTTCAAATCGTTTATGGATAATTATCGAATGTTCAAATCGTTTTTATTAGATAATTATGAATGTTCAAATCGTTTATGGGATAATTATCGAATGTTCAAATCGTTTTATGGGATAATTATCGAGTTCAAATCGTTTATGGATAATTATCGAATGTTCGAATCGTTATGGGATAATATCGAATGTTCGAATCGTTTGATGGATAATTATCGAATGTTCGAATCGTTTATGGATAATTATCCAATATTCGAATCGTTTATGGGATAATTATCGATGTTTCAAATCGTTTATGGGATAATTAGAATGTTAAATCTTTATGGGATAATTATCGAAGTTCAAATCGTTTATGGGATAATTATCGAATGTTCAAATCGTTTTTGGGATAATATCGAAAATCGAAACGCGGGAGCTCGAAAGTAGCGCGCGTGAGAATAAATAATTTTTTTTGAAAGTCCTGGATATTGGAACATGTCCCCAGACCATTTTCCAGGTCCCACAGCCATTTACATTAAGTTACCATTGATATTTTAATTGTATTTCATTAGAACTTTTCGAACTATTGACTACCATTGACTTTAATGGGTCCGTTTTCAAACTTTCCAAATAGTTCGAAAACGGACCGAACTTTCAGAAGTTCGCCCATCTTTAGTCGTCCCTCACGGCACTAAGGATGAACCTGCTACAGTACATGGATGTAGCTTATGGTGAAATGGTTCGGAAAGTCTTCCACAGGCATACTAATTGTGACTAGAACAAGCCTCACCTACGAGATTTGCATCATGTTTTTCCATCCGTTTGTGTTTTTGATCCATACTGCCAATGCAATACAACCAGAGCGCCCCCACTATGCTCTGTGTTATTGGATCGCACCCATGCACTATTTTTTTTGTGCGTATGCATTCCAAGAGAAATGCACTTACCTAATGGCACACAGCAGCACAAAAATCCTGCATGCATTGCCATGCGTACATGTGAGTACTCACCTAATGTATTATAGTTGCTCCCCGCAGCCCCAATGCTTCCAATTTACTGTATGTGCATACAGTAAATATTTTTTTTAAATCAATTATTTATCTGTATACACGTACCTAGGTACTTATTGTTTTATTTTTACAGAAAAACAACTATTAGTTATCATACCCTTTGCTATGCAATTTATAGTCAGTAGTAAGCTGCCATTTCAGGTTTTTTCCCAGGCTGCATCACTTCCTCACAGTAATTTCTACTGATTGGCTGTTGGATGGGTCAAACATGCTCAGATCTCTACTGAGCAACTGAACCACCCAGGAACTGGGACCTTTACGGATTATTTTAGCGGAATGAGAAGAAAAAAAAAACCACAGTGTTTGTGCTCAATAGTGATTTGAAAATCCGCAAATCCAATGTTTTTTTCCAAATTTTTCGAAACTTTATCATCGAAAATGGAAAATTCCATTCAAAAACACAAATTTCTATTAAAAAAATAGAACACTTATAGCCATCTTGGAGATTCAGTCAGAAGAATCCCGCCATTTAATTTCAGGCTAGTGCTGGACTTTTATAAAGTAATTGTGTTCATGGACCTTTAAGTTAATCCCTAAATAAAAGACAAAATGGTCTTAAAGTACAATTTAGGCTAAATCTCGTTTGGCCCTGACTGTAGCACAAACTTCATTGTATAATCCCTCGTCTCTCTAAGTAGTTCCTAAATAAAGATACACCTGAGTTTAAAGTTAAAAGAGACACGAACAAACCAGAGAGAATTTGTACAAGAAAAATGAACACTGGAGGAGAAACATTAATCTTTCTCCTGAAAATAAATCTGACAATCTCCGGGAATGGTCATTTGTGATCTGTCAAGCACCGAGGTGCCATTATGTTTCCAAAAGGTGAAACTGGTTTGTTCCACTTTCAAAGCTACGTTTTATTCTGTGGTTCATGTTTTCCCCCTCCCTACCTGATGCTGGAAGCAAAGAACAAAAAGTTCACTGAAATTCACAGAATGATCCGGGCAAATTAAAAATATTACAGTACATACAGAGGATCTTATTAGCCAGCCTGCTGTGATGAGAAATTGCCGAGCTAAGCTTGGCTTAAGGTTTTTGTGTAGACAAGACATGTAGGGTTGTGCTAGTGCAGGGAATTTTATACCAACATAAAGGGAATAAACATTGGAACAGTGGGGGAAAAATTGGAAGATGTCTAACAACAAAGTCATTATACTAAGAGGGTAGATTTTGAAAGGGGCTTTGTCTTTTTGCCATGAAAACTCCCAACGTTGTTTGTGTAACACCGTAGAAAGCATTAGTATTTTGTGGTAAAAAGACATACCGCACCTGACTAAATCTGTTTTTGCTGCATTTTTTTTTTATGCTTTATTTCTGACAATATGAGGAAAAAAAATATTTATGGTGGTGCTAATGTGGCACCAATGGCCACATATCTTCTTAGACATCCTGGTGTCTGGAGACCAAGGATGGACAGGGTTTCCTAAGCTCCACCTCAAAGTCTGGCTGTTTATATCCAATGACCAATTTGATTAGGATCTAGACTAATCATATTTTGAGGAAGGTCCATAGAATGCAGACTAACCTGGTCAAAAGGCATCTGGGGGAAATGGTCACTTTCTAACACAAGCAAGTCCCTGTGAATACTGTGAAACCCATAATCCATGTATAAAACTATCCCCAGCTTTATTTTTGGCACATTAGAGAGATATGTAGACCCCCACAACTGGAATGTTGACTATTAAATATTAAAGATATACATTTTTGTTGTGTGATATGGCCGCAGCATCACCAGGCCCCCTGCACTTCCTGCTTCCTGCTCTGAAACCTGTCAGTCAATCTGCCCTGGTCTCCTCCCCTTTGCAGCCCCCCATGGTCCCTCCCACTCATGGACCCCATGGTCCCTCCAGTTGCAGGCCCCGGCCCATTCCCTTACAGCCCCATGTGGCCCCACCCACTCGCGGGTTCGTGGCCCCGCCCACTCGTGTGCCTAAGCCCTGCACCACTCGTGGGTGCCTAAGCCCCACCCACCCATGAGTGCCTAAGCCCCACCCACTCACAGGTGCTGTGAGCCACTCTGACACCCTCTCCCCCGAAAACTCTGTGGAAACAGCCTTTTCAGGCAGAGTGAGAACAGAGTGAGAACTCTGCCTGAAAAGGCTGTTTTCACACTGTGAGAGAGAAGGGCTGCAGATTCCCTTCCCTTCTCTGCAGCTGCAGGTCTTCACAAGCAGAGAGGAGGAGGGACTTCCTGTCTCCCTCACACACTGAGGGAGTCTGAGGCTGTGCTCGCCGGCGCCACTGCGCAGGTGAAGCCTTAGGAATGTCACATGTCCGCTCCCACCCATTAACTTTCTGGCCAGTCATTTCTTTATATCTTGGGCTGTGGAGCATAGAGAGGTGGTTGAGGCTCAAAGGTAGGAAACTGGCCATTTAAGCTAACTTGTTTGGAGACCACAGTTCCCCTTTAATATGACTTTACTTGGATCTCCCTAATGAATAGAGATGGGACCTGGATCCGACATGGAACCCCTCTGTTCCAAAATCCGACGTTCCGTCCGTAACCGAGCAGATTGTTCCGATCCCAGGACGGAAGTTGGATCTTGGGTTTTTCCCGGGTTTAATCCGAAATGGAACAAAACTTCTGAGTATTTTCCCCTCTAATAAGGAATTTAGATCCCACCAGTTAATGTCTGATTGGGTCTTGCACACTATTAGACGGGGAAACTTTTATTCCTCTTATGCATTACTTCTCACCCCCCCTTTTTTCTTCTTTGTTCCGTCTCCTTCTCTGACATTTGCAATTTCAAGCCAATAAGTGAGTCACGTTAAGGTTTTTAATTAAAATTCCGCTCGTCTTCTCCCTCTCGTACCTATTTTATTCAGGAGCCGTAAATGAACATCTATTGTCAGATGGGAATAATACATGCGATTAAGTAATTGAATTCTGTTGAGGGAAGATGAAGTAGCCAAGCTGGTTTATGTCCGTGGCGCTCTGTTGGGATATATTTTTTTCTCTCCTGCATATCCGTGACTAGAAATGAAAAAAAATAAATGCATTAATTCTCAAAAATTGGTAAAAAAAATTCTTGAGTGGTGTGTGTGGGAATTTAGAGATGTACTTTATAATTAAAATTGTGTACAGAATACCCCCTCTTTTGGCGTAACCAGGGTTAGAACCTAAACTTACCAAAAATAACATCATCAGTCCCACGCCATTCATTAGGTGGGCCAACAATTAAGAAGACGGCTCTGCAAGGTGCATGCTCCCACGTAGATGGTGCATTCTGTGACTCACTGGTTCATTGGAGAGGGTGGGCCAGAGGGGTTTGGAGAGCGAAATTTTGGGGAAAGTAATCTAATCATCTGCTGAATCTCAGGGGGAGGACTTAGCATTCTCACTCTATACAGTGAAAGGAGAACAAAAAAGTTCTTTCACGAGCAGTAGTTGCCATAATTTAATACATTATTGTATCATGTAGTAGCAACTGGAGGCTAAATGACTATCATTTGGCATGGAATCATTACCATATGCATGGTGGTCTTGGAAATGAACGTCACAAAAATGCAGAAAAAAACCCACAACAATTGTGATTGAGGGTAACTGTGGTCTCCAAACAAGGACCATTATTTAAGTGTGGCTCCATACAAGGACCTTTATTAAAGAGTGGTCTCCATACAAGGACCATTTATTTAAGAGTGGTCTCCATACAAGGACCATTTATTTAAAGAGTGGTCTCCATACAAGGACCATTTATTTAAAGAGTGGTCTCCATACAAGGACCATTTATTTAAAGAGTGGTCTCCATACAAGGACCTTATTTAAAGAGTGTCTCCATACAAGGACCATTTATTTAAAGAGCATTCTCATACCCTTTAAACAAGCCTGGGATGAAGTCTGTAGCTTTCTAGTCGAGTCTGTTCACTTTCCAGGTGAGATACACTTCTTGCATCTGGGTGTTAGGGGCAGGAAGTTACAGCAGCAACTTTTGGTGCATTACCCTGTAGGAGTCAAGACAACATGAATCTGATGGCGTAATTATATCAAAAACTGGGTTGGGGGAATAAATGACTGGTTTTGATGGCAAAACTTCACAGTTGAAACTACTGGCCAAATTTTGAAATCCCACATTGAAACTGGTTATTGAAACGGCAAAACTGCCATTGTGAGGTGGAATTTCTGTTTCGGTGATGAAATTTCAACAAGAAGATTTTGCTGCCTATGATATTTACCAACATTTTCTGAATCCACCAGTGAAATGAAACCTGGAAAGGTTTAGCCATCTCTAGTCTGATCCTTCATTCCCCAATCTTATTTTACCTCTGTTTGTAATGTGTGAAATTTAAAGCTGTGGTATTGCATTCCAAGTACTTTCTGTTTACGTCAAATAATACACTATAGGGCTTATTTAATTACAGGGCCACCATCAGGGATACAAGCGATACTCCTGAATGGGGCCCAGACTTGTCCCAGTGGGTGCTGATGCTTCTCTCACAACAATTGTGTACAGGTAGGGCCCTCAGCCAATAACGAGCAGAACTGGGGGGCCTTTGATGTTACTTGTACTAATAGCATGTCATAGTATTAGTTACCAATCATTTTACCAGTGTCTTACTGGATGCCACTGCCAATCATTTTACAAGTGCCAGGTTGTCAAACGTTTTCTATTGTCTGGGTGCCAGACATTTATTTGTGCCAACTTGCCAGTGCCAACTATTTTACGGGTGTCTGTGTGCCAACTATTTTACCAGTACAGTACCAGTTTGCCAAGCATTTAGTAGTGATGTGTGCCAAACATTTTTCCAATGCCAGTTTGCTAAACATTTACTAGTTGGTTTATGCCAGTTATTGTACCAGTCTGTGTGCCAACCATTTTGTCGGTGCCAGATTGCATTTTTCTAGTGTCTGTGCCAAACATTTAACCGTCTCTTGTCTTAACCTCTATTTATTTCAGTAAATGTATTTTATGTCTGGAACCTTAGGTAAAGGAAAAAATATATTTTCAGGCTTGTGGCTAAACATTGTTGGAAGTCTGGGGGGCAAGAAAAACACCTTTACAATGCTGTACTTTGGATAGACTGCAGCTAGAAACATGGTCATTTTAACAGTAGGAGTGTGTATTAAACAGATGGCAGTGATGGAAACTGGTTAGAAAATCTTCTTTCTAATTTACTTAGTTTAGTAAAAATAAGGCCTTAAATAGGAACTGTGATCCCCCAAAAAGCCCAAATCATATAGGCACTGGCACCCTTACCCCTCTGGCATCACATTTTGTTACCTCGTTTCTAGATAGCAAAGGGCTGTTATCTTTGTAATGGAGACTTCCAGTGCTGATACTAGTCCAATTACTCTCAAAATAGTATAAAAGAACTAACACACTCTACTGGCAGTGCAATGTTGTATATATAAAATTGGTAATGTAGTGCTATCCTGGAGGTTACACAGGTATGGGGGTAGATGTTCTAATGGGTGCTGATTTCTGGGACGTAGCTACCAGGGGTGCAGAGGATGTAACTGCACCAGGGCCCTGGCCAAGGAGGGGGCCCATTTTGTGCTAAGGTTCCAAAACTACCAGTCCGTGTGCCAACTGTTTTACCAGTGGTCGTTGTGCCAAGCATTAACCAGTGCCTGTCTGTGCAGTGCCAGTTTCCCAACCAGTTTATCAGTGTCTGCATGCCAAGCATTTAACCAGTCTTTGTGCCAACTATGTTACCAGTGGTTAGATACAAAGCGTTTTAACCATCTCTGTGTGCCAAGCATTTACTAGCGTCAGTGGTTAGTTATATTAGAAGGTTTAGAAATCCTGTTTGAATCTGATTGGATAGTTTTGCTAGGTGTATGGGGAAAGTATGTTTGTCTGTTTCAAATGAATTTGGATGTTTTTTATGGAAATGATTATTTGGTTGCGGATCCCACAATACAGTAAGTTTACAAAGGAGTTCACAGATCACAGGAACGTGGTTGGGTAAGTAGAGCGCTTTACCTTGTTACATCCTATTTGAACTTAAAAATTGCTTGCATGCATATAAATCTGTTGTATTCAATCAGATCAATGGACTTGAAGTTTAGTTTTGAAGACGTTTCGCTAGTCATCCGACTGGATCTCTCAATTCAGAATGACTTGTACAAGAATCTGTGGCAATTATGTACCCTGGAAAATCCCAATTAGCATATTTACAGCCAGGTTGTTAAGGGCATGTCCACCCCCAAAACTAAAATTAACCCTTACTGGCCAATCAAGTAGTTTAAAACAATTTTACCTTACATTTGCCCCAAAATGGTTCCCCTGCTGTGCCCTCCAAAGTCCAGGAAACTGCATTGTAGGAGCAGTGTGTGACTCATGCTGTGCCTGAGACTTCCTCAACCTCGTAAAGGTTTGAGGCATACTTAGTGCAGCCCTTCTCCCCCCCCCCTCCCTATCCTCCCTCTCCCTCCCGTTTTTCTCTCCCTCCCCCTAACATTAAAACCTTTGGGTATGCGGTAGGATGCCCCCCCAGCCCCAACTGCATTAATATTATTGCAAAAAAATCCCCCAATCTTTACTTACCTTCCCTCTCTCCTCCGCGTTCAGAACTCCCTGCAGCCACGACGCTGATTGACTGCCTCTCAGCCAATCATGGACGTGGCTGCCGGTCGCCCCCTGCTTGCAATCCCAGCAAGCAGAGGGCCGGAAACAGTGGGGCGGAAGAAAGAGGGAAGGTAAGTAAGGATTGGGGGCCTTTCTAACAATAAATTTAATGCGGTTGGGGCTGGGGGAGCATGCCCTACCGCATATCAAATGTTTTCAAAAGGGGTGGACATGCCCTTTAAGGGCGTGATTGCATAGTGGCTAAGAGGTTGTATAGAAACGCCACCACGCAATCACGCCCTTAACACATGGCTGTGATATGCCAAATGGGATTTTCCAGGGTAAATAATTGCCACAGATTCTAGTACAGTCATTCTGATTGAGAGAGCCAGTCGGATGACTGCGAAACGTCTTTAAGTAAACTTCAGGTCCTGTTGATCTAATTGAATAACAGATATACCATGACCTGGAGAATGGATGATATTACAGATATACCATGACCTGGATGAATGAATTACAGATATACCATGACCTGGATGGATTAATTACAGATATACCATGACCTGGATGGATGAAATTAAAGATTACCATGACCCACCTGGATCAGGTCACGGTATATCTGTAATATTCATTCATCCAGGTCATGGTATATCTGTAATATACATTCATCCAGGTCACGGTATATCTGTAATGGTAATCTGATATATATCTTCATCCAGGTCAACGGTTATATCGGAATCTGTAATATTCATTCACCAGGTCATGGTCTATCTGTAATATTCATTCATCCAGGTCATGGTATATCTGTAATATCATTCATCCAGGTCATGGATATCTGTATAATAGTCAGTATCATCAGTCATGGTATATTCGTAATATTCATCATCAGGTCATGGTCTATCTGTAATATTCATCTATCCAGGTCACGTATATCTGTAATATTCATCCATCCAGGTCATGGTATATCTTGAATTTCATCATCCAGGTCATGGTATATCGTAATATTCATTCATCCAGGTATCTGGTATATCTGGTAATATTCATTATCCAGGTCATGGTATATCTGTAATATTTCATTCATCAGGTCATGGTCTATCTGTAATATTCATTTCATCAGGTCATGATATACCCGTAATATTCATTCATCCAGGTCACGTTATATCTGTAATATCATCCATCCAGGTCACGGTATATCTGTAATATTATCTATCCAGGTCACGGTATATCTGTATATTCACATCATAGTCATGATATCTGTAATATTCATCATCCAGGTCATGGTAATCTGAAATATCATCCATCCAGGTCATGGTATATCTGTAATATTCATCCATCCAGGTCACGGTATATCTGTAATATTCATTATCCAGGTCATGGATATCTGTAATATTCATCCATCCAGGTCATGTATATCTGGAATTTCATCCATCCAGGTCATGGTATATCTGTAATATTCATTCATCCAGGTCATGGTATATCTGTAATATTCATTCATCAGGTCAGGTATATCTGTAATATTCATTCATCCAGGTCATGGTATACTGTAATATTCATTCATCCAGGTCATGGTATACCGTAATATCATTCATCCAGGTCACGTTATATCGTAATATTCATCCATCCAGGTCACGGTATATCTGTAATTTCATCTATCCAGGTCACGGTTCATCTGTATATATTAATCATCCAGGTCATGGTATATCTGTAATATTCATTCATCCAGGTCATGGTATATCTGTAATATTCATCATCCAGGTCCGGTATATCTGTAATATTCATTCATCCAGGTCAGGTATATCTGTAATATTCATCCATCCAGGTCACGGTATATCTGTAATATTCATTCATCCAGGTCATGGTCTATCGTAATATTCATCCATCCAGGTGCACGGTATATCTGTAATATCTTCATCCAGGTTATGTATACTCTGTAATATTATTCATCCAGGTCAGGTTTATCTGTTAATATTATTCATCCAGGTCACGGTATATCTGTAATATCATTCATCCAGGTCTCGGTATATGCTGTAATATTCATTCATCCAGGTCATGGTATATCTGTAATATTCATTCATCCAGGTCATGGTATATCTGTAATATCATTCATCCAGGTCATAGTTTATCGTATATTCATTCATCCAGGTCACGGTATATCTGTAATTACATTCACCAGGTCACGTTATATCTGATATTCATCCATCCAGGTCACGGTTATCTGTAATAGTTCATCTATCCAGGTCACGGTATATCTGTAATATTCATTCATCCAGGTCATGGTTATCTGTAATATCATTCATTCAGGTCATGGTATATCTGTAATATCATTCCATCCAGTCATGGTATATCTGTAATATTCATTCATCCAGGTCATGGTATATCTGTAATATTCATCATCCAGGTCATGGTATATCTGGAGTTATCCATCCAGGTCAGGGTATATCTGTAATATTCATTCATCCAGGTCACGGTTATATCTGTAATATAATTCATCCAGGTCATGTTATCTGTAATATTCATTTATCCAGGTCATGGTATATCTGTAATATCATCATCCAGGTCAGGTATATCTGTAATATTCATTCATCCAGGTCATGGTTATCTGTAATATTCATTCATCCAGGTCATGGTATATCGTAATATTCATTCATCCAGGTCATGGTATATCTGAATATCATTCATTCAGGTCATGGTATATCTGTAATATTAATTCATCCAGGTCATGGTAATCTGTAATATTCATCATCCAGGTCACGGTAATCTGTAAATATTCATCCATCCAGGTCATGGTATATCTGGAATTCATCCTCCAGGTCATGGTATATCTGTAATATTCATTCTCCAGGTCATGGTATATCTGTAATATTCATTTATCCAGGTCATTGGTTATTATCTGTAATATTCATTCATCCAGGTCATGGCTATCTGTAATATTCATTCATCCAGGTATGATAACGTAATATTCATTCATCCAGGTCACGTTATATCTGTAATATTCATCATCCAGGTCACGGTAATCTGTAATATTCATCTATCCAGGTCACGGTATATCTGTAATATTCACCATCCAGGTCATGGTATATCGTAATATTATCCATCCAGGTCAATGTATATCTGTAATATTCATCCATCCAGGTCATGGATATCTGTAATATTCACCATCCCAGGTCATGGTATATCTGTATATTATTCATCAAGGTCATGGTATATC